>JAVGWX010000011.1:15149607-15642107 GCA_036924085.1 Ariolimax columbianus
CTTCTCCCATCTATTCTTAGCTTTCCTGATCCTCTGATAGTAGAACTCCTCCTGGGCTCGGAAACACGTTTCCAGTTGGGTAATCAAGTCCAAGACGTCAGAAAAACGATGTGCTCGAAGCGGATTCTTCATGTTTGGGAACAAGTAGAAGTCACTAGGTGTCAAGTCCGGTGAGTATAGTCAATGGGACATAATTTCATACGCTCGCGTTTTTCTGATATCCAGGACTTGATTACTGAACTAGGGACGTGCATCCGGGCCAAGGCGGAGAAGTTCTACAATCAGAGGCTCAGGAAGGTGAAGTATAGATGGGAGAAGTGTATCGTCTTGCAGAGTGAATACATAGAGAAGGACCAAAGTTCACACTAATTTTCAGGTATGTGATTTGATCCCTTCATACTAAAGTGCAACACTATTTGAAGCTTAGCACATTCCAATCTCTAACACTTCTTCACAAAGGCAGTGTTTTAAATGAGACCACTTTTACCTCTTTCAATGCTAAACTCTCATTACTTATAGGTTTTGTTTGATTATATATTTTTTTTAATGTTCTTGAAACCTCGAACACATTTAATTCATTTCTTATGAATAACTACCCGCGGTATCCTCTTGCATTTTGAGAAATGGAACTTAAATCAAGAAGAGATTTATATGGTTTGAATATTATACTATTTCTAATAACATGTCACGCTTTTCAATAAAGCAATATGTCGCTTTTGAATGAAAAATTAAACGATGTGTTTTTACTTTTGAAAATGTGTGATGTTTGTTTAACACTACTCTGAGAATATTGAGCTTGTGAGTAGTTTGTCTAATGTTATTCTCATAACATTACGTCTGGCAGTAGTTTGTCTAATTTTTCTATGAAAACATTAAGTGTGATAGAAGTCTATGTAACACTACTCTGAGAACATTTAGTTTGGTAGTAGTTTGTCTACGACTACTCTGAGAATATAGCGCTCGTTTTACTCCCCTTCTTCCTGTCCAACTTTTCCATGTCTCCATCCTCTATCTGTCCTATTTTAAAATTCTAGACTGTACGAGTCCTGGGTACCATGTCAGACATCATGTTTCCAATGTTCAGCTATGTGGATTGATTCTAAACTTTACGAGCCCTGGGTAACACGTCAGACATTATGTTTCCACTGTTCACCTACGTGGATTGATTCTAGACTTTACGAGCTCTGGGTAACATGTTAGACATTATGTTTCCAATGTTCACCTACGTGGATTGATTCTAGACTTTACGAGCCTTGGGTAGCACATCAGACATGTTTCCAATGTTCACCAACGTGGATTGCTTTGATATTTCCCCTCAACATGATATCCCAACTGCATGTTTCCAGAAGGTCTGGGTCTTCTGTTGCTCCACAGTCGCGTGTCTCATCATCCCTGTATCCGCTTCTCTCATAGTTCCTCCGGCATCGTCATACATCAATTTAGAGTCTATTTAGTGACTTCCATGTTGCGTAAGATAGGTGATGCCAGTTCATCCCTCATTTCGATTCAGGAAACCTACGTCAGTTCATTCAAATTCTTAATGTGGCGTTTTACGTGCCTCTAGTCTGTACGAACTGCGTTTACTGTAGGAAACGTAATCTAGATTTCAGTCTTGTGCACTGTATCTGGTGTCAAAACATAGTGTGTCTGTGGTTGTTTACCTGTTCAATTCTCAACTACTGTATAACTGTCTATCCCAACTGATTACATACAATGCAACATTTAAATGGACTTCAAACTCTTTTTTTACTCTTTAATTTCCTGGTTCAGCTAAAAGTCATGACTGAATTTACCGAACACTGCCTGTTGAAAGCATGCATTGTTATCGACGTTTTGTTATGTCATCTGTATATCTGTCACGGGTCATCTTTTTGCGCTGTAACCAGATCTTCTTGTGAGATAGATGTGCAGTAGTGGTACGACCAATATTTGTCTCTTGAGAGGACATAACAGTTTCTAATGGTATGCATCTACCATCCATGTTGACCTAACTCTCAGAGTTGATGGTGGGTAAAATCCAGTAACAAGACCTTACACAAAAGCAGATTACCAGTTAGTTTTGCCATTGGATCATCTTTATCGTATGTGGTACATTGATGTGTGTGTTTCATTCGTTGTAACAATTGATGAACCACTGCAGATGGTTATTGACATTTACTTTGACGATTTTTGTCCAGACATAATGTTACAAATATCAAAACTGGATACTAACATCATTTGACACAGCTAGTTTAAAAGATATACCATATCGCCAGCTCTCTCGACAAGTTAAAGTGGCCATTGTCAGGCTATGAGCGGGCCAAAATCCGTTACTGTACCATCTTTACAACGTGGTGTCACATTCTAAAATTTGATTTTCTTCCAATGGACCAGTTCCAGTTGTGGAATATCTTTCGAAAATTTGATGCTGGTCTACCGGAAATGTGTACTAGTGGTAACGGTCCTATATCAATCGAACACTTTTTGAGAACATGTTCAACATTCACCAGTGAAAAAGAGAAAAATAATAGGCCCCCTAACGGTAATCTGTATCCCCGCATGAGAAGCTGTAATGAAATAACGGAAGCTTTTAGCTGACCATTGCCTTGTTTTTGCAGTTATTTGCGTCGATGTCTGAAGGTGAGATATGGACAAATAAAATATGATTTACACCGAATTTTGCAACAACAAAAAAACAAACTAAAAGACACAACACCTTATCACGATTTTAAACAGCAAATTTTAATGTCAGACATATGTAGCTTTTGCTTGGTTCAATCGCTTCTCCATGTACGGAAAGTAATGGCAACCTACCGTTCTGCACATCTGCCAACAACTTGTAACAGCCAAATAGGATGGCAGTTGTAAAAAGCGACGTTCTGCAAAGGACGTGCTATTTACTCATTTTTTTACTTTTACTTGTAAGTGATGTAACGTACAATGTTATTACATACACAGATTGCACTAAAATAATATACCTTTATCAGCACACTCGGAATGTAAGGAAAGCTACTGCAACCCTCAACTTAATGCCCTTTTTCAGCGCGCACGCAAGAAGTAACCTTACTCATAGCGGGCATTCAACAACAAACAACAACAAATAAAAACATCATATTGACGTAACATATATGAGCGATTTCTCAATTCGTCTTCTCTGTAATGACAGCATCCTAGTCAGATTTGAATCTTGCTGTTATCCAAATGGTATGTGATCTATTTCCGGCTGCTGACAGATCTGAAAGTTAAAATTGGTTAATACGTATTGTTAGAATAAAAATTCATTCATTCACCTTTTCGGTCCAATGTTAACTATACAACATCACTGTAGTGGCCCCTTTTAAAGTAAGCCTCCGTCCAAGCACAAAAATCTTTCATCTTTTCTTTCCAGATTGTAACCAGGGCGTACTTTAGATAGGCCGTCTGACTCACCGTGAAAACCCCATGAAGCGCCACATTCTACTAAATAGCGAAACTCATATTGTGCCAAGGTTTACAATCAATACATGCTCCACACAGAGAAATAAAACAAATTCACGGTACAAACCATAACAATACACTGTTGAGAGTGATCTTTTCACATAATCTTGCACTTAAACCAACTGTATATCCATCTTTGTTTCCCGAGCACGCTATTATAGTTGCACTAATAGTTGACACATGCAAGTTCCATTATTTAGTCAGCCTTAGAATATGACCTTTCAAAGGGATTTCTACGTGAGTAAGAAAGCATGTATCTACATTAGGCTGTGGTTTAACCCATGAGAACTATGTTATTTTCCTTCTCGTTTGGAGAATCTCAGCACAATGCACGTACTCCGTAGCACCGGCGAGGATCCTGTAATATATTAAGTAGATTTTAAAATAATTTGTGAATATTTCCAAGACAGCGGCCGTTAAAATTATTCTTATATATTTCCAACTGCTTCAGTTATTTTTAACGTGTGAGACACTGCACACGGGCGTCCGATCTCTACTACAGAGAGAACATACCAGAAAGTCTACGTGAAAAAATTCAGGTCTCCAATAATTGTGCATTTAGCAAAATAACAACAGAATCACATAACGATCATAACAGTTTAGAAGAACATGAGTGTTGCGATATGGTAGATAATGTTGATGATGATGACGATAATTATGATGAAGGGCTCTTACTCTACTTCACACAGAAAGTTTGCTTTCTCAGAGCAGGTGTAGTCATTCCATTTGTAGCTATTAAATGAAGCGTACATTAGACAGTCCTCCCCTGGCACGTCAAATGGAGAGCAATAAATATATCATATAATCAATGAATCAATCAGTAGAAAAGAAATTAGTCAATCAACAAACACATTTTTCAGGAAATATAAATGTGTCTGTCCGTCATTGAAATTAAAGAATCAATCAGTTTATCAAATAGGTAATTTAATAATTCATCGAAAAATAAATCAACCAATGAATAATCAAGTCTTAATTGATATTTCTAACATTCATTCCAGCAGGCAAAACATATATAAATTTTTATCAAACGACCCAATCAACGATCGTATATATTAGATAACTGACTGGGATCAAGACGCTGAGCAGCGCATGAGCTGCAGTGGTCAGCGACCCATAGCTGACTGCTAGCGTCAGGGCCAGCGAACCAGAGCTGCCAAGACCCTTCTACACCTCCACGTGGTGATCCTGGATAACAGGCTGCAGCAGGGCAGACTAACTAAGGAGAAGGGATCGAAGAGGGAATGCTAACCCGGTACTCAAAAAATGATTGCTGAAGTCGGATGTGTTGGACCGAAAGGTTCAAATATCGCAGCAGGGCTGTAAACTATGACACAACGCATTCCGTTCTCTGGACTACATTCTGCTACTCAAGCCTTTTCAGGGTTTAGTAGCGGAAGATTGAGAACGAACGCAGAAGAAGAAAATAACTGACTATCGATCAACAAACCGCTGATTTCATAATTGAACAGATCCATGAACAAATAAGCAAATCCATAAGTATGTATACATACATATATGTATGTATGTAGGTGCATATATATATATATATATATGCACATACATACACACACTCGCGCACACACACAAACAAACAGGCGCGTGTGCGCATGCACACATTTTTCTGAAAAAATTCAACAAATCCATTTATCATCAAGAGAGTCTACATTTTACGTCAAATTCTGGTATTGGGAATTCAATTTCTTGGCTTAAATATCTATCTGTCTGTCCGTCCCAATCCGTCCATCCCAATCCATCCATCCCAATCCATCCATCCCAATCCATCTATCCATCCATCCCTATCCATCCATCCCTATCCATCCATCCCTATCCATCCATCCCTTTCCATCACTATCCATCCATCCATCCCTATCCATCCATCTCTTTCCATCACTATCCATCTATCCATTCCTATCCATCCATCCATCCCAATCCATCCCTCCCAATCCATCTATCCATCCATCCATCCCAATCCATCCATCCCAATCCATCTATCCATCCATCCCTATCCATCCATCCCTATCCATCCATCCCTATCCATCCATCCATCCCTATCCATCCATCCCTATCCATCCATCCATCCCAATCCATCCATCCCAATCCATCTATCCATCCATCCCTATCCATCCATCCCTATCCATCCATCCCAATCCATCTATCCATCCATCCCTATCCATCCATCCATCCCAATCCATCCCTATCCATCCATACCAATCCATCCATCCCAATCCATCCATCCCTCCCAATCCATCCATTCATCCCAATCCATCCATCCATCCCTATCCATCCATCCCTATCCATCCATCCCTCTCCATCACTATCAATCCATCCCTATCCATCCATCCCTCTCCATCACTATCAATCCATCCCTATCAATCCATCTATCCATCCATCCCTATCCATCCATCCATCCCAATCCATCCATCCCAATCCATCCCTATCCATCCATCCCTCTCAATCACTATCAATCCATCCCTATCAATCCATCTATCCATCCATCCCTATCCATCCATCCATCCCTATCCATCCATCCCTATCAATCCATCTATCCCAATCCATCCCTATCCATCCATCCCAATCCATCCCCATCCATCTATCCAAATCCATCCCTATCCATCCATCCCTATCCATCCATCCATCCCTATCCATCCCAATCCATCCATCCATCCCAATCCATCCCTATCCATCCATCCCAATCCATCCATCCAAATCCATCCATCCATCCCAATCCATCCCTATCCATCCCTCCCTATCCATCCATCCCTATCCATCCATCCCTCCATATCCCAGTCCCCGTCTCCGTGTCTGTCTGTCTATCTATCTATCTATCTGCCTGCCTGTCTGTCCGTCTGTCTCTTCGTCTGCATATCTATCCATGTTAGCTGTCTGTCTATTAGTCTGTAAGTCTCTGTCTGTCTATCAACATTGTAATTCGTCTATTTATTGCACGCACATCCTACCTGATTGATAATTGTCTGGTTGAAATGCCGCCCAGTTTGTGTACGCACTGAAAGTGTTTCCAGAACTTATCCATTCCCATTGCCCTTCACCCAACATGTCCGTCCCACCGATCCATGTTTGGTTAACTGTTGACAAACACAGTTTATGTAGTAGCAATAATAATTGTTATACCATTAACAGCAACATTAGCAGTACTTTTACTAGTACTTTCTTAGTTTTAGTTGAAGTAATAGTAGTAGTAGAAGTAGTGTTAGTATCAGTAGTTAGTAGTAGAGTAGTAGTAGTAGTAGTAGTAGTGGTTGTAGTAGTAGTAGTAGTAGAGTAGTAGTAGTAGAGTATTAGTAGTAGAGTAGTAGAAGTAGTAGTAGTAGTGGTAGAAGTAGTAGAGTATTAGTAGTAGAGTAGTAGAAGTAGTAGTAGTAGTAGTAGAAGTAGTAGTAGTAGTGGTAGAAGTAGTAGAGTATTAGTAGTAGAGTAGTAGAAGTAGTAGTAGTAGTGGTAGAAGTAGTAGTAGTAGTAGTAGTATTAGTAGTAGAGTACTAGTAGTAGCGTCGTATCTTAGTAGTATATGTATTAAAAGCAAGAGTAGTAGTAGTAGTTGCAGTAGTGATAGTAGTAGTAGTGTAGTAGAATAGTAGAAGTAGTAGTTGAAGAGTGAAATAGTATTATTGGTGGTAGTAGTAGTAGTAGCAGTAGTAGTAGTAGTAGTACTAGTGGTAGCAGTAGTAGTGGTGGTAATAGTAGAAGTAGTAGATTAGTAGTATTAAATGGTGGACGATCGAATCCTTCAAGTCTTAAGCGTCCCCTGTTATCAGGGGAGGTAACACTAGAGTGTCTGCATTCCGAGCTACCTCCAGTCGTCTCAATCAATAGTCTTGCCATTGATCCAAGATAGCTCGGGATAAGAGTGAGATTGATGACCAGCTCATTCACCCCCTCACTATAATCTAAATACAGCGCACATCACATTATTAAGACACAACCGTCTGATATTGTGGCCGTCATTGCTTCGCGATGGGTAATTACTTTTAGTAGTACCAGTAGTAGTAGTAATAGTAGTAGATGTAGTACTAGTAGTATTAATAGTAATAGAAGTGTAGTAGCAGTAATATTGGCGGTGGTAGTAGAAGTAATAGTAGTAGTAGGGTACTTGTGTCTTAATTCACCCCGGAGAAATATCTATATTTAGCACCGACTTTGATGTAGTGACGTCAATGAAAAGTCCCATATTCAACTGTTTGGGGTGTCAAATATTCTGCGAGAATATCTGCCATAGTTTATTCCTGCCGTATTAGCAATGAACTTCTTGAATCTCTGGACTTCGGTTCATGATAAGAGAAGTATCATCCAGTGTCTAGGGATGGCCGAGGCTAGTGGTTAAGTGACACGGCTCACAAGCCGCAGGTGCTGGGTTCGCTTCTCAATCACAGCACCGACCGTTACCCCAGGGAGCAAACCCATAGAAATTGCAGGAGGAAGCAGACCCTTACATAAAATGCATACCAAAGTCAGATGCACTGTGCCGACTGGCCAAAATAAAAACATAGTGCAACCCATCACCTTGTGGAATAAAGAACTAGGGCGAACGCAAAGAAAACAAATCCAGTTTTTACAGCAACATAGCATTATCCATGCTGTCAGACGATTACAACAAATGAATTATGTTATCTATCCCTAACCCTAACCATAACCCTAACCCTAAATATAACGCTAACCCTTACTGTAACTCAAACCCTAATACTAAAATAAACCTAACCCAAAACCTAACAATAGCCCTTCTCAAAACTGAATATAACCATCTTTTCTATATTTCTATCTTTACATAAGTTTTGACTTTAAAATAAATTATATCATCCTGTCTTCCCTTAAACCCAAAATGTAATACAGACATCAGCTATCAAATACGTACGATTGAAACCTATGGATCATTGTTTGGGTTGAATTTAGACGCAAGTACCAGTAATAGTAGTGATAGTAGTAGTGGAAGTATTGTTTAGATTGATTGACTGTATTAGTAGTACTTGTAGCAAATATAGTAGTAGCAGCAAACGTAAAAAAACGTAATGTCCCGTTACAGTCATCACGTGTAAAATGCTAATTGGAACATGTGGCTCTCTGTTTCGGGTGAATTAAGACGCAATACCCAGTAGTAGTAAGGATAGTAGGAGTATAAATATTGTTTTGACGTACTGACTGTAGTAGTAGTACTTGTAGCAAATGTAGCAGTAGAAGTTGTAGTAGGTGTTGCGCTGTTAACATTAGTGATTTCAACGAAAGCTTACCTGCTTTGTTTTTCAAGAAGGTCTGTACAAAGTTGTTCTCATCTGCACTTTCGATTTCAGCTAGAAATCCACCGTATGCCCGGCAGAATTCCTGGAAAACAGTGATAAAAGTGTTTTTGTAAGTGCAATAATTAATGGAAACGGTCACAAAAAATATTTGTTAGTACAATCATTAATGGAAAACGATCATAACAAATATTTTTGTTAGTGCATTCATTAATGGAAAACGGTCATAACAATATTTTTGTTAGCGCAATCATTAATGGAATCATTATAACCAGGGCTTATAGCCATTATAATCTGGCAAAGATGGCGCCATAACTGACTGCGAGTCTACATTTCTCTACTGTTTTGGATCATTATGGATGCCGCCAGACCACGGATTTGCCTGGAATTCACACTAGTCGACGACTTAAACTTGTGTTCACGGAAACGTGGTGTTGTTTTCCGTCTGGACTTGTTATTTCGTTCTTTTTTTGTGATTTCTTCCATCCGTTTATCCTGGTCTGGACGCCGGCTGAATGGCACTACGCTTTTACCTGTGTCGCATTTCACGGTTTAGTTCTGCCAGTTCACCTTCACGAATTTGGCGTGTTGGAATTTTAGATGCTACTATGATGAGTTGAATACAGCTGGGAAGAGATGCCAGACTCACTCACACGCTGAGTGTTGTCCATACGACCTATTGTGGTTATCGAAAAGGCACGACAAACTGCGTTAGATGCCATCCCACCTTTCTACTCTGCGGGTTACATGTTTACGGAAAGGCTTCGGTGGTAACCCTGAGGCAAAATCTGCATCCTATGCTATCTCCAGTCGTCTCGATGAATGTCTTGCCACTGGTAAAAGGTAGCTTAGGCTCTGTGAGTGAGGTTGACAAAAGGCGCAGTTTCTTCCTCACTTTAATCCAAATCACCGCACAAGTCACCCATTTCAGCGGACACAGCAAGAGATACGACTGTCCACACGGCTGAACAAAGAGAGTGGTCTTCATCACTTGTGATGGGCAACTATTAATAACCAGGGCTTGACAAATTTTATGGTAGCTCACCAATCAGTCAAAGATTTCACCATTCAGCATGGTCGGACTAAAGTCATGCAATTTATGTTACCAAACTTAAACTAGGCACTAATTCACTTTTAATTCTAAACAGCAATGTGTGCCAAACCCACATATATTGTACTGTTTACACAGTATTAACTTATCTCTTCTTAAGAAAACATGCACTGCTGTCAGAGACATGGCGTTTGTGTCCTTGAACATGATTAGTAGTTTTGCACTGTAGTACTATTTATGGATGGCTTTAGTATGTTTAAATTGTGGAATTGGAGGTAAATTTAGATTCGTCATCATAAGCTAGCTTATCTATAATCTATTCAAAGCGTAATATTCTTAATAATCGTACGAGGGACGTTTATGTAGTAACGATTACAAACATAATTAACAATTATAAATGGAAATTTGTGTTGCTCGCCAAGCACACATTTCTACTGTCACAGACGAGTAGACGAGCGCTTTTGTCACGCCCTGGTCATAACAATGTTTTTGTTAGTGAAGTCGTTAAAAGAAAACGGCCATAACAATGTTTTTGTTAGTGAAGTCGTTGTTAATGGGAAATGGTCATAATAATGTTTTTTTTAGTGCAATCATTAACAGAAAACGGCCATAACAATGATTTTGTGATCGAAGTTAGTTATTTAACGAATGTTTTTCTTCGTGACAAGGATCACAAAGGCACGTTAATATGTGTGCTCGGAATATGCACGCGTGTTTCCATGTGGATATAAAAACTTGTCTTTGTGATCCTTGACATGAACAAATCAATTTGTGTTTACAGCTCGCTGCCTTGAAGTCTGCTCCTATTTCCTTCTTTGTCACGTTCCTTAATTGAAACTACCACTGTTCATTGTTTGTCTAGATGGGATACACATTTTTAAGTCTTCCATGGTCTTTCCTTGAGGAAAAGAAAATTCGGAAGTAATTGAGTCTATAAAAAATATGTCTTATCGAACGCGGAATATATTCTGTAGTCCCAAGCAGACGAAATGCTTGGTAAGTTCTGACTCTTGTTTGGGGGGGAACCTGTTGGTCTAGTACCTTATCTCATTTCTCATTTAAACATGAACAGACAAGAGCAAATTGTTGTGTTGCGCCTTAGAACAGGACACAACCGACTCCGCAGCCACATGTACACAAAAATAAAGATTGGTAACTCAGCCATGTGTACATGCGGACAGGCACCCCAGACAGCAGAGCACATACTACAGAACTGCCCCGAATATGATATACAGAGAAAATCTCACTGGCCCATAGAAACAACACTGGAAGAGAAACTTTATGGACCTGTATGTGAACTACAAAAGACAGTGATGTTTATACAAGAGATAACATTGCAGATATAGACAATATTTTCAAGCGAACGAAAGAAGAAGAAGAATATCTCTCATTTATGGCACGGCACTTTCGTCAACTGGAGTTCCGATGTCCGAATTCCGGTTGTCTATTCCTTCACTTACTCTTTTGTTGTTAGTTGTATATGTTACAATAGTGCAGATATGTGCTTGTTTTGTGATCGTTGTTACGTACACAATTTCTGTGTTTACAAATCGCTCCATCGAAGTTTCATAATGTAGTTGTTTATGGAAAACAGTAATGACAATGTTTTTGTCAGTGCAGTCATTCATGTATTGTAAATAAACATAGTTAGGTATGGTAAAATACCCCGCTAAGACGAAAATAAATAAGAAGTCTACTTTACTACCAAAAGACATTCAGAACAGGCAGCGAACAACACAAAATTAAGTGGTAAAAAAAGAATCGAAAAGCAAATAAAATAAAAATATGAAGATTCGATGGAATATAAACGGTACTTTGATTTCCTTGCCTTTACATCTTTTGATCTCTCTCTCCCTCCCCCCCCCCCCTCTCTCTCTCTGTCTCTCTCTCTCTCATGCTATCTTATGTTTCCGTATTCCAGTGTTTCAATTCGTCAGTCTCTCTATCCATTCCAGTTATTTTCAAATGCCGTAGGCGTGTTCAAATGAAACAGAACCTAACTGCACCAAGTGAACATACGTGCCACGCACATGATGACGTCACTTCTGTTGTAAACCGCACATACCAACCGTCAAGTTTGCAAAATTTCATTATCCTCCTACTCATAGTTTCCTCAGCAGACCTTTGAAAACATGGCGAGTGTGATACGGAATCCGACCAGAGTTGATCAGCGAACAGTGATTAAGTTTCTAACTGCTGAAGGATGTTGACCAGTTGACATTCATTGCAGAATGCAAGCAGTGTATGGGGACAAACATGTGTCGAAGACAACAGTGAAGAACTGGACAACGATGTATGAAGAAGGACGTAAGTTAACGAAAGATCTTCCGAGACTAGGTCAGTCGCAGTTTGTTGCGTCAGAAGATGCTATCGCCGAAATTGATGCAGCAATTCGGGTGAACAGTCGCCGGAGCTTACGTTCATCACACTTTTGTCACCGTACACTGCCTGCATTCTCCGACGAATGTCAACGGTTCGACATTCTTCAGCTGTTAGAAACCGAATCACCGCTCGCTGATTAACTCTAGAAGGATTCTGTATCACACTCGCCATGTTTGAAAAAGTCTGCTGAGGAAACTATTAGTCGGAGGATAATGCAATGTTGCAAATTTGACGGTTGGTTTGTGCTGTTTACATAAGAAATGACGTCATCGTGCGCATCGTACAAATGTTTACTTGGTGCAGTTAGGTCTGGTTTCATTTGAACACGCCTCGTATGTCTGTTTTTTTCTTTACCATTACCATTACATACCAGAGCGTCAGCCCAGGATACTGCAGCCTGTCCAAATCCATAGCAGAAACCATTGTGATACATCCAACCATCGTGACATTGTGCTGCATCAGCTTTGTTAATAAAATAAATGAATAATAAAACAATGAGAAGAAATTAAAGCAATTTAAACACGCAAGGAATAAATTCAAAAACAAAAAGGAGGAAAAAGAGGGCACTACGGCCATTGATGAAGTGAGAGATACTGTCCTTAGCATTTATGTAGTATTTCTCACAGATACAAGATAAACAAAGGGAAACTGCCTGGTCTACATGCTCTACTGTCTGAACTGAGTAACCAACAAAAGACTGTCCTGCAGTGGATGCCTTCTCAATGTAGAGTACTGGGAAACGAGAGATTATATCGACTGGAAAACGAGGGTGCTACAGATGAGCAACCAGATGCACCAGTTACATTGTTTCTGAAGAAAAGGATGATACAATTAATCAGAGCCATCAACAGCAACACTAGTCCGACTTTCGTAAAATAAACAGACAAGAGCAAACTACTGTGTTGCATCTCAAAATATAACTCCGCAACCACATGTACACACAATTAGAGAATGACAACCCAGCCTTTTTGACGAGCGGAATGTCACTCCTGGCTGTAGATCCATGGTCATCTTCAGATAGAAATCTGAAGATGGGCCATGGTAGAGTACATACTACAAACATACCTCGAAAAACATGCTGAGAAAAATTCATTGGCCCATAGAAACAACTCTGGAAGATAAACTATATTGACATAGATGTGAACTAGAAAATACAGTGCAGTTTATGCAGGATACAACTGTGCATAGCTTCATCTTTCTTCTTTTGTCCTGCTGTCGCAGAGAGGCGGGATGGATCGATTTCTTGTTATCGGTAGGTGGCAGGCTTGTGATGTCGTTAGGTGTAACTTCATGAGGGTGTCACTGATTGTCCTTCCGGCTGAACGTCTCACGCAGCACAACTCACAGATCTGAATTTTACTCTTATGTGTTTAAAGTAAAGATCAGGACTGACATTAGTAAAACAATGAAGGAAAAAACATCGACTTTATCAGCCTTCTCTGAGTTGAAAGAAACACTGTAGGGTGTTTCAAAATCGGTGCAATTTGATAGTGTACATTGTTCGTCTTTCTGAATTCTCTGTCCACTTTGTCGTCATCAGTGAAAATACTACCTACGTATTTGCACTCCCTCATTTGCTTGATACTTTTGTCAAACATTACAGATACAGACGTATTATTTTCCAGCGAACAATATCAGAAAGTAGGAGAGGAATTGCATGGTAGTTTCGCCCGCTAATTTTAGAGGTGACGTGAACACAACTCTCTTAAGTATATTTGATTGACGGTCGCATGAACAAATGGGAAACCGAACATACTGGCTACACAAAAAACGATGCCTATTACCAGTTGAACAGAAGAGAGCAGGTCGTGGTCTTCAGACTTCGCACTGGCCACAATAAACTGAGGTACCACCTATTCAACAAATTGAAGATAGGTGGCACTGACGAATGCCCGTGTGGTACCGGGAAAATTACCGCTGAGCATTTGTTGCAAAACTGCCCGACATACGAGGATCAGAGAGAGCAGATGTGGCCATCACCAGTGGCAACACTAGACAAGCTCTATGGCAGTGTCGACAGCTTCAGGATGACCGCTGCTCTGTTTGAAAAAATAAAGGTTGATGTCTGACTTCGTACGATGAAGAAGAAGAAGAAGAAGATTGGCGGTCGAATCGTAGATTGTCTGAGAAGTTTTAGACATTTCATTGTGCGGTGTCTCAAAGTCCTGTGTGGTGATAGTATAATTGTCTTCCATACAGACTTATATTATTGTTTCTAAGGTGATCATTTATTCTTTTATGTCTTGCTTTCCACAGGGTAGTGTGACCATATGTCTTCCGCACTACACTTGACTATCCTAGGCTAGGGTGACCAGATATCTTCTACGAAACACTTGACAATCATACGCATGTTTACCATTTCACTCCCGAACTGCTTTGAATTCTTTAAACCCAACGACGGCTAGATCAACTCTCCACTATCATGACTTCCCTAAGCTAGGGTGACCATATCTCTTCGCCACTGCCATGACTTCCCTAAGTTAGTGTGACCATATCTCTTCTCTACTGCCGTGACTTCCCTAAGCTAGAGTGACCATATCTCTTCTCCACTGCCGTGACTTCCCCAAGCTAGAGTGATCATATCTCTTCTCCACTGCCGTGACTTCTCTAAGTTAGAGTGACCATATCTCTTCTCCACTGCTATGACTTCCCTAAGTTAGAGTGACCATATCTCTTCTCCACTGCGTTGACGTCCCTAAGTTAGAGTGACCATATGTCTTCTCCACTGCATTGACTTCCCTAAGTTAGAGTGACCATATCTCTTCTCCACTGCCATGACTTCCATAAGTTAGAGTGACCATATCTCTTCTCCACTGCCGTGACTTCCCTAAGCTAGAGTGACCATATCTCTTCTCCACTACATTGACTACCCTAAGTTAGAGTGACCATATCTCTTCTCCACTACCATACCTTCCCTAAGTTAGAGTGACCATATCTCTTCTCCACTGCCGTGACTTCCCCAAATTAGAGTGACCATATCTCTTCTCCACTGCTATGACTTCCCCAAGCTAGAGTGACCATATCTCTTCTCCACTGTCGTGACTTCCCTAAGTTAGAGTATCCATATCTCTTCTCCACTGCCGTGACTTCCCTAAGTTAGAGTTATCATATCTCTTCTCCACTGCCTTGACTTCCCCAAGCTAGAGTGACCATATCTCTTCTCCACTACCTTGATTTACCTAAGCTAGAGTGATCATATCTCTCCTCCACTACTATGACTTCCCTAAGCTAGAGTGACTATATCTCTTCTCCACTACGATGACTTCCTTAAGCTAGAGTGACCAGATCTCTCCTCCAATACACTGACTTCCCTACGCTTTGGTGACCAAATCTGATCTGTACTACCTTAACATTTCCAAAACAAGGGTAGTTATTTCTCGTCTCTGGAACCTTAACTTCCAAAACGTGTTAACTTAGGAGTCATTTTAACGTAGGAGCCATTTTAACTTAGGATTTATTTTAACTAAGGAGTCACTTTTGTGAATGTTGATGAAGGAAATTAAATAATGACAAGTTAGTCATTCGTTGTGCTGGAACAAATTCATGTCACGATTTCATAACTGGCCTGTGCTCAACGATATCTACAAAGCCAATTATATCCAGATGAAGGTAGGTTAATCTTGGATGGCATACAAAATGGCGGCCGTTTACTGTAGCCCGATCAAAAGTTTCAAATTTAAGAGCACTGAGTCCCAAACTGATTAAAGTACTTATACAATTTCTAGTGATTTTCTACATCGGAAAAAAGCTCCCTTGTTTCGAAATGCCCCTGACCGTATAGCTTTGAATATGTAGCCGACTTGCTGTTACGACAGCCTGGTTGACAAGGAATGCGTTTTTTTTTACCCATCTCAGTAAAAAAAGATACTTAATGCACCGCATTGTCTACATCTTCATACCTGACAACACTGTCTACTATATAACTTCTTAACCCTTAACTTAATTCAGCATGTGTACATACCAGAGCCGGTAGAAATGAAAACCAACACAAGAAGAGACAACCACGAAGTCAATTCTGCCATTTTAAAAACAAGATACACTAAGTGACTTTTAATGAGCGAGTTAACTTCTTGAAATGCCTTCATAAACGGGGCTTCGTCACATATTCTTATAACCTTGAAAGCGATGGAATGTTTATCTAATTGTTTTTTCGAACGTGAACGAATTGTAAAGATAAGAATGTGACCGATATTAATTATGTTAAGTTAAGTGATTAGGATAAGGTCAACTGATGCAAAGCTTCTCACGACCAGTGCTAGCAAATTGGATTCCTGGTGAGGTCAGTGTGGGCCAGAGACGAGAAAGACTAGAGGGAAAGGTTGAAGGGAGACAAGCATGAGGTAGGCAGTGCTATAAGTGAAAGAAGCTTCCATATAAGTGAAAGAATAGCATCAATCGATGGACGAGCAGTAGTCGGTGTATACCACCACAGCGAGAGAAAAGAGTCCGTTGTAGTCAACCTGTATTGTGGAGACGGCACTTGAATTGAATTATCTCGTATATTTTGTGATTTATTTTGCGATGCATTTGTTTATGTTTTATCTGATGTATTTACTTATTTGATTACTTGAATCCTGATATTCAATCAGGCAAGTTTGCATGATGCCAGGTAGTCAAAAACTGCTTCAATCTGTGTCTGTCCTTTGCCTAGTAGTATTATGACTGTCCAAAGGTGTGGGGCAGGTCACCTCTCCATCTCGTCGACGGGCGACCGATTGAGCGGCTGTAGTCATACGGCCCATATAAAGACTGCCTCCTCTATTTATCGCCAGTCATGCGGACCTAATGATCGGCCCATCTCTACTTTCTTATTAATGCAAAGTTGATGACATCACTGAACTCTTTTTGGTCACTGATGTCGGTGTTTCGAAACACCAATGTGTTTTTTTTCTAAATATTTTTGGTGGTGGTTTTGTAATCTATTTGTAATATTTTACTTATTTTACCACGTATTTTGTTATGTATTTTGTTATATATTTTCTCATTTTGTGGGTGCATTTTGCGATGTTTTACGAATGCTGTTGAACAGTGTCCCTCACAACTTAACGTAACTTAACGTCTTTATACTGGTTTAGAAGACTCTGCAGAATCTGTATACAGCCAGTTTCATTTACATTGCCTTGCTCTAAAAGCTATGCGCATCCAATTTATTCTTAAATGCATTAACTGTCCCTGCCTCCATTACCTCCCGCGGTAATGAATTCCAAGCATTCACCACTCTCTGACTAAAAAATATTTCCTATTGTCTAATCTGGAACTTTCTTTAGTTAATGTGTAGCTATGCCCTCTTGCTCTTGTGGGTGGCTGTATTTTAAAAAAAACAACTTGTTATAGTCTAACTTATCCATTCCTCTGATCATCTTATAAACCTGTATTAAGTCACCTTGAATTCTTCTGGGGATATTCAGATACAGACAGCAGAGGTGATGAAGTGGAAGACTGGGAGATATACACAAATCTCTATCTCATCAATAGGCCGGACGACAGCCCTAGCTTCTATTCTAGAACATGGCAAACCACCTCCACCCCAGACTTGGCCTTCTCCACTGGAGATATTCACCACAAAATAGATCGTCAGGTGCTCGACCAATTGGCAGGTAGCGACCACAGAACAATTAGGATAGAAACTGAAATGGAAGTAGGCCCCCAGGAAATAAAACCGCTGCCACGTTGGAACTATAGACGAGCCGACTGGGACAGATTTGCAATGCTGACAGATGGACTGTGTGGAACTATCAACACACGAAATAACAATATGAAACCTATGGTGGAAAGCCTAAGCAAAGCAATACTGCAAGCAGCCACCGAAACCATCCCAAGAGAGGCAAGGAAAAACTACAAGCCATATTGGAATCATGAACTGTAGAAAGCAGAGGATGAAGTCTCAAATGCTAGGCACATCGCAGAGATGGAGCAATCTATGAAAGCAAATATCGCCTTCAAGGCCATCACTGCAAAATACAAAAGAAAACTGAACCAAATAACAAGAGACAGTTGCAAAAACAAAACAGAAATCCTCAATTTAGATAAAGAAAGGAACAAACTATGGAATTTAGTCAGAGCCATGAACGACGAAACACCACCAAATAAACAAATTTCCATCAAGCAGGGCGACAACATGCTTACCGGAAAAAAGCAGCAAACGCCTTTATAGAACATTATGCCAGAGCAAATCACATCAATGTCCCTACAGACAGGTATACATATATAAGTGAAGAACAAAAGAGCCACGACAACATCAAGATGGCACCAGAAGAGCACATGATGGCAAAACCAACAATGAACGAAATGGATGAGAGCTCTTAAGAAAAAGAAATGGCCCGGAAAAGATGGAGAACAAATGAAATGCTGATGGGGTTGGGCCAAACAACAAAGAGGAAGTTACTATCAGTCCTGAACCAAAGATGGAAAAGAGGAATTGTACCACAGACATGGAAAGATGCTGTACTTATACCAGTACCAAAGAAAGAAAAAGATAGAACAGATCCAAATGGATACAGGCCTATCAGTCTACTGAGCTGTGTAGGAAAACTGATGGAGCGTATGATAAATACCAGACTGATGTGGCATCTGGAAGAAAAACACATACTAATTCCACAGCAAGCAGGTTTTAGACAGCACAGATCCATTGAGGACCAGATCACTCTCATAGTCCAGGAAATAGAGGATGCTTACCAGGAGAAAAAGCACACAGTAGCGGTTTGGGTGGATTTAGAGAAAGCATTTGACACGGTGTGGAAAGAGGGACTTAAAGTAAAGCTACGAAGACGTGAAGTTTGTGGGAAAATGTACAGATGGATCAGCCACTACCTCGAAAACAGAACAGCTAGAGTTCAAGTACAAGGGCAGATGAGCAAAAAGGTGATACTGGAGCAGGGAGTACCCCAAGGGGGAGTACTGTCACCCACACTTTTCCTGGTGTATATAAACAACATCACAGAGAATATACCAAGAAGAGTCCACAGCTCCATGTTTGCAGATGATCTGGCTATGTGCACCTCTGAAAAAAATCTCACTGTAGCAAACAATCGGATGCAGCAGGCCCTAACATCGTTGGAGGAGTGGGCGAACTCATGGCTGGTCAAAATAAATGAGGAAAAAACAACATGTACGATATTCTTGCTTTCAAACAAACCCCAAAACACCAAATCAAGTCTTAACGGCAAATATCTGAAGCCAAACGACAACCCAAACTACCTGTTAGTCACATTTGATCGGCGCATGACATGGAAAAGTCAGATCGAGAGAAACCGAATGAGAGCCAGAGAAAGAATGGCAATCATGAGGAAACTTGCTGGCACAAGCTGGGGAACAAACGAAAGTATACTAAAGAAACTGTACACTGGAAAAGTGAGACCAGTTCTCGAGTATGGCATTGCGGCATGGACAATAGCAACAAAGGCGAACTTTGATAAATTTAGCAAACTTCAAAACCAAGCCATGAGAGTTATAACAGGAGGCATGAAGTCAACGCCAATTGTAGTACTTGAAAAGATTACAAATCTGCAATCCATGACCGACAGAAGAGACTGCAGAGCCCAGCAGCAAGCAGAGAAACTCAGAAGACTGACAGGCCATCCTATGCATCAGAGACTAAATAGATTCGGAAATGGGAAACTAAAGCGGAGAAACTTAGCAGAAATAGCCAAAGGGCAAAAATGAGTGAAGACGTTATGAACACCGTAACAAAACCAAATCCCATCTCTACTGTACGCAATCCCAAATGGAAGCAGCATATCATTCCGGAGGTGGTAGAAAATACACCAGGTATTGGAAACAAGAACAGCCAGAATGAAAAAGAAAGAAGAGTCATAACTCTGAGATACATATCGGAAAATTACCCAAGCATGGACTGGACCCATGCGTACACCGACGGTTCTTTAACAAACACAACACAGGATGGAGGGGCAGGGGTATTCCTGAACCTAACAAATGGTAGAAAAATAACACTGTCAGTGGCAACTGGAAAATTCTCAAGCTATTTCAGAGCGGAGGCAGAGGCACTGAAGGCTGCGGTAGAAGCAATTCTCACAGGCGAAAGCAATGAAAGCCAGATAGTCCTGTTCACAGATTCCATGGCCGTGGTCACAGCACTAAAAAGCCAGAAAAATACTGAACTAAATGATTTAATAGCAGTACTCTGTCAACTATACCAGCAGTCCGCACCAAAAAAAGTAGTGGTACAGTGGGTTCCATCCCACTGTAACATCTAAGAAAACGAGGAGGCAGACAGACTGGCAAAAGAAGGTGCAAGACTACCACAAGGAGAAACTAGTGTGACCTACGAAGAGTCCAAAAGGCCCTTTAGGACCAGATACATGGCCAAATGGGAAACAGAACACACTGGCTACACAACAAATGATGCCTACTACCAGCTGAACAGAAGAGAGCAGGTCGTGGTCTTCAGACTCCGCACAGGCCACAACAGACCTAGGCACTATCTATTCAATAAATTGAAGATAGGTGGCACTGACGAATGCTCGTGTTGCACAGGGAAAATGACCGCTGAACATCTGCTTCAAAATTCCCCGACTTACGAGGACCAGAGAAAGCACATGTGGCCATCGCCAGTCGCAACACTAGACAAGCTCTATGGCAGTGTCGACAGTCTCAGGATGACCACTGCTGTCTTCGAACAAATACAGGTTGACGTCTGACAGCGTAAGAAGAAGAAGAAGAATTCTCTCTTCTAGACACGGTAGGCCGGTTTTTCTGAGTCTTTCAAAATAACTGTAATTCTGTAATCCCACCATCAGCTTTGTCGCTCTTCTTTGTATACTTTCCAGCATGTTTATATCCCCTCTATGATAAGGACTCTAGACCTCTACACATTACTCCAATCTAGGTCTAACTAATGTTTTATACAGTTTGACTATCACTTCTTTGCTCCTATGTTTAATATTTCTTTTTATCATACCTAACATTGCATTTGCCTTTTTCACAAGACAACACACGACAGCTTACAGTGGCTTCGCTCCAAGATACTTGTGTGTCGCTGTAGCCGTAGCATGAACAGTCATCGTATTCCCATCCTTGGTAGCAGGGATCCCTAACCGCTATAGCAAATGTGAAAACAGTAATTCTATAATCGCTATATTATCAACATTACAGTCAATATCATTATCAATATGAAACTATGAAGATTAGCAGAACACCAGGCCAACCCTAATGGCTTGGCTTGGCTTCGTTCGTTCTCAATCTCCCGCTACCAAACACTGAGAGGGCTTAAGTAGCAAAATGTAGTCCAGAGAACGAAATGCGTTGTGTCGTAGTTTACAGATTGACTGCGATATTTGCACATCCGACTTCGGCAAGCATTTTTTGAGTACCGGGTCAGCATTCCCTCTTTAATCCCTTCTCCTTAGCCAGTCTGCCCTGCTGCAGCCGGTTATCCAGGATCACCAAGTGGAGGTATAGACGGGTCTTGGCAGCTCTGGTTCACTGGCCCTGACGGTAGCAGTCAGCTATGGATCACTGACCACTGCAGCTCATGCGCTGCTCAGCGTCTTGATCCCGCTAAAGAGTTCAATTTTTGACAAACATTTCCTTACTGACGATTGAGACGAACAGAGAAATTTAAGCTGCTACTGATGCCAAACGGTCTTACCGCAAATTATCAATTGTTAAGACTACTTAATTACCCCGAATTACTCCTGATAACTGAACGACAAATGATAAACAGTATATTTATGCCAACTCTTTTCTATCATTGTCAAATGTAATCCTTGTCCAAGACAAAGGAGACGAAGCTTACATAGTATACAATGAAATACCCAAGAAAATAATCGATTGTAAAAAAAAAGACAAATAATTAATTATTATAATGAAGTATTGCAACAGTTATGTATTGAGCTAATACATAACAGTATTAACGCCTGGCCAGGCGAAACATATTGATCATACTTGTTAGTCAGGGTCAGGCAAAACTTATTGATCATATATGTTAGTCAGGGCCAGGCAAAACATATTGACCATATATGTTAGTCAGAGCCAGGCAAAACATATTGTTCATACATGTTAGTCAGGGTCAGGCAAAACATATTGCTCATACATGTTAGTCAGGGTAAGGTAAAACATATTTGTCATACATGTTAGTCAGAGTAAGGCAAAACATATTTATTATACATGTTAGTCAGGGTCAGAGAAAATATACTGATCGGATATGTTAGTCAGGGTCAGGAAAAATACATTCTGCCAAGACCTCTAACTTTCATCGAGATTTTCCTGGAAGCATGCTGTTATCTTGATATCATGGCTAACGAGGTGGGGAATCAATGCGATTCCGTGGTGGGTGAAACCAAGCATATACCAACCCCGGTCTACCTCGGAATGTGAGGAAAGCTACAGCAGCCCGCCACGTAACACCATCTTCGGAACCCGCAAAAGAGTAATCTTACTCAACAACAGCAACAACAAACACTACATGGATATGGCACACGAAGTCTGTTCACGAAACACTGGAACGACTATGTGGCAGAACGATAGAAGACAAAAAAGAAATCCTACAACAATAGCTAACAGCTAAGACAACCTGCTTAGCACACAATAGGAAATATTAGCATGTCTCGCCCTTTACAATATAAGTTGGTTGATGGTGTTATTGTCATTGTTTGTGTTTTTATTGTTATGTTCTTGGTGTTAGTGTTGTTGTTTGTGTTGTTGATTATTGCAGGTCTGTTGTTGTTGTTTTTCAAAACTTCTCGTGCAGTTTTGAGTTCCCTGTTGACCTAGTTTTTTTGGGTACCGATCGATTTACAACGGTTCTTCATACATCCCAAGCCGTATTTGAGAACGTGGACCGGCATCTCCCTAAATGTAAGGCAATGCCATACTCTACAGTAAGTCCACAATTATGGGGATTACATCTTCGATTCCTCCCCCCCCCCCCCCCCAGCCCCCCCTCTCGTTAGCCAGACTGCTGTGACACAATCTGTTTCCAGGAACAAGAACAATGACTCGAGGTGGTGTATTCATCAGTATATGTCACCTGAACCTTATTACTCATCCGTCCATCACAACGGCATAAGTACGAGCGTGTATTGACACAGGCCCCGTGAAAATAGTTCCCCACAGTGGGAGCCTGGTTAATTCTTTTTGATCATAGAACATAAGATATCGTTGATAATCGGTATTGGCTGATTGATCCGTCTTTTCTCTCCCAATGAAGCATGGGGTACTCATTACAGTTGACTATTTTACAGGAAGCCTCTGTCCGAGCAATTTGCAGTGGCATTTTCACATCCATGGTTTACCAGGATGAAGTTGCTAATGGCATGTACTGCTCTCATTTCATGAGTTACTTATAATGTTACAGTGATCCAGCTATTTTCAACTGAGTACCACAATAATGGTTAATGTAAATTCCATAAGTTTCACAATGGTGGTTAATGTACATTACATGAGTACTACATTGGTGGTTAATCTACATTAGACTACGACATTGGTAGTTAATCTACATTAGACTACGACATTGGTAGTTAATCTACATTAGACTACGTCATTGGAAGTTCATCTACATTAGACTACGTCATTAGTAGTTAATCTACATTAGAGTACGACATTGTTAGTTAATCTACATTAGACTACGTCATTGGAAGTCCATCTACATTAGACTACGTCATTGGTAGTTAATCTACATTAGACTACGTCATTGGAAGTTCATCTACATTAGAGTACGACATTGTTAGTTAATCTACATTAGACTGTGTCATTGGAAGTTCATCTACATTAGACTACGTCATTGGAAGTTTATCTACATTAGACTACGTCATTGGTAGTTAATCTACATAAGAGTACGACATTGGTAGTTAATCTACATTAGAGTACGACATTTTTAGTTAATCTACATTAGAGTACGACATTGTTAGTTAATCTACATTAGAGTACGTCATTGGTAGTTAATCTACATTAAAGTACGACATTGTTAGTTAATCTACATTAGAGTACGACATTGTTAGTTAATCTACATTAGACTACGTCATTGGTAGTAAATTACCTTATAGTACGACATTGTTAGTTAATCTACATTAGACTACGTCATTGGTAGTTAATCTACATTAGAGTACGACATTGTTAGTTAATCTACGTTAGACTACGTCATTGGTAGTTAATTACCTTATAGTACGACATTGTTAGTTAATCTACATTAGACTACGTCATTGGTAGTTAATCTACATTAGAGTACGACATTGTTAGTTAATCTACGTTAGACTACGTCATTGGTAGTTAATCTACATTAGAGTACGACATTGGTAGTTAATCTACATTAGAGTACGACATTGTTAGTTAATCTACATTAGAGTACGACATTGGTAGTTAATCTACATTAGAGTACGACATTGGTAGTTAATCTACATTAGAGTACGACATTGGTAGTTAATCTACATTAGAGTACGACATTGGTAGTTAATCTACATTAGAGTACGTCATTGTTAGTTAATCTACATTAGACTACGTCATTGGTAGTTAATCTACATTAGAGTACGTCATTGTTAGTTAATCTACATTAGAGTACGACATTGTTAGTTAATCTACATTTGAGTACGACATTGTTAGTTAATCTACATTAGAGTACGACATTGGTAGTTAATCTACATTAGAGTACGACATTGGTAGTTAATCTACATTAGAGTACGTCATTGTTAGTTAATCTACATTAGACTACGTCATTGGTAGTTAATCTACATTAGAGTACGTCATTGTTAGTTAATCTACATTAGAGTACGACATTGGTAGTTAATCTACATTAGACTACGTCATTGGAAGTTCATCTAAATTAGTCTACGTCATTGGTAGTTAATCTACATTAGAGTACGACATTGTTAGTTAATCTACATTAGACTACGTCATTGGTAGTTAATCTACATTAAAGTACGACATTGTTAGTTAATCTACATTAGAGTACGACATTGTTAGTTAATCTACATTAGACTACGACATTGGTAGTTAATCTACATTAGACTACGTCATTGGAAGTTCATCTACATTAGTCTACGTCATTGGTAGTTAATCTACATTAGAGTACGACATTGTTAGTTAATCTACATTAGACTACGTCATTGGTAGTTAATCTACATTAGAGTACGACATTGTTAGTTAATCTACATTAGACTACGTCATTGGTAGTTAATCTACATTAGAGTACGACATTGGTAGTTAATCTACATTTGAGTACGACATTGGTAGTTAATCTACATTAGAGTTCGTCATTGTTAGTTAATCTACATTAGACTACGTCATTGGTAGTTAATCTACATTAGAGTACGTCATTGTTAGTTAATCTACATTAGAGTACGACATTGTTAATTAATCTACATTAGAGTACGACATTGTTAGTTAATCTACATTACAGACTGACAACAACTTTTTCTATGTATATTGATCAGAATGATTACCTCTGACTACAACGAAATTGATGAATTGAGTGACACATTGATATGTCAAATACAAATATTAAACAAGTTACATAATC
The DNA here is from genome assembly GCA_036924085.1 of Ariolimax columbianus. NCBI lineage: Eukaryota > Metazoa > Mollusca > Gastropoda > Stylommatophora > Arionidae > Ariolimax > Ariolimax columbianus. The sequence goes on from JAVGWX010000011.1 coordinate 15,175,214, forward strand.
ATTATTTTCCAGCTATCTTACCGAATGTTGCCAGGAGAGCTAGTGCCAAACTTGAAAGACCCGCCACTATTGTATCATTTGTTGAATGGTTTTTGTGAAGTGCCTCGATTTGACATTGACAGCGTGCGAGCCAAAAATATAATCTTTTTATTTTTTATTATAGTTCTCACTTTTTGCTTTCATTATTTAACATTATTTCTTAACAAGGAATAAGTCATCATTTTTGTGTATTATTTAAATATTTATGTTTATTTTTTAAATATAAAAAAAAATACTATTTTTAAAATGGGTAATGCTAGACGGAGAAGTTATAAATATTTGCCTTGACCTGATTTGGAGAATCAGTCACCGATAACACTATCTATTAATGAAAAAAAAACACGAGAATATAACGCTGTCAGATTAGGGCAATAGATTGCGGTTTTTGGTGCTACCAATATGCGTCAGTTTCTGTATTAGTGTTTAATTATTTTTTTTAAGCCTAAATATGATTTTCAATTTAATTAGCCTTTTTATAAGGTCAGAACTTGTTACTGGATCTGAAGTTCACGTGTTTAAATAATGGTTGATACAAACAAATGCAGGTCATTGCTCAGTGACATGGTATCAGGATGCTGAACAGTGCATGAACTGTAGCTGTCAGCGACCCATAGTTGACTGCTAATGTCAGGGCCAGATCCAGTGCTGCCTTGACCATTATCTTTATCTACACGTGGTGATTCCCGATAACAAATTAAAACATAGCATATTGGCTAAGGAGACGGGATGGAAGAGGGAAGGTTAACCGGTTACCCTCCAAAAAAGCCATACAAAAGTCTGATGTGTAGGAACGAAAGGTGCAAATATCGCAGTCAAGATGAAAACTACGACACAACGCAATCCGGTCTCCGGATAACATTCTGCTACTTTGAAAGCCCTTTTCAGCGCCTGTTAACTGGAGTTTGAAATCAAACAAACAAAAACGAATAAGAAGAGGAAGAAGAAAAAGAACAAGAACAAGAACACGAACAAGAAGAACGTGTGATTCTGCATTTTTTTCCTTTACAATTGTCGATTTTTCCTTAGTAGAATTTACAGATGACCCCGTAAAGCTGTTTGTCCCTGCTGTCACTACGTGCTGTAAATGTCTGACTTGTATTTTGACCTTGTATGGTTGTTTAACTACGCCATACTTGAATTTTGAACCGTTTCCAATTGGACGAGGTAGTGAATGATAACACAACGCCATAAAATACTCGATTTACGTAATTCTTATGTACTACTTCGTTAAGCGAAAGTGACGGAGAAGTAAGTTTATTTTACTGCGGAATAGAGTAGTCCCAACGCCAAATCTTTGTTCAGCGGTAAAAACGGTTTAATATGTACCCCAACACATGTTCCCTGTTATTAATGTAATGCTTACTGAACTTGTATGCGATATTACGGCACTTTCAACCTCTTTCCAGTACGGTGTTTAGACTTAAATAAGACTGCTCGCTTCTGCTTCATTGATCGTCTTCAGACTTCGACTTCAATGACTCTAACAAAGGCAGCAGTCATATCGAGGTTGTGGACTCTTCCGTATCGTTTTCGCATGAAAAGCCATTGGTTGCTACGTGTCACGTGTATCTTGTCAGAACTGTCATAGAAGCTGTACCACAGCTACACAGATATGTAGTGCCAAACTGGAATTTACTATGAAGATGTCATCTCAGTCTGTTTGGACATACGCGCAGCCTGAGATGATCACATGATCTTGTCTGGAGATTTTGTGCATAGCAGGGGTGGATTTTTTTTCCATTTTGATCTGAATGTTGCCTTGACAAATGCTTTTGTCTCGTCGTGTGTTGTCGCTGTGTTACTTTGAAACAGTTTTGTTCCCTCTTTGGTGAGTCAATCTACTTAATTGCCTTGGATTGTTTTTTTTCATCATCGCCATTTACCTGTCATTCCAGATGACATCGTAGAGCCCAAAAATGTATTTGGTTTGCCCTACCCAATGGGGAGGAAGACTAACGTATGTTAGGCACAACATACTGATCTGACATGATAGTCAGCGTCAGTTATAACATACTGATCAAACATGTTAGTCAGGGTCAGGCACGACATACTGATCGAACATGTTAGTCAGGGTCAGTTACAACATAATAATCATACATGTTAGTCAGGGTCAGGCATAACATACTGATCAGACATGTTAGTCAGGGTCAGGCACAATACACTGGTCAGACATGTTAGTCAGGGTCACTTACAGCATACTGATCAACCATGTTAGTCAGGAGTCAAGCATAACATACTGATCAGACATGTTAGTCAGGGTCATGCACAATACACTGATCAGGCATGTTAGTCAGGGTCAGGCACAGCATACTGATCAGACATGTTAGTCAGGAGTCAGGCGTAACATACTGATCAGACATGTTAGTCAGGGTCATGCGCAATACACTGATCTGACATGATAGTCAGCGTCAGTTATAACATACTGATCAAACATGTTAGTCAGAGTCAGGCACGACATACTGATCGAACATGTTAGTCAGGGTCAGTTACAACATAATAATCATACATGTTAGTCAGGGTCAGGCATAACATACTGATCAGACATGTTAGTCAGGGTCAGGCACAATACACTGGTCAGACATGTTAGTCAGGGTCACTTACAGCATACTGATCAACCATGTTAGTCAGGAGTCAAGCATAACATACAGATCAGACATGTTAGTCAGGGTCATGCACAATACACTGATCAGGCATGTTAGTCAGGGTCAGGCACAGCATACTGATCAGACATGTTAGTCAGGAGTCAGGCGTAACATACTGATCAGACATGTTAGTCAGGGTCATGCGCAATACACTGATCAGACATGTTAGTCAGGAGTCAGGCATAACATACTGATCAGGCATGTTAGTCAGGGTCAGGCACAACATGCTGGTGAAACATGTTAGTCAGAGTCACTTACAACATAATGTTCAAACATGTTAGTCAGGTCAGGCACAACATACTGATTAGACATGTTAGTCAGGGTCAGGTACAATATACTGGCAAATAACCCCATCTCGACTTCCCCCACAGTCCTCCATGGAAACGGGATGTTAACACGGCAACCTGGCTGACGAGGTAGGGGATCGAATTGATGCCCGTACTAGTGAGCAATTTGATTCATGTACTAGTGAGCAGCGTGATTCCTGTACTAGTGAGCAGCGTGATTCCTGTACTAGTGAGCAATGTGATTCCTGTACTAGTAAGCAACGTGATTCCTGTACTAGTGAGCAATGTGATTCCTGTACTAGTGAGCAATGTGATTCCTGTACTAGTGAGCAACGTGATCCCTGTACTAGTGAGCAACGTGATTCCTGTACTAGTGAGCAACGTGATTCCTGTACTACTAAGCAACGTGATTCCTGTACTAGTGAGCAATGTGATTCCTGTACTAGTGAGCAATGTGATTCCTGTACTAGTGAGCAACGTGATCCCTGTACTAGTGAGCAAAATGATTACTGTACTAGTGAGCAACGTGATTCCTGTACTAGTGAGCCTAGTGAGCAACGTGATTCCCCGTACTAGTGAGCAACGTGATTCCCCGTACTAGTGAGCAGCGTGATTCCTGTACTAGTGAGCAATGTGATTCATGTACTAGTGAGCAACGTGATTCCTGTACTAGTGAGCAACGTGATTCCTGTACTAGTGAGCAACGTGATTCCTGTACTAGTGAGCAACGTGATTCCTGTACTAGTGAGCAACGTGATCCCTGTACTAGTGAGCAACGTGATTCCTATACTAGTGAGCAATGTGATTCCTTGTAATAGTGAGCAAAGTGATTCCTGTACTAGTGAGCAACGTGATTCCCCGTACTAGTGAGCAGCGTGATTCCTGTACTAGTGAGCAATGTGATTCCTGTACTAGTGAGCAACGTGATCCCTGTACTAGTGAGCAAAGTGATTCCTGTACTAGTGAGCAACGTGATTCCTGTACTAGTGAGCCTAGTGAGCAACGTGATTCCCCGTTCTAGTGAGCAGCGTGATTCCCCGTACTAGTGAGCAGCGTGATTCCTGTACTAGTGAGCAATGTGATTCATGTACTAGTGAGCAACGTGATTCATGTACTAGTGAGCAACGTGATTCCCCGTACTAGTGAGCAACGTGATTCCCCGTACTAGTGAGCAGCGTGATTTCTGTACTAGTGAGCAATGTGATTCCTGTACTAGTGAGCAACGTGATCCCTGTACTAGTGAGCAACGGGATGCCCGTACTAGTGAGCGACACATAGATGCATCCAGGCATAGCACGCCCGCTTGGAGAACCCCTATCCACCTTCACCAGCACGTTCGGGATGTCATAAAAGATACAACAACCCGCCACTAAACGTACATGGTGCACACAAGAGTGATTCTACTCATTGGAGGCATTCAAAAACACAAAGAACAACCCTACCCGATGTTAAGGAAAACTGGAAACTTAACGTGCAGTTCCAGAATCAATAGTTTTTACACGGTAAGCATGCTGACGGCTTATACAACCTTCCATTGGCGTATGTCCCGACATGTTACGAAGGAAAGAGTGCCTTTATTATAATTAGCACGTGAATCACTTGGACGTCGAGGCGAGAATATTAAGGGATGCGCAGGTACCAGAGATATTGATCATCTTTCTTTTGAACATATCTAACAGCCCGGAATTATTCTTAACAGCTCGCATGTTGGATGATGAGACATTTACAACTACTACTAAGATCCGCACCTTGTGGCGGTAATGAGGCTTTTTAAAAAATATTCTAATTGGGTATTCATACTCACCAGGTCGACATATGAGGAGATTTTGTTCATGCATTTCCTCAAAAATCGCCACACAGACAAAGAATATGGTTTCACTTTGAGACTAGATAGACCATTGCGCCGTAATGCTTTGTTTCAGTTAGATAGTCGCTTTTCCCTGGTCAGTACTACTAATCTTATTTTAATTTTATCCATTACCGAAAAGTTATACGTAGTACCTAATTTACGATACATGATACGGTCCACGGTTGTCATTAAAAGCTCAACAGCTGCTCCCTCAGTGTCTACCCATCTATAGGGAATCAAAAGGAGCAAGAGGGCTGATGCCTTGTCTAAAGAAGGTGGCAAGTGGAATTATCCACAAGGTGTCTTACCGAGGAACGGAAACCATTATCCACAATCAGTGCAACTCAAAATGGAAGAAAGACATGGCCATGAGCAATAGACCTGACGCAACCCACCAGCTCCACAGACACCAACAAACCACTATTTTTCGCCTGAGAACAGGTCACTGCGGACTATAGGGTCACCTTCATCGGCTCAAGGTAAAACATGCAATTGACTGCCCATGTGTAACCGGAGGCCAGACCACTGAACACATTCTACAGGACTGATCGCAGGCCTATGATGCCAAAACTGGCCAAGGGAGTCCATGTCACGCAGAAGCTGTGGGGCTATCAGCTGGAACAGGAGAGGACTGTAGACTTCGCTTTAGCGACGGTTCTGCCTGTCTAGCCTGACCAAAACGTCTGAACGCAGAAGAAGAGGAAGTTATTCACGAAACAAAGTAAGTGCAATTTGCAAAACGTGTGTTGCTGTCTAGCACGTCACGTTTCTAATATGTCCATACTTCGCAGTATTTCTAGCACAGTTCATTCATTCGTTGCTAATAGCGTCCATGTTGGTGTTGATGTTGTTGTTGAATGCGTTCAATGAGTATAATTACTTTTTTGTGCTTCTTGAATAAGACGTTCAGTCGTGTGTTGTCGTAGTTTTCCTCATATCCCGAGCGTGCTGAAGAAGGTGGACACGGTTCCTCCAGGCGGTTGTGATATGCTTGGTTTCATCTGCATATCGCTCACTACTAAGTAGATCACGTCGATCTCTTACCTTGTTAACCAGGCTGCAATGAAAACAGCCCGTTTCTATGAAGTGCTACCGGGAAGCCGAAGTGAGGGTCTAAGCCAGTATATTTTGCCTGACCCCGAGTGACATCACTGATCAGTAGGTTTTACCTGACCAGACGTTAGTCTTCCATCCCATAAATTCTAGTCAATGTGTATAGTATTTCATAATTTTGTTGTTGTTATTTAACATAATTAACTCTTTTCGACGTGGTATAGTAGCTGGAAGACGAGGAGGAATAACTAGCTCCAGTTTATCCTTCTTGTTTTGTACGGGGCATATCGTGTTAGGCACACAATTGTTATAACCAACGGCACACCAGATGTGATTTGGTCAACTCACGCTGGCTGCCTTTACTTTAACAGATTACTCTGGTACCCAAATTAAGAAACTGGGATGACTCCGGGAACCGTTTTACGATTGGGATAAAAAAAACCACCAACTGGGGACCGAACCTTAATCGCTCGGAAGGGAAGCTACTGCACTACTGCACTACATCGGTTCTTCCGAGGAAGAGTCAGTCCAAACAGAAGATAAACACACGATTTCAAAGATTCTCTAAAGATAACAGCCACAGAGGCCGGCCGAATAACATGCGAAATATCAAGATTCAAGCACATTGGCTGTGATGAGGCAAATCCTGCAAAGGGCATGCTACATGATGAAGATGACACTGTATTTAATAATTTCACTCCTTCCATAAAGTCTAGTATTTATATCTCCCGTGATACACACATTTCGACAGCATGTCCTAACATGCGACATGAGTCACCATTCTAAAGCGCCTCTTACAGTACTACACGCATGCCAGGCCCAGTTCAAACTATCAATTACTCCCCTTTCAGTCCCATATACACTCGAAAAACAAGTTTTGACATTTATTACAACAAAATAATTGGAACAGCGAATTTACAGTTTTAAGCAAATTTACTGAATACTTATTTGAAATTCTTATAAAAATATTGTTACGAATTTTTTCGCCAAAATTGAAATATATAACTAGTGCTGTTTGTTGACATAGTGTCGCATTTTATTATCGAAAGGTTATATGATCCATACATATATGTTCAAACCAATAACAACACATATAGATACTGTCTCAGTGACCTCACAAAGACAAGAACATATCTAGATAATGGCTCAGTGACCTCACCAGGTGTAACGCTGGAATAAACACTCTTTGCTTCTATATATAAACTATAAAATTATGTAAACTTGCAGCCACTGAACAAAGACATCATTAAAAAAAAAAAATATTGAAATATGAGTCATTGCCAATGACAACAACCAAGAGAAGCCAGCTCCAAGCCTCAGAAATGCGATATCTAATGGATGTGATACAAGTAACATGAAGAGACATGGTTGCAATAAGTAATACGACAATATCTCGAATCCCTTCCTTTAAATTCTTGAGTGGACCAATTTTAATTGTTTTGGTTTGTTCCTTTCCTCAGAATGAAAGAAAAGCAACTATCATGGTAATCATGTTAACAAAAATTTAGGATCTAGACTACAAGCACAACGCTATCTCCGCTGGGATGACTAAATAAAACAGTATATAAGGCGCCATGGACTTGATTAAAACCAAGCCACTAGAAAAAAAATAGTGGATGAAATGGGCTGAAACTTTTTCTGGCAAACCACTGTTTCTGGAAAGCCACTTCTTCTGGCAAACCTCGGAGCAAAAGAGGAGTGACTAACTAACTGTGAGAACATGATATAAAGAGACTGCTTATCCTAAAAGCAAACGAATATTACCTGTGTTCATTGATTTGTCGGGTTGTTATTTTAAACGACAATCCTTTAAGATACAATGGTTAGTCTTGCCCATCTACCAAACGGGTTATAAGACCCAATGCCGACTTTTTATCATCATCATGTAGCATGTCTTTTGCAGAACGTCGCTCTTATGACAGCCTATCTGTAGGAAATTCTGTCTTCCTCCAGTCTTTATGTCTGGTGAAAGGTAAATCCAGCGTCTCATTGATGTCCTGAATACATCGTTTTCATGGTCGGCCCCTGCTTTCCTTTTTAGTGACCATGACCTCCAGAAACAGTCTTTACAGTCCGTTGCATCGTGTGACATGTCCAAACACTTCAGTTTTCGAGTTATAACATCAGTTATACGCCAATTATCTTGCACATTTATGATGGATTTGTTTGTTTCTTTCTTTGTGCACGGGATTTTCAACTCTTCTATAGCACTGTGTCTAACAAATCTCCGATCTTCGCTCTTAGTGCTTTTGTAATCGTCCATGTTTCCCATCGATAGGTGGGAACAGGAAAAATGCATGTTCTTAGGATCTTTAGTTATAGGGCCATGTTTGTATGATACCATACGTTCTGCCTACTAATGAGCCTCTGCATTGTCCTGGTCAGTCGTCATCTTATTTCTTTTGTACAGTCTCCATTGTTGTTTAGTGTTGGTCCCAGGTATTCACAATGTTCAACATTTTTAAAATCTTCGCCAGCGATCTCGATTTTGGGTTAGAGTTTTGTCTTTTTAGTTGTCATTATCTTAGGGTGGTAGGACAGACGTGTGTAAAGGATAGTACCTCACGGTCAGGGGTAGCCCCATCTTAGGATCTTATTTGGTTTCCCCACTTCTGTCCAGCTCACGTATGGCTTCTAGAGTCTGCCTGTGCTCGGCAGCGCCCTCTCCCCCCGGGCAATGGCTTTGACTGATCGGCTAAACTGCGTGAGTGAGAAGACAAAAAGGGAAGTCCACCCCTGACCAGTGCACACGGCTGCAGGCGAATCAGGGGGAGGACTTAATTGGCGACGACTTCGGAGACAAGGGTCGGAATGGCCTAGTATCGAGGTAAGGGCGCAGCAGGGACCGAGGCTGGTAAGCGACCAGAACAACGTTCAGAAAGCAATGGCAAACTACTGAACACAAACATGGCAAGAAACTCATGACAGTCGATGGAAACTAAACTCAAATATATGATAATGAGACCCTCAGGCCAGGCAGAGCATCGACACCAATTGAAGAAGAGGACACTTTCGAGGCCAGTACAAATAATAGAGATGACGACCAATAGCCCGACTGCATTACAATGGAAAACTCAAAAGGCGGACTAAAAACTTGATTAAGAATGAGCACCTGGAACGCCAGAGCCTATATCAGGGGAAGCTATTCATGGTTGGGCAGGAGATAGAGAGAAGCGGGATTGCCATCATGGAAATCTCAGACCACAAATGGGCAGGTCAAGGACACTCCTTGTGCGCATCCCAAGAAACCTTAATTTTCTCAGGGAGGAACGAAAAATGGTCAGAGGGGGGGGGGGGGGGGGTCGATTTCCTCCTGTCCAAGAGGACAACACCTTCGCTGCTTGGGTATAACCTGGTAAACGACTGGGTAATTGCGATCAGGGTAAAAAGCAAAACAGAGGAACCTCACAGTAATGCAGGTTAACGCACAACCATCAACATCAGAAGATTGTGAAATTGAGGACTTCTATAACACATAGCAAAACACATTGGATAAGACAGAGACGAGACACCCTGACCATCACAAGAGATTTTAACGTGAAAGTCGGCGCAGAGAGAACAACAGAAGAAAGAAGAGTACAAGGATTCTTTCGTCTTGGACACAGATGAGAAAAAACCAGTTGAGTTCTGTATGGAGAATGACCTGACCATTGCTGACACCCTATTTAAGCATCATCTGAGGCGATTATTCACGTCTACTTCCGCCGGTGGCAAACAAAGAAATACAATTGATTACATCCTAGTTCCTAGTACAGCACAGATGTGTAATCAACAAAGACGCTTCCAGGAGTGGACTGCAACACGGATCATGCATTTCTGGTTGCTGTACTTACGACCAATATGCTACGATGTGCAACCAATACTATATGAATATAACGTCGAAGTACAAAACAAGTTTGAGGCACTAATGGCAATGCAAGAAAACATGTCTACTCAAGAATTGGTGTCACATGTGAGAGAAGCACCCATCTCAACAGAACAAGACATTATTCCTAAGAAAGTGCGTAAGAAACATAACTAAATTACGGAGGAGACACTGCGACTCGTAGAGGCTAGAGGAAAACTGAGACATACAGGAACAGAAGGAAACACCGACAAATACAGAACTTGCACAAGAGAAATCTGGAGAAAGATTAAGCAAGATAAGAAACAGCAAAAAAATGGCACATGTAAGAACATATATGAACTCCAGAGGACGGGGAAGAAACATGAAGCATTCAAGGAGATTAAATCTCTGGCGGGAGAATGCTGGTTATCTCTACAGGCAATAAATGACAGAAACGGAGAACTATGACCGAAAGCAAAGACAGTCTAGAAAGAAGGTTAGAATACTGCAGAGAGATGTACGGGGACAACACAAAAAACGAAGGCACGCTAACAAATAATGAAGAGGAAGAACCAGAACCCACATTGAATGAAGTTCGAGCAGTGATTAAGGCGCTGAAAAAATGTAAACCCCAGGTTGCGATGATATACCCGTTGAACTGACACAAGTGGGAGGAGAGGCTAGCATCGGCATATAATATGCATCTGTAATAAGATCTGGCGCAACACAGAATCGACGAAAGCATGAAACCGGTATGTGTACATCCCATAAAGGGAATCTAAAGTTCTGTATACATTTTCGCACTATCGCCTTGATAAGCCACGCCAGTAAGATAGTATTGCGCCTGAGCAAGAAAAGAATGGAAAGAAAGTTGGACTATGAAATAAGCGAAACGCAAACAATGGTCAGGCCAGGAAGAGAGACGACAGACCACATCTTCAATATGAGAAACATCATCGAGAAAAGTAGAGAGCTCAATACGGACCTGTATGTCTGTTCTATAGACTGCACCAATGCCTTTAACTGCATAAAACATCTCCAAATGTGGAACTTTATGAAATATATGGGCTTCTCAACAAATCTCATTAAACTAATACAAACCCTCTACAGAAGGCAGCAAGCAAGCACCCATCAGAATACATGGTGAAACTTCAGATTGGTTTGAATTATACAAGAGGGTAAGACAGGGCTGCATTCTTTCTCCATACCTGTTCTTCTTCTTCTTCTTCTTCTTCTTCTTCTTCTTCTTCTTCTTCTTCTTCTTCTTCTTCTTCTTCTTCTTCTTCGTACGCTGTCAGACGTCAACCTTTATTTTTTCGAAAAAAGCAGCTGTTATCTTGAGGCTGTTGACACTGCCATAGAGCTTGTCTGTTGTTGCCATTGGTGATGGCCACGTCTGCTTTCTCTGATCCTCGTATGTCGGGCAGTTTTGCAGCAGATGTTCAGCGGTCATTTTCCCAGTACCGCTCGAGCATTCGTCAGTGCCACCTATCTTCAATTTATTGAATAGGTGGTACCTCAATCTATTGCGGCCAGTGCGAAGTCTGAAGACCACGACCTGCTCTCTTCTGTTCAATTTATAATAGGCATCGTTTTTTGTGTAGCCAGTATGTTCTGTTTCCCATTTGGTCATGTATCTAGCTCTAATAAGCCTTTTTGACTCTTCGTATATCACACTAGTATTCGGTTGTGGTAGTCTTGCACCTTCTTTTGCCATTCTGTTTGCCTCCTCGTTATCTTGGATGTTACAGTGGGATGGAACCCACTGTACCACTACTCTTTTTTTGTACGGACTGCTGGCATAGTTGACAGAGTACTGCTCTTAAATCATTAAGTTCAGTATTTTTCTGGCTTTTTAGTGCTGTGACTACGGCCAGGGCATCTGTAAGCAGGACCCTATGGCTTTAATTTTATTTGCACGTCACCATTTCTTCTACTGCAGCCCTCAGTGCCTCTGCCTCCGCTCTGAAATTGCTTGAGTATTTTCCAGTTGCCACTGATAGTGTTGTTTTCCTACTATTTGTTAGGCCCAGGAATACCCCTGCGCCTCCGTTCTGTGTTGTGTTTGTTACAGAGCCGTCGGTGTATGCATGGGTCCAGTCCATGCTTGGGTAGTTTTTCGTTATGTACCTCAGGGTTATGTCTCTTCTTTCTTTTTAAGTCTGGCTGTTCTTTTTTCCAATACCTGGTATATTTTCTACCACCTCTGGAAATATATGCTGCATCCAGGTAGGTTTGCGTACAGTAGGGATGGGCTATGGTATTGTTTATGCGTTCATGGGGTCTTCGTTCATCTTTGCATTGGATGGTCAGTCAGTCTTCTGAGTTTTTCTGCTTGCTGCTGGGCTTTGCAGTCTTTTCTGTCGGTCAAGGATTGCAGATTTGTAATCTTTTCCAGCTCTACAATTGGCGTTGACTTAATGCCTCCTATTATAACTCTCATGGCTTGGTTTTGGAGTTTGCTAATTTTGTCAAAGTTCGCCTTTGCTGCTGTTGTCCATGCCGCAAAGCCATACTCGAGAACTGGTCTCACTCTTCCAGTGTACATTTTCTTTAGTATACGTTCGTCTGCTCCCCAACTAGTGCCAGCAAGTTTCCTCATGATTGCCATTCTTTCTCTGGCTCTCATTCGGTTTCTCTCGATCTGACTTTTGCATGTCATGCGCCGATCAAATGTGACTCCCAGGTAGTTTGGGTTGTCGTTTAGCCACATATATTTGCCGTTAAGACTTATTTTGGTGTTTTGATGTTTGTTTGAAAGTGAGAATATCGTACATGTGGTTTTTTCCTCATTTATTTTGACCAGCCATGAGTTCGCCCACTCCTCCAGCGATGTTAGGGCCTGCTGCATCCGATTACTTGCTATGGTGAGATTCTTTTCAGAGGTCCACATAGCCAGATCGTCTGCAAACATTGAGCTATGGACTCTTCTTGGTATATTCTCTGTAATATCGTTTATATATACCAGGAAGAGTGTGGGTGACAATACTCCCCCTTGGGGTACTCCCTGCTCGATCTGTTCTATCTTTTTCTTTCTTTGGTACTGGTATAAGTACAGCGTCTTTCCATGCCTGGGGTACAATTCCCCTTTTCCAGCTTTGGTTCAGGACTGATAGTAACTTTCTCTTTGCTGTTTGGCCCAGCCCCATCAGCATTTCGTTTGTTACGCCATCTTTTCCGGGCGATTTCTTTTTCTTTAGAGTTCTTATGGCCTCTTCCATTTCATTCATTCCATACCTGTTCAATATATATATATATGAATTATCAAGAATGTAAAGGCGGATCCAATTTCTAAAGACCTTAATCCTATCACAATAGGAGGAAATGAGATACCGAATATACGATATACCGACGACACAGTTGTGCTCTCGAACAGCGCCAATGGCCTAAAACAAATAATTAGGTTGGAAGAAAAAATGCAAGGCAATAGAAGACATGGAACTAAAACCCAATACCAGAAAAACGTATATAGAAATAATTACATCAACAAACAAACACAGGTAACCCAGCATCAGAGATACAAATGGTGCCATTCTGATGGATGAGAATGACATATCAAACAGATCGGCGGAATATTTAAGGAAACTTTTAGAGGACAGTAGCCCGCCAAACCATCACCATATGATAATAAAGGACCGAGCATCCTAAAATGGGAGGTAGTAAATGTTATAAGAACTATGAGAAAATGGAAAGTTACAAGGCCCTAGATGAATTTAGTATAGATAAACTTACTTTTGTGTTTTTTTTTCTGTGCCAGCTTATATGCTACGAACCATGGACGATTACCAACACTTCAAGACAAAGAATCGAATCCTTTGAGTCAAAATGTTACAGAAATATACTCATAATACACTGGAGAGAGAAAAACACAAATGTAGACATTCGGCAAGAGTTGAGCATAGAGGTGAACTGATTTATCAATTCCATTATAGCTAGAAAATGCAAATACTTTGGTCACATCAAGAGACACAACGGTCTCGAGAGAACAGTGATGGAAGGTATGGTGCCAGGTAAAGAAGAAGGAGTATACCAAGAAGACGATGGCACCAAGATATCCAGGAATGTCTGGGTATGAATGTGGCGGAGGCTGGAGTTTTGGCAAGGGAACGAGTTTTTTTCAGACAGACTGTGATGGGAGCGACGTTCTATAAAGGACATGCTACATGAAGATGATACTTACTGATCTATATAAGGGCACATACAATACTGGATTCATACCAATGTACCTAAAAACATCAACGTTTATAACACTCTCGGAGAAACCACATGCAACAGACAGACAATGTTCAGACTTTAGACAATTAGTCTAATGAGTCACATACATAAAATACTACTCAAGATCGTACAAGAGAGAATTTAATGGAAAATTGAGAGGGAAGTTTCAGAAAAATCTACGATCGTTGTCTCTACCAGGTATATAAGATGACCGACATCAGAGTTTCTTATCGTGGTCTATTTACCATTACCAATTATATTTATATACTTGACTTCCCCATTTTGTATCAGTCAGTCACACCAAATGATAATCATCTCATATTTACGGCAGATATTAACCCAGTTTGTTCATGGGCGTATCTACTTATTAAGTATGAATATTTAAAGCGGCAGACATTTTGAATAATTATTGTCTAAAAATATAACAACTGACCCATTATGTTTGTATGAAGTTATTGAAATTGTATATACTTATATTTGTTAGATATTAAATGGTACAATGCTTCCAAACGTATAAAATATTTTCTACCTTCCCTAACTCTTAACAGAGGCGGGAACACATTTATCAACTGCGTGAACAGGAGTGTGTTGGCATCAGGTCATGAGCTATGTCCCTTTGCTGCAAAATTCAAACGCAGCCAGAACTTTTCAAATGTTACTCCAAAAGCACACATGTCTTAGTATGTTAGTTAAAGGAAAGACACAGAAAATATATTATGTCTGATGTAAAAACATGTCCCTTTGCTGCAAAATTCAAACGCAGCCAGAACTTTTCAAATGTTACTCCAAAAGCACACATGTCTTAGTATGTTAGTTAAAAGAAAGACACAGAAAACATATTATGTCTGATGTAAAAACATGTCTTAAAAGTCCACATATCCAGTATCTCCCATTAAGTAAAGTAAAGTATCCCATAGCATTACTGCCGTAGGGGTGTGAGGTGTTAGCGATCTAACATTTCAAAGGCTCGGCTATATGAGGACGGTAGCCATCTCCTCTCCCTCTCCGTTTTTACTTCCCGGACTGAACCGGTACCCATTTAAGGCTGGGTCGACCCAGGTGCCATTACGGTCTGAAAAAAACATTACCGCCTCAACTGGGGAATGAACCCAGAACCACTCAGATGCGAAGCCAGCGCGCTAACCACTGCGCTACGCGGCTCCATCTCCCATTATGCGCGTGTATTTCATCGTCAGGCGTGATATGATCGTTGCTAATGAATCTACAGGCTATAGTGTTTTCACTCACGTGACCAATGGTATGCTCTGATATATTCTAGTGTTTGCTAGTTGCGTTACTGTTAAGTTTCATTTAATGTGATCAATGTTTCTCGCCATAGAGTAGCAATAGTCTTGCTAACATTATCTAGAGAGGATGGTCCTAGTTGAAGTACAAGTAGTACATATTAAATGGAATGCAGATTTAAAGAGGTGGCCATCACAGAATATCCACCTGGTTTGCACCATGACCACAGACAAATACCATGTACGTTGACAATATTTGATGTGCACTCACGAGATTTTGGACTGTGCATTTACTGTAAACAATCTACAACTGATGATAAAACCGGATAGTGCGGGCGGGTTAGGGAATAAGTGGGCTCAGTGGGAGGGGGGGCATAGACAAACCTCTATACTTCATCATGTTAGTGAAATCAAAGATAGATATCATCTCACAGAAAGAAGACAAACATTACAGATAGTATTTAAATATGTACGACCAGAAAAAAATTTAAAACTACATAAAAACTGAGAAAATTTAAAGATAATACAACCAAAAGTTCAGATCCAGGTACTTTTATTCGAGCAGTTCAAAGAATTATTGATGCCTATCCCGATGAATGATACAGGCACACACCAGTGAGTTTGCATTTAAAGCCACTATCAAATGAAGTCATAACGTTTATAAAGAATACCCGAACAGATCATCTTATAAGATGTCTGGTGTTTTCGGCGAGGTTTGTGCCGACTATGAAGCTGAGTGTCCTACACTTAAAGCTGCCTTGTACCATATGAGGTAAGCTTTGTATGTCTTTCCTTCAAGAGCTCAAAACATAATTATTTTCGCAGACTTGATTTCAGTCCTTCGAGCATTAGAAGCTGTTGGACATTGTCGACCTGACCTTATCCAAATATCTCTAGACATTGACCCTATTATGACTTTCCATTTTGTCCTAATAGTTGTTCAGTGGATCCCTGGACACTCAAAAACACACCTGGCAGGGACAAGGTAGACAGACTAGCAAATAAGATACCAAGTCAAGAACAACGACACACATCAACAACTTTACTAACAGCCAAATAGCTCATAAGAACAGTAAAGAAAGAAAATTGTCTGAACAGATGGGCCTTGGAAAACACGGGGAGGGAGGTCTACTGACCATGGCATAGCACAATCCAAATGATAGTATAAATCAACTCACAAGGAAAGATCAGATAACCATTTTACGCCTGAGCACTCAACACAACCCACTTAACAAACACCTTAACAGAATCCAACCACAACACACTCCTGAGTGTCATCTGTGTACACCTATACGAAATCGTTGATCATCATCTCGTTGAGTGCTCAGCGATCAATGATGTTAGAAAAATGCTTCTTCCTCGGAGACCAGATAAATATAAATCGTTGTATGGCACTTGATAGCAACTGACAAACAAATGCAGATACTATTACATGGCAGTGTGCTGAAGGGCGAGAGCCCATATGCTGCTGGTTCCGTAACAGCAACAACAGTAACAAATAATGGTTTACATAGTTATCTAATCTCCAGACAGAATACAATTTGTTAACATGCAGCAAGTCTATGTTAGTTCCAAAACGTTTTAATAAGCTTAAGGTGAAATGACAGATTTCAGCTTATGATAGGCATAATCTAATACAGAATAACAACACTGTAGAAAAGAGCAATGCATTTGAAACGGACAATCCAAAGTTTCTAGCATACCAATAAAACATGTGATAAAGACGATATATTTTTTTCAAAATAATAATATAAATTATGTCACCCTGCAGCACTGTAAAACGTCCCGTGTTTGTTGTTAATTACTCTATTATTAATGACCTATATCTGCAGACTTAATGAAGGCAGATTATTATACCATCAATATTGACACACCTCCTAGATCGAAAGATGAGAAAGCTCCAGAAAGAAGACCTCCCACAATGACAGCGTGACGGCTATCAGGACTGCCAACGACAGAGTCCATACCTGAGAATGCCGGGGAAGCTAGATGTCTAAAAGCCTGGAAAGTGGATATCCCAGAGCAGTACTCGTCCCATAACTTGTAGAGAAAAAAAAATGAAACCACACATAAATTTAATACTAATAGCCAAATAAAAAGTCAAAATAAAAAACCAGCTAAGACAACGGAAATCACCTTCTAACGATAAGATAGAATGCAGAACACAAAGTTAGTTTTAGGCGACGTGACGTCAAACACTGATTTGCTTGTCTGAATACCAGGATTCCAGTGAATGATTATACAAAACGTCCAAATAACTTTGTATTCGTGTTCGGCAAATATGTATGTCTCTAACAGCAGTAGGAAATTGCCCTGGTTTGAAATCATAGGTGGGTCCGGCAATGATTGACGAATAGGATGACACCTCAGGAGGATGCAGAACGATTGAAATATGAAAACTATCAGTATTTACACTTTTCGCCATTTACTGAGTGGGGCTGAGTACTTATGAATCTGCCTGGAGTGGAATGATCTCGATTCTTAACAGAACAGATAAACGTTCGGCAACATATTAAAACCACCAATCGGAACATCTTTTACTACTGTAGTATGTAGAAGTCAGCAACTTCTGTTTTGATGCGGTAAATGGATATTGGTTATGTGACATGTTATTTATTAATGGCTTGAGTTAGTTCAAAGAGCGATAAAATTGCACAATGTCACAAAATTGCCGCACACATAATTGTGGCAATCGGACTTGATCAAAGCGAGCTGTCAGTCAAGGTTACCAAAACTGTGCTAACCCTTAGAAAGTATTGTTGTACATGATGTCTGACTGTATAACAAGTTACTTGCATCAGACACGGACCAATGAGGACAGGGCAGGTTTCATTCTAATAGTTTGACCACATAGATACCACTGGGCATGTGGTCATGAACAATCTAGAACAATAATGGATCACCCTATGATGGGGGGGGGGGGGGGGGGGGTGGGGGGGAGGATTGACATTGGGAGCAGAGTTAGGTTTATGAGGTTACTAACTTGTGTAATTTCATTTTGTAGAGAATCGGTGAGTTTGTGTGACGTTTGGGATTCTACTACAAACTTAGGTCTCGTCTTGTTGTAGTTTATCTACCCGCCATGTAATATAGAAGATAATAGATAAGACGAGACGACAGATAGAAACAAACAAATCATTTAAGCACAAATGTACAAGTCAACAGAACAATATAACAGAAATGTGACGTAAACATCCCTGTCTTGTAGGAGAGGGACAATGTCCCCGTCACATCGCACCTTACAGCTGGCACAGTGAAGCTAAACAAGCATCGAAGGTTTTACAGTTGTGTTCATTATAATTTATCTACTAATTTCTGGAAGAGGTCAAGAAAGAGGAATTAGTTCATACTAGGCAAAACACAAGGATGGCGCATTCTAAAGGTCCGGCATATGACTGCAGAACAAAAGGATAGCTTTTAAAATGTGAGTATACAGTGTATGGACAGGATCTCATGGAAGGAAAAGTGAACAGATAGGGAGGCCATGAGCAAATTGGGAATGGGAAGATAATTAGTGAGGACAATTAAAATTAGGCAATTAAAATAGTTTGGGCAGATGCAGAGACACGACACAATGAAAGAAACAATGCTAAAAGGAATAGTGGCCGATTGAAGGTAAAGAAAAAGACAGCGCTATAAGCGGGAAGAAAGCATAACAAGATGAAATGACTTCAGTCTGTCGGAGTGTACCATAAAGGCTACAGACAAGATTGCTGGAGATCCGCTGCAGCCAACCTTTTATGTGGAGACGGCACTTGTCATAGTCATAAGTTAAACACAAGTAGACAGTGATTAGTGGTTCCTAACTTTAGGTATGTGAGCTACTAGAATTATATCAAGAGTGATCTGGCAACCCAAGAAACAAATCTACATATTACAATAAAATGTATGTCCAAACGTGTTTTTAAAAATTTTTTTTTTTTAAATTTCAGAACGTTTGGTGAAAGTAAATACTAGGGACCATAGCTGGTTGTCATTGGATCAATAAGCTCGTCCACTATCGAGTAAAATTTGAGGACCACTGCTAGACATCAACGTATTTACAAGCACATTGAAAGAGTGGCTCTGTATTACCATATATGTGACAAGGAGGCGCAGAACGCGTAATGTGTGCCAATTGTGATTGCTTTGTTCTTACGATAATCACAAGAATGTCAGTTGAATCGATTTTGCACTCGTCCTCTATCTTCAAGTATGTACGAGAGATTTATCTCTTTCTTATTCTTTTGATCAAAGTACAAACTAATAGTTATGCTCACTCGTTTCTTCCTGTATCTTTATGACGAATATGATTTGGCCTGTGTAAATGGCCGCGGTGTGACACCCTTTGAATTGGAGTCTTTTACTTACGAGGGGGTTATCGCTTGTATGTTTATAAAAATGTTCCATATGTTTCCTTCATTCCCTCCAATTAAGAACACATGTGAGTGTGACTATATGATGGGCTATCAGTGGCTAAACAACAAAGAAAAAAACAATATCTTGATAAAGCTTGAAGTAATTAATTATGCTAGACCGTAACTATTTCCAGTTCAGTGTTTTTAAGTGCTAGATTACCATATTAAAATCCGAGCAGTCAGGTACCCATTTTAGTTCCTGAAAATACATGTTGGTACCGAATCATGATATATACTGGGTTCATCTACTGAGAGAACCCGACAGTATAACTGCTCTAGCAAGCGTACATTTCGCAATAGAGAATTAATTTTATATACAAAATGGTCTCTTCAGAAAAAAACCCTTAATGACATTAATATCTGGTCAAGAGTAGTTCGACTTTGAGTGGAGGAAGTAGGAGGATCTATTGCTATATAAGTAAAGAACACTTACACTAAAAATTGTATCCATCAGGTGTTATATATCTCCAATCCTTACTACACGATGTAGAAACGTGGACAATGAGCAAACACATCAATAGCAAAACAGAGACCCTTGAGATGTGGATTTACAGAAGAAGGGATCATATTTCGTTGGAATGTAAAGCAAACAAATACAGATGGCTTGACGAGATTAGGAAGGTGAAGAAAAATAATGAATGGCATTACATTTAGGCGAATAAGAAAATTTGGACATATAAAGAGACACGAGACACAACTGGAAACAATAGTGCAGGCTAGGCTTAAGACATGTGGGTAAGGGACAGACAAAGGGTAAGCAACCTTAACTTAACTGCAGAAGGACACAACATGAGAATCTGCGTGAGTAAAACTTAAAGACTGACAATAGCAAATACAGAAACAACCGCTAAGTTCTACATAGAACAGCAACAACCGCCAAGATCTACATTGAACAGAAACAACAGCTAAGATGTACATAGAACAGCAACAACCGCTAAGATCTACATAGAACAGCAACAACAGCTAAGATCTACATAGAACAGCAATAACCAATAAGATCTACATAGAACAGCAGATAATCAATCACGTAAAGGATTTCAAATATTTAGGAAGCATATTATCATCTAATGGAAGGATCAAGAAGAAATTGATCACAGATGCACCAAAGCAAACCAACTCATTGGCCAGATGTCAACAACACCGAAGAACAAGCATGTAAAGATTGACACAAAAAGAGCATTGTTCAACACAATTGGCATGCCTACACTATGCTCCCAGTGTCAAAGTTGGACACTGACAGCAACAGATAGAAACAAATAGAAACATAAAGAAATACTTGAGGCGAATGCTAAATTTAACAAGATGGGACAGAATTAGAAACGATGAGATCAGGAAACAGATGGGCACTAAGCTAGTTCTTGACTTCATTAGAAAACAGCAAATTCAGTGGTTTGAGCCACATATCACTAAAGAAACTGTACACTGGAAGAGTGAGACCAGTTCTCGAGTATGGCATTGCGGAATGGACAACAGCAGCGAAGGCGAACTTCGATAAAGTTAACAAACTTCAAAACCAAGCCATGAGAATTATAACAGGTTGCATGAAGTCAACGCCAATTGTAGAACTTGAAAAGATTACAAAACTGCAATCCATGACCGATAGAAGAGACTGCAGAGCCCAGCTGCAGTCAGAGAAACTCCGAAGACTGACCGACCATCCAATGCACCAGAGACTAAACAATCTGGGAAATGGGAAACTAAAGCGGAGAAACTTTGCAGAAATAGCCAAAGCAAAGATGCACGAAGATCCTATAAACGCACTAACAACACCAAAACCCATCACTACTGTACGAAAACCTACCTGGAGGCAGGATATATTTCCAGAGGTGGTAGAAAATATACCAGGTATTGCAAACAAAAACTGCCAGACTGAAAAAGAAAGGAGAGATACTACCCTAAGCTTCATAACGAAAAGCTACCCAAGCATGAACTGGATCCATGCATACACCGACGGCTCTGTAACAAACACAACACAGAACGGAGGGGCAGGAGCATTCCTGAACCTACCAAATGGCAGAAAAATAACACTGTCATTCGCTACTGGTAAGTACACAAGCAATTTCAGAGCAGAGGCAGAGGCACTGAGGGCGGCAGTGGAAGAAATGGTGACACACAGTGAAAATGAGAGCCATATAGTCCTGCTGACAGATGCTCTCGCCGTAGTCACAGCGCTAAAAAGCCAGAAAAACACTGAGCTTAATGACCTAAGAACAGCACTCTGCAAACTGTGCCAGCAGTCCGCACCAAAAAGGGTAGTGGTACAGTGGGTCCCATCACACTGCAACATCCAAGGCAACGAGGAGGCAGAAAGACTGGCAAAAGAAGGTGCAAGACTACCACAAACAGATACCAGTATGACGTACGAAGAGTCAAAACGGCTTATCAAAGCCAGATACATGACCAAATGGGAAACCGAACATACTGGTTACACCAAAAACGATGCCTATTACCAGTTGAAACGAAGAGAGCAGGTCGTTGTCTTTAGACTTCGCACTGGCCACAATAGACTGAGGTACCACCTATTCAACAAATTGAAGATAGGGTGTACCGACGAATGCCCGTGCGGTACTGGTAAAATGACCGCTGAACATCTGCTGCAGAACTGCCCGACATTCGAGGATCAGAGAGAGCAGATGTGGCCATCACCAGTGGAACTGCAAGACAAGCTCTATGGCAGTGTCGACAGCCTCAGGATGACTGCCGCTTTTTTCGAAAAAATAATGGTTACTGTCTGACTGCGTACGCAGAAGAAGAAGAAGAAGAAGAGCCACATATCGTGACAGCAACACAGTAGCGACCCACAAATGGCTCTATCACTTAAATACAGTGGTACCAGAGCTAGAGGCTGACCCCACAAAAGATAAATATATGGAATATCGGAGGCAGCCAGATCCACCTTATACGAAACGCACACCAAGGCGCTGTCCATATGGCACTTATATATCTGACGTCGAAAGGCAAACCAGAATCAGACAATAGAATGCCCGTTTTATTCAAATCGTTTGGACATAAATATACATGTACTCGTATTGGAACCTCTATGGGCTAACATTGTTGGAACTTGAATGTTTTACATTTGAAAATAGATATATGCCACTATCATATTACAAAATCTGGCCAAAATATGTTTTGGTTCATCCTTGACGTACATTACAAGGGCATATATTCTACAACACAAAACTGATCTAATATTTGTGATAACGTATATAATACGTATACGGCGTGAGTAAGTCTGTGCTCTACCTTTCATAACTGACATTCTTAGTCGATAAATAAGATGTAGCTGCTCTATCGTATGTTTGCATCATCGCAAGAGGGATCCATCGACTTACCCCCTCCGCGTCCATCCTCCCATCCACAGCCAACTTCCCTTTCACCCTATGCACATTAATCATCTTCAAATTTATTGGCGTATTAATCACCAAATTTAAATATAATTCTCTACTAATAATTTACCAAAACCTAGTTGTTGGTTGATATAACGAAATATCTTCTTACGAAGGCTTTGTATCCGTTCTTTTCCGCCAATCTTCAAATTTATTTTTACAGTAACTACGACTACAAACCTAAGCTTTGTGAACATCTGAGTCGTAACTCGTGAGTCTGTAGTGACAGTTTTACTGTATTTTCTGTTAGTTTTGATTCTTTACTGATATACCAGGTGGTGAAAATAAGATAACATCGCAGATCTAACACAAGTGATACTATCAAGAAGTGCAGAAGGGCTAGAGCAGCTAATTTCAGCTATTCCTACATGATGTTGCAAACTGCTACTGAACGCCCTTATGGTGCACAGAATAGTGATCTTACTTATGGCGGGCATTAGACATCATCAACAACAGCAACAAAGTCAGGATGTCGGCTCTTTCATTGTTATAAACTATACAGGAGCAATGGTTACAAGAAATACTATCTCGACATAGATCAAGTCACACACTTGACTCTATCCCTTTTCATGTAGCCGTCGAAACTTATTCACTTTTCTAATCGTGTTTACTTACTCTCAACTCTATCAAATGATATCCTCATTAATAACTGTACATGCACCTCGCTTACTGTCAGTGAAGGAAATGTGGCGAGTACGGGAGTTGGCCACTCCACCTCCTAAAAAGCTGAGGCCAAGAACAGTGAAGTCTGTAACACTTCAACCTCGACAGCAGTGGGTCCTACATGATTACCTTTTCCCCTTCTCGCTGAAATCATTTACCTACCATCGTTTTTAAAACCTGCATCAATTAAGTCATTAAACAACATACACCTTTCTTTCTTTCCTTTTCAGTCCTTCCTTTTGTCTGTCTTTGGCTCTCTCTCTCTTTCCCTCTTTCTCGCTCTCTCTCTATGTCCCCCTCTCTCTCTCTTTCCCTGTCTCTT
Source organism: Ariolimax columbianus (assembly GCA_036924085.1). Lineage (NCBI taxonomy): Eukaryota > Metazoa > Mollusca > Gastropoda > Stylommatophora > Arionidae > Ariolimax > Ariolimax columbianus. Next base: position 15,199,137 of record JAVGWX010000011.1, read on the forward strand.
TTTTTTGTATCCCTCTCTCTCTTTCTACACCTTGGTCTTCTTGTTTCTCTATACTCTCAACAATCAATGCTACCAACTAATGTGTGACAAACATGAACTGCTTGATCATATAAGACAATCCAATGTCCGCCGCCCACTACCAGTTAAGGACCAACACAAAATACACAAGGGAGTGAAGCTCACGAACAAAAACATGCCTTGAACACCTGCCAACCGTAGCGACAATCCGCTGAACAAACTTGATTATGTTAAGGAAAGAATTTCAGAAAATAAACACAGCCAACTCGTTGTTTACATTCATGGATACATCAAATAATACAAATATTCTGCAGTCGGGGATGTTGTGGTAGAAGCTTCACTATAAGAGAGCTCAGCTTTTATGAGATGGGGGTAGCCAATTCCCTTCCTCACTGTCTTGACTTACAATATAACGGATATGTAAATTTATTTCCATATCAGTCATTACCGCCAGGGATGAGGTACTAGAATCTTCATTGTACTGATACACACACAACTCCATGAACTGGCCAATACGTCATGATACCGCCCAAAGGGCTACGGTCTGGGGTGGAAATGGGCAAGCCCTCTCCACAGAATCCAGAAAGGCAAACCTCTAACCAAACCAAAAACTTCAACTTTTGTGAGAACCATTTCCCGTCTCTCTCTCATTTTTCTAATAGTAAATCGGGTACTCATTTACAGCTGGGTTGGCTGGAACAAGTTGCAACCGGAATAAGAAGCAGCCCCCCCTCCAATCCCTCCTAACAACGTTGCATCCTACGCTCTACATATACATATGCTGTGGTCTTATGTTTCCTTGAACATGTCTCTATGGGAATCCCACTTTTTCTTCAGCATATCTCATGGAATAATCATTCCTTCGTGGTTGTATGCTCAAAGATCTATTTCATTGTTTTCTTGTAAGTAAATGATCGTTTTGTTATTATTATTGTCATGCTTATCATCATCATCATCTTCTATCAGTTTATGTCGGTAGAAGGCGTGGGGAGGAGATGCAGTTTAATGTCTTGTGCCATTTTCGTCGCTGATGTTATTGACATTCAGTGTGTCTTCAAACGTGGTAGGGGACACAACCAAATAAATACAAAAAAAATAAAACATTAAGAGTTATCCCATCATAAAAAATTTGCGTGAGAGGTTCTGGCTTGGGCGTCTCCCCTCTTTATCCAGGTACAACCTAGAACGAGTGAGCTATGGCCCTACACCAGAACCACATGGACGTGTACATTGGCATCTGTACACTGAAGGCGATAGGTGTTAATTATCCACCCGACCAAATTTCTCACGCTTGTTGTCGTCCTCGTGCACGACATATGGGGAGGAACAGCTCGCGACCCCGGGCGCTCGTCGGCGACGATTGTGACAGCAAAGCCGTGCTTATCACAAGAGCTGAACCTTGAACCTTGACCGGCGTCGAAGTCATGGAGCGAACTAGACAAGTAACTGGCAGAAGACAACACTGGCTGCTCCTGTAGCTGTTAATAGTAAAGTTACAGTTAACATATATGCTGATGCCTGTTTAAGCTACATCTGTTGTGGTAACAGCGGCTCGCATATTGTTTTCAAAAAGTTATTTAATAATATCCATAAAATGTAAATAAATTTTAGAAATTGCCCAAGAGTAAAGTTTGTATAGTATGCTGCATTAAACACACCCTTAACTATTAGAAATATTAGCTTTATTTTCATGTAATTATTAAATGATGTATAATATTGCGATGCATTTATTACATCCCTTTCTTTTGAATACATTGCCCTTGTGGCGAAGTAAACACTGTTCGTGTAAATACAGTTCACTACTAGGCTGTGTAACTGTATCTAGCTATCGAAGATCTGTGCTGACAGTTGTTTATGGTCAATCGCGCTTATATTGTGTGTGTGTTACTTTTAAATTGTTGGATTTAATTGAATGTAAGCAAAGGTATGTAGACTTTTTTCATAAATTTCTCTAACTGTAGAGTGTTAATCGTATTGTACTAAAAAATGATGCCTATTACCAGTTGAACAGAAGAGAACAGGTCGTTGTCTTCGGACTCCGCACAGGCCACAACATACTGAGGTACCACCTATTTAATAAGCTGAAGATAGGTGGCACTGAAGAATACACTTGTGGTACCGGGAAAATGACCGCTTAACATCTGCCCGACATACGAGAACCAGAGAAAGCACATGTAGCCATTACCAGTGGCAACACTAGACAAGCTCTATAGCAGTGTCGACAGCCTCAGGATGACCACTCCTTTCTTCGAACAAATACAGGTTGACGTTTGACAGCGCACGAAGAAGAAGAATCTTATTGTACATATTCACAGTTCAAACTGTACATTTTTTTAAACAGAACACCCTTGACCATCATTATAATAACGCTAATCATGTGGAATCTTGCATGTTCACTGCTGGCTGAATATTTTGTAGAAGTATAATTCATAATATAACATCTGAAATACGTAAACATTAAATTGAACCTTATTTCAGTTTATGTTTGTTTCTTGTTTATTTCTTTATTTCAGCAAATGCACAACATGCCATATTCACGAATGTAAACAAACAGATGTTGAAGTACACATTCCTAAAGTCCAGGTATTGATAAATCTGCTCTTTGCTGTTACTCTGTGTACATATGGTTTATTCGAGTAATGGGACTATTAACATACACCAAATGGAAAGCCTGGTAATATAGTAATACATACCTTATTATGTTAAGCATGCATTCATACACACATGCACATATTGCTTTGCGTTTGTGTGTACAACTGTGTAAAGTCCTTCAGTATTGACAGATTTCCAAAACTTGGTAATACTTCTTACGTACTGTTCATACTGGCTTTAAAAAATGCAGCGCTAAAATTGCTTGCAGAACCCCTTTGTTTGGTTCTGTTGTTGCTGATTCAGCCATTAAGAAACTACATACTCAGTAGGAGTTTAGCTTCTTTTAAAATACAAGAGTGTGCAAACCTCCGAAGGGTTGGAGAGTCGATAATACTATTGTTGTTAACATGGGGATAGTAAGATAATATGTAGGAATTTAATATTGTTGTGTGTGAGCTAACATATGGATAGTAAGATAAATATGTAGAAGATTATAGCTTGGTGTCAGTTTCCTAATATGTGGATAGTAAGATACTATGTAGCAGATTAAAATTTGGTGTCAGTCTGCCAATATGTTGATAGTGAGATACTATGTAGAAGATTAAAACTTAGTGTCAGTCTTCTAATATGTTGATAGTAAGATACTATGTAGAAGATTAAAACTTGGTGTCAGTCTTCTAATATGTTGATAGTAAGATACTATGTAGAAGATTAAAACTTGGTGTGTCTTCTAATATGTTGATAGTGAGATACTATGTAGAAGATTAAAACTTGGTGTCAGCCTGCTAATATGTTGATAGTAAAATACTATGTAGGACATTAAAGTGTTAGTCTACTAGTGACTACAGCGACACATCCTTGGCACTCGTTGGTACGTTTTGTCCGGAATGTAGACGTTTCTGCAAAGACTCATCTTCCCCCTGTCTCTGGAACGTCGCCGCATTTTCCTGTTCGGTCATGTTGTCCACCTGGACAAGTAGGTCCCAGCTCACCAGATTCAAAAGACAGTCAACAGTGCAAACGACCTCCACCCTGCTGGCTGGAAGCGCCGGAGAGGTCGTCCTCGAAACACGTGGCTTCAACAGGTAGCTGCTTCCCCATATGCCTTAGGAGGCCTGGTAGCAAACAGTTACAACTGGACATGGTGGTGTTCATCTGACGCAATGAGCCCCAGACGCTTAAGCGAACATTATTATGTTAGTCTACTAACATGTGAATAGTAAGATATTTGTCAAAACAGTAAATCTCCAAGTTGGTTTGCATCTGTTAATTTGTAAATAGTAACATCTTATGTAGGAGATTAAAGCTCAGTATCAGATTTCTAACATGTGGAAAGTAAGATAATATGTACACCATTATATTCTTGTGTCCCTCCAGGTTGGATTCTATTGTACTGTGTAGGACTGTAAAGTTTGGTGGTCATCCACATCTGTTGCCATGTGGAAAGTAAGTTAATATGTAAGGTATCAAATCTCAGTTTTGGTCTGTTAACACGTGGATAGTAAGATAATATGTAGGGTTTCAAATCTCAGTGGCAGTCTGTTATCATGTGGATAATAAGATAATCTGTAGAGTTTCAAATCTCGGTGTTGGTCTGTTAACATGTGGATGGTAAGATAATATGTACGGCAGTAAAGCTCAGTGTTCTTCTGGCATGTGGATTCAAAGATAATATGTAGGACATTAAAGCTAGTGTGGATTTATTAACATGGGATTAGTAGGATAATATGTAGGACATTAACAGACATGGTTTTGCCTTGTGAATATCAAGATAATATATAGGACATTAAACCTCAGTGTCTATCTGTTTCCATGGTGATAGTCAGATAACAAGATAATTAAGCCTATTGCCATCTCTTTATTTGTGGAACGGATGATACTTTTTGTTTGTTTGCGATAAGGCTCAGTTTGGGTCTGGTAATATTTTGATAAGAAACATTTTTTTTACATTACAGCTCGGTGTTGGTCTGTTGACATGGAGACAGCAGGAAGCCGTTATGACATTCATTCTTGGTGTTTGTCTGTTTAAAAAAGGAAGGTAAGACACTGTATAGGACATTAAAGCTTGGTATTTGCCTGTTAACATTTGGGTATGAACAGGATATGTAGGACAGTAAAGCTCAGTGTTGGTATGTTAACGTGCGGATAGTAAAATACTATGTAGGGCATCACCGCTCATTTTTGGTCTGTTTACCTGGGGATAATAATATACTATGTAGGATACCTATTCATGATGTTGGTCTGTTTTCATGTGGATAATAATATACTATGTAGGATACCTATTCATGATGTTGGTCTGTTTTCATGTGGATAGTGAGATAATATATACAGCATTATATCTCAGCTGCTGTGTATTAACATTTGGACATTAAGAAACTATGTAGGATATTCAAGCCCTGTGTTGGCTTGTTAACATTATTTCAGTAATAAACTATGTAGGCCATTCAAGCTCTGTGTTGTCTTGTTAATATTGTGGCAGTTTGAAACTATGTAGGACATTCAAGCTCTGTGTTGGTTTGTTAACATTGTGGCAGTGACAAACTATGTAGGGCATCAATGTTCTGGATCGGTCTTTAATATCTAGATAGTAGATAGTGTATATCACATTAAATCTAGAGTTGGTTTGTTGATATGTGGATTGTAAGATTTTGTGTAGGACATTAAAGCTTTCTGTCTGATAAGATTGGGATTCTACAATATTTTAAGGACAATATAGCTTGGTATTGGTCTGTTAATATACAGATAGCAAATTACTATGTATGACTGTAAAGTTTTGTATAAGTGTACATCTGTTTACATGGGATAGTACGATACGTTAAAGGATAATACATTTTATTGTCTGTATGTTAATATTCTAACAGTAAGGTATTATAAAATCTGGCAAAGATGGCGCCATAACTGGCTGCGAGTCTACATTTCTCTACTGTTTTGGATCATTATGGATGCCGCTAGACCACGGATTTGCCTGAAATTCACACTAGTCGACGACTTACACTTGTGTTCACTGAAACGTGGTGTTGTTTTCCGTCTGAACTTGTTATTTCGTTCTTTTTTTGTGATTACTTCCATCCGTTTATCCTGGTCTGGACGCCGGCTGAATGGCACAACGCTTATACCTGTGACGTATTTCACGGGTTGGTTCTGCCGGTTCACCTTCGCGAATTTGGCGTGTGGGAATTTTAGATGCTACTATGGTGAGTTGAATACAGCTGGGAAGAGATGCCAGACCCACTCACACGCTGAGTGTTGTCCATACGACCTCTTGTGGTTATCGAAAAGGCACAACAAACTGCGTTGGATGCCATCCCACCTTTCTACCCTGCGGGTTACATGTTTACGGAAAGGCTTCGGTGGTAACCCTGAGGCAAAATCTGCATCCTATGCTATCTCCAGTCGTCTCGATGAATGTTTTGCCACTGGCAAAAGGTTGCTTAGGCTCTGTGAGTGAGGTTGACAAAAGGCGCAGTTTCTTCCTCACTTTAATCCAAATAACCGCGCAAGTCACCCATTTCAGCGGACACAGCAAGAGATACGACTGTCCACACGGCTGAACAAAGAGAGTGGTCTTCATCACTTGTGATGGACAACTAACCAAGGTATTATATAAATGACTGTAGTGTTACCATGTGTTTAGGTAGATACTTTGTAGAACATTAAAACTTGATGTTGGCATGTTAACTTTTGGATAGTAAGATACTATATATAGGACATTAAAAAGTGATGTAGCATAGTAAGATACTAGCTAGGACTATAATGCCCAGGGTAGGTATGTTAGCATGTGGATAGTAAGATACTAGCGTGGACTGTAATGCAGAGGGTCAGTATGTTAGCATGTGGATAGTAAGATACTAGCGTGGACTGTAATGCAGAGGGTCAGTATGTTAGCATGTGGATAGTAAGATACTAGCTGAGACTGTAATGCCCAGGGTCAGTTTGTTAAGATGTGGATAGTAAGATACTAGCTGGGACTGTAATGCCCAGGGTCAGTTTGTTAAGATGTGGATAGTAAAATACTAGCTGGGACTGTAATGCTTAGCCTCAAGTCTCTATATTTTATCAATTGTACACTGATGTGAATGCTTTATTCTGGTGGTAAAACTGGGAGAGTTCTTCTTCTTCGTACGCAGTCAGTAGTCAGACAGTAACCATTATTTTTTCGAAAAAAGCGGCGGTCATCCTGAGGCTGTCGCCACTGCCATAGAGCTTGTCTTGCAGTTCCACTGGTGATGGCCACATCTGCTCTCTCTGATCCTCGTATGTCGGGCAGTTCTGCAGCAGATGTTCAGCGGTCATTTTACCAGTACCGAACGGGCATTCCTCGGTACACCCTATCTTCAATTTGTTGAATAGGTGGTACCTCAGTCTATTGTGGCCAGTGCGAAGTCTGAAGACAACGACCTGCTCTCTTCGGTTCAACTGGTAATAGGCATCGTTTTTGGTGTAACGAGTATGTTCGGTTTCCCATTTGGTCATGTATCTGGCTTTGATAAGCCGTTTCGACTCTTCGTACGCCATACTAGTATCTGTTTGTGGTAGTCTTGCACCTTCTTTTGCCAGTCTGTCTGCCTCCTCATTGCCTTGGATGTTGCAGTGTGATGGGACCCACTGTACCACTACCCTTTTTGGTGCGGACTGCTGGCACAGTTTGCAGAGTGCTGCTCTTAAGTCATTAAGCTCAGTATTTTTCTGGCTTTTTAGCGCTGTGACTACGGCGAGAGCATCTGTAAGCAGGACTATATGGCTTTCATTTTCACTGTGTGTCACCATTTCTTCCACTGCCGCCCTCAGTGCCTCTGCCTCCGCTCTGAAATTGCTTGTGTACTTACCAGTAGCAAATGACTGGGAGAGTTCAAAACCTAGTCCGCTCTTACCCCAGTCTCTCTCTTGTAGCCTGCATAGTATAAAACATAGATAGGAATGGTTCAAATATTATTATGATATTAAATGCCTTCATCAGGTACAGCAGTCAATACAAATAAGAATATCAAACCCATCATGGCAGTAGAGATGAATGTATTCAAAAGAGGGAGAAACACATCAAGAAGTAAAACGAACACATAAAAGAGATGTTAAGCTGTGTTGGCCTGTAATCTGAAGTACCTTTTCACTTCCACACTTCATGGTTGTCAGTCGATGCAGATCCTGAGTTCAGTCTTCTTTTTTCTTCTTTGCGTTCAGGATCTTTTGGTCATGCTATATCTGCAGGCCAGTCGCCATGATGAAGTCTGTAGTCTTTACCAGGTAGAAGTGGCTGCCCCACAGTTTTTGTCTCAGCTCCGCACCCTCTGACCAGGTCTGGCATCTCATTCCTCTATAGATTGGGCATTCCTGTAGAACATGCTCATGGTTCTGGCATCCTGTTCTACATGGGCACTCATCAGTGTGTGAGATCTTCAGTTGGTATAGATGTTCTAGTGGTCTGCAATGTCCAGTTCTCAGGCGAAATAAGGTAGTTTGTTGATTTCTTTTGAGTTGATGAATTGGGTCTGGTGTACTGCTTATGTTTCTGCCTTCTCACCGTTGGTGTATATACTGATTTCTGATGATGTTCTTGATTTCTCTGTATGGTACTCGATGATTAGATTGTGCCTTTTTGCTGCCATCTTTTGCCAGAGCATCAGCTCTCTAGTTTCCCGTGATTCCGCAATGGGAGGGTAGCCACTGGAACGCTATTGTTGAGGATCTCTGGAGTTTTCCTAGTTCTGATCTGATAACATTGGTTTGTTGTTTGTTTTTTGTATATGTCTCTAAAAGTAGTCTGCAGTCTGTTTTGAAGTATTCTCAGTGCTCGCAAGAGGGCCATTGATTCTGCTCTGAGGTTTGTGGATACCTTTCCTGTTGAGAGGGGCTCTTCTGTTATATTTACACTTTTGTGTCTCATGAATATGCCTCCTCCCCCGTTTCGGACTGCCCCCTCTTCTGAACCATCTGTTTACACCTGTGTCCATTCCTTGGTATTATATTTCTCCTCAATGATTGTTTGTACTAACATGTTCAGCTTGTGAACACTGTGTTGGTCTTTTCTTCTGATTCCTGGGATCCCTGTACTTATCTCGATGTTGTTTATGTTGCAGCTTGGCTTTTCATAGTTGATAAGCATTTCTATTTATGTAGGTTGATTGGGAATTAGTTCTCCATATTTTTGGTGCAGGTGGTTGTCTTCTTCTTCTTCTTCTTCGTACGCTGTCAGACGTCAACTTGAATTTGTTCGAAGAAAGCAGCTGTCATCCTGAGGCTGTCAACACTGCCATAGAGTTTGTCTAGTGTTGCCACTAGTGATGGCCACATGTGCTTTCTTTGATCCTCGTATGTTTGGCAATTTTGCAGCAGATGTTCAGCGGTCATTCGTCAGTACCACCTATCTTCAGTTTATCGAATAGATGGTACCTCAGTCTGTTGTGGCCTGTGCGGAGTCTGAAGACCACGACCTGCTCTCTTCTGTTCAACTGGTAATAAGCATCATTTTGTGTGTGTAGCAAGTATGCTCTGTTTCCCATTTGGCCATGTATCTGGCCCTAATAAACCTTTTTGACTCTTCGTAGGTCACACTATAATCTGGTTGTGGTAAACTTGCACCTTCTTTTGCCAGTCTGTCTGCTTCCTCATAGCCTTGGATGTTACAGTGGGATTGAACCAACTGTACCACTACTCTTTTTGGTGTGGACTGCTGGCATAGTAGATAGAGTTCTGATCTTAAGTCATTAAGTTCTGTATTTTTATGGCTTTTTAGTGCTGTAACCATGTACAGGGCATCTGTAAACAGGGGAAATGCAGTGATGTCAGTTCTAAGTAACTCATAATAACATGTAATATAACAGTGCAGCTACTTAAAATAACATAAAATAACATCGTCGTCTGCTGCTTTGAGGCTTTTTGGTCATGTTAGATCTGTAGTCGTGTCGGACGAAGTCCACAGTCCTCTCCAGGTCCTGGTGGTTGCCCCACAGCTCTCTCAGGCCAGATTTGGTATCGTATGCTGGGCAGTACTGTAGGATATGTTCTGGGGTCTGGGATCCAGTTCTACATGAGCATCCACTTGTATGGGACATCCTGAGGTGATGTAGGTCGCCAAACAGGTTGCAGTGGCCTGCTCGCAGGTGCAAGATGGTGTTTTGTTGGTTTCTGGTGAATTGGGTCAGGTCTATTTTTTACGTCCATGTCTTTCTTCCATTTGGAGTTGGACTGATTGGGGAATAACATAGCATAACAATAACATAAAATAAAATCAGAAATATAACATAACATATAACTAATATAACTTGTATTCTGGAAATTGGCATTAGTGGCACGCTTGTTAGATGGTGACTTTGAACTCAATGATTTGATGTTGGCTAATTATAGCATAACATAAAATTACATTACATTAACGTAACATGTCATACATAACATTACACAGCAATAACATAACATGAACAAAAAAAATAGCGTGACATAACACGTCATATCATTGAAATACATGAAATAACCCGAAATGGCATGGGCTTACCGTAACATGACATAATAATATAACATATGAACACAATAGTACATGATGAAGAGACGAATCCAGGCCATGGAGATGAAACATATTTTAAAAGACTAAGAAATTGTTCCTATAAAAGCTGTACAGAGGACTGAGATGCTTGTCTGGTCAGGCACAACATACTGACCAGGACGTCGCGTCAGGGTCAGGCAAAACATACTCACCAAACAGAATATCTCTCTTCCATGTAGCGTTCCTGGAAACATTGTTTTCAAAGCAATCTGGCTTACAATATCTGGATCGATGTGATCCCCGTAGTAGTGAGCATCATGCAGATAAAGTCAATCATAGCACAACTGCCTGGAGGACAATGGTCCACCTTCATCTACAACCCGCCACTTAACGCCATTTTCAGGGCGCACAATAGAGTCAACTTCCTCATTGTTGGGCATTCAACAACAACAGCAACAAAAAACCTGTAACACATATGATCAAGTATGATGAAGAATCGAGAAGCATTCGCTGCTATTGGCAGTTCACAATGGCAGTGCTACTGTTACAGTGGTACTGTTACAATGTTACTGTTGCAGTGCTACTGTTACAGTGGCACTGTTACAATGTTACTGTTATATTGCTACTGTTACAGTGGCACTGTTACATTGCTACTGTTACAGTGGCACTGTTACAATGTTACTGTTACATTGCTACTGTTACAGTGGCACTGTTACAATGTTACTGTTACATTGCTACTGTTACAGTGCTACTGCTACAGTGGCACTGTTACAATGTTACTGTTGCAGTGCTACTGTTACAGTGGCACTGTTACAATGTTACTGTTACATTGCTACTGGTACAGTGGCACTGTTACATTGCTACTGTTACAGTGGCACTGTTACAATGTTACTGTTACATTGCTACTGTTACAGTGGCACTGTTACAATGTTACTGTTACATTGCTACTGTTACAGTGCTACTGCTACAGTGCTACTGTTACATTGCTACTGTTACAGTGCTACTGCTACAGTGCTACTGTTACAGTGGCACTGTTACAATGTTACTGTTACAGTGCTACTGTTACAATGTTACTGTTACAGGGCTACTGTTACAGTGCTACTGCTACAGTGCTACTGTTACAGTGGCACTGTTACAGTGCTACTGTTTTTTTTTCCTTGTCCTGTAGCAATATGCATTCCAAGACGGAAGTGTCGGACTGAAAGCTGCAAATATCGCAGTTAAGCTGTAACAACGCATTCTGTTTTACGGACTACACCCTGTTATTTGCACAACTGGCTTGAGATTGAGAACGATCACAACAAAAAATATTTCTAATCTTTAGTTAATTTGTAGCTATGAACCTCAAGAACCTATTGTTCTTGTAGGTGGTTGCATTTTGGAAAAAAAACCTGTTTAAGTCATAGAAGTGACATTTGAAATCAATTAATGACCGCCTGCTGGATGAGGACTCCGCAATAGATGAAGCAGCAAAGTTTCGACATTAAACGAGGTTCGAGCGGAGTGTGGCCGGAGCAGGAGAGTGTACAGCCAGTGAGCTACAGGGACCATCAGCATCCATACCTTACTACGCCATTTGATGACAGAGACTGAGCACCTATGGATATGCCCGGAGTGCAGTGATTATTGGAAACAGAAACAGAACTGAATAAAGTAATTTCGATTTCTTCTCAATTTTAAACAATGTCGGCCTGTTTTTCGGAGTCTTTCCTCATAACTGTAATTCTGGAATCCCATTATCAACTTTGTCGCTCTTTTTTGTTTCCTTTCCAGCATGTTTATATCCCCTCTACGATAATGACCCCACACCTGTACACAGTACTCCGATCTAGGTCTAACTAATGCTTTATACAGTTTAACTATCACTTCCTTGCTCTTTTGTTTAATATTTATTTTTATATTGGCCACTGCTACCTGAACTTTCTCACTCACCTTGCCTATTTCATCTATTTAAATCCTAGGTCACTTTCCTTTTCTATCATTCTAATATTGTTCATTTCCATCTGTAATTAACTTCCATATTGGATCAACCCATGTCGATGACCACATTTATCCACATTTGTAACACAACTTAACACGGTTTAGTGAAACATAACACATAGTCTATATTTTGAAACCAACAAATGACCACAGGCTGTCAACTGCTGAGTGATGGGTGAACCATTGATCAACTGCTGAGTGTTGAGTGAACCATTGGCCAACTGTTGAGTGATGGGTAAACGATTGGTCAACTGCTGAGTGATGGCTGAACCATTGACTAACTGCTGAGTGATGGGTGAACCGATGGCCAACCGGTTAGTGATGAGTGATGGGTTCTTCTTGTCAACCTGTACTCCAATGTAACACTAACACTGTGTGTTTATTGATTGAATATAATTGATCACTGATATTTAATCTAAATTACTTGGCAGTTTACAATAGCAGTTTCGGACAGGATACATTTAGTGGGTTGTTAGTCTGTGGATACCAGGGTGTTAGTCCAAGATCCGTGGAAGTATACACCAGTGAGGACTCAGAATAAAACACATATGCAAGGGCTGGCATTGTTGATTGAAGACATTCACAGACAAACGTGAGAGTGGGCACTTATATGCATACCTGCTGTAGGAAACCAGGAGAAAAGCCAATAGGGACAGCTGTATCATCAGTCCAATCTCTGACCTGCTTACCTCCGCTGGAGCGAGGAAGGAATGGGGACTTTGCTTGCTTAGGCTTCGCCCTTCCTGCCGTTTAGTGCACGCCTTTTGCCGAAGACGGATGTGTCGGACCGAAAGGTGCAAATATCGCAGTCAAACTGTAAACTAGCGACACAACGCATTCCGTTCTCCGGACTACATCCTGCTACTTGCATAGCCCTGTTCAGGACTTGGTAGCGGGAGAATGAGAACGAACGCAGAAGAAGAAGAAGAAGTACACGCCTGCCATTTCTCCAATTGCTGAGTGATTGAGTGAACGATTGGCCAACTGCTGAGTTATGGATGAACCATTGCTGAGTGATTTAGTGATAGGTGAACGATTGGAAAACTTCAGAGTGATGAACTTACAGGGAATGAATTACTTGTATGAATATCACTTACATCTTTTCAATTTGTGCATCTTATTATCAATTCTTGATCAAACTTACTGGTAATGGACTGGTATATTGGTTTCTGGCAGGGAAGGTCATGACTAGTGTTTGGAGTGCTTGCCTAGTCATAACTCTCCAACTGCTGAGTGATTGGTGACAACTGGTGAGTGATTGGTGACACCTGGTGAGTGATTGAATGATTGGTGACAGCTGGTGAGTGATTAGTGACAACTGGTGAGTGATTGAGTGATTGGTGACAACTGGTGAGTGATTGGTGACAGCTAGTGAGTGATTGGTGACAACTGGTGAGTGATTGGTGACAACTGAGAAGTGATTGGTGACAACTGGTGAGTGATTGATGACAACTGGTGAGTGATTGGTGACAACTGGTGAGTGATTGAGTGATTGGTGACAACTGGTGAGTGATTGGTGACAGCTGGTGCGTGATTGGTGACAGCTGGTGCGTGATTGGTGACAGCTGGTGCGTGATTGATGACAACGGGTGAGTGATTGAGGGATTTGTGACAACCCTGGTGAGTTATTTGTGACAACTGATGAGTAATTGAGTGATTTTTGACAACTGGTGAGTGTTTGATAACTGGTGAGTGATTGGGTGATTTGTGACAACTGATGAGTGATTGGTGACAACTGGTGAGTGATTGAGTGATTGGTGACAGCTGGTGAGCGATTGAGTGATTGGTTACAACTGGTGAGTAATCGAGTGATTGGTGACAACTGGTGAATGATTGAGTGATTGGTGACAACTGGTGAGTGATTGAGTGATTGGTGACAAATGGTGAGTGATAGATGAAGCATTGACCAACTGTAACAGTAACACTGCAGTTCACAATGGCAGTTTTGGAAAGGTGACATTTTGTGGATGCCACGGTGTTAGTCTAAGATCCGTGGATGTACTCAGTGATTGAACACACGTACTGAACAAACCTGCAGTAGGAAACCATCAGCTGGATGAGTTACGGCGTTACTGTTACAGTGTTACTGTTACAGTGTTTCTGTTACAGTGCTACTATTACAGTGCTACTATTACAGTGTCACTGTTACAGTGTCACTGTTACAGTGTTACCGTTACAGTGTTACTGCTACAGTGCTACTGCTACAGTATTACTGTTACAGTTACAATGATACTGTTCATAGAACCATGTCTAGCCTACTCTGCCAACTCTGAAATGACTGGCAGGAAGACTGGGGCGTGAGTCTGGAAGTTTGCATGGTTGTTTGGTTCTGAGCTTATGATGTGAATGTGTGTTGTATGGGTGTTCTGATTATGTGTGAGCGTACAGATTCGTGAACTGATTGTGTGTGAATGCACAAATCGACTGAGTACGTAATCCGATGGTGAGGGTGCAGAAGAAGACGGCTAAAATATTTCTTGAGGTTGTAAAGTGTTGTTGTTGCAGATACAGATATAGACGTAGAAACTGGGTTGACAAGTATCATTGGCTCTTTTCATCTTGTCAGACGATAGTAATTGTGATATTAGCACAAAAGCCCGGGCAGAAATATAGAGACCATGTGTAGCCCATGCTGTATGGTTCCTCTTTCGGTCTGCCATGCTTACTCCAAGGAAAAGGTGATACTGCCTGATCAGCATAGCAATGCTCTATCTGTTCGCCTCTTGTGGCTTCACTCCTAGACCAGCTGCCAACTAAGGCTAAGTGACTGGCCTGCCCTACCACAACACTCAGCTGAGGTTCTCTTTCCTCGCTCTAAGATAAGGCATTATATCCTCTTGCGTGTGCTCCTTCGCGCATCGTCTGTTGTCAGGATTGGTAGATGCTGACCAACTTTCAGAGTAATCAGAAAACAGGTTCCACAGCCATATCTGACAAAACCCGACAAGAAACGCCAGTATCGTATCTGCAAGGCTTCAGATGATTTGGAATGCAAAGTTTTGTTTCTCTTAGATGAGCTGCCTTTCCAGGCTTTCGAGTCCCATCTGCCAAAAACTATTGGTTTTAAGGGGCCAGTGACTCAACTTCCGCCTTTCTTCTGTTTGTCAAAACGCACACCTACACCAACTAAATGCTCCCATGGCGTGCGTCTCATTTAGCCTCTGACAACAAAGTCCAACTCCTGTTCTTTGCGCGGCAGAACTGTATATATAATGTGATTATTAAGTTTAGAAATTCTTTGGTTTTTGTTGATATTGTGCAATGATTATTCTTGTAATAAATGATATTGTTTGTTTTATGGTCAGGATAGTGTTTACTGTGTCTGACTGTTGAAGTCGTGTCGTGGTGTAGATTTATGCTGTAACTCTTAAGATAAGCTAACTACTCAACTTACAAGCCTACGCTGCATTTTTAAACCAACCAATGACCACTTGCTGAGTGATGGGTGAACCATTGGCAAACCACTGAGTGATGGGCGAACCATTGGCGAACCACTGAGTCATGAACTTAAAATGGATGAATTAATACATGTTTGTATGAATATAATGATGATATCGATGGGTTTGCGGGTTCAGAAGCAGAACTCCAGGAATGGGCCAGAAGGCTCGATGAAACAGCTCTTGACTAAAGTATGGAGATAAACGCTGGAAAGACAAAATTAATGACCAACAACGCTACAGGCTTCAACAGCAGGATAAAAACTAACGGTCAGAAATCGAAGTGGTTGACCGTTTTAAATATACTGGGTCGATTGTCAGTGATGAACGATCAACATGTGAAGTGTTGGCTTAACAAAATCTGGCAAGATAAACGGTTAGCACTATGCACGAAAATCAGATTAATGTGTACACTGGTCCTGTCGATATTCCTCTATGCGTGTGAGACATGGACAATTACAGCTGACCTTCAACGAAGGATACATGCCTTCGAGATGAGATGTTTCCGAAAACTTTTAAACGTCACGTACAAAGATCGAGTTACAAATGAGGAAATACGAGATAGAATTACAACAGCAATAGGGCCTTTCGAAGATCTCTTGGCAACTGTCAAAAGAAGGAAACGCACTTAGAATGATCACATATCGAGATCAAATGGTCTTGCAAACACAATCCTCCACGGAAAGGTGCATGGCAGACGGCGAAGAGACCGGCCCAAAAAGAGATGGGAGGACAACATAAAAGAATAGACCAGTCTCCGACCAGAAGAGTCACAGGCAGCGGCATCTGACAGAGAGGGGTGGCGTAGAGTTGTGAGGATGTCTTCATGTGTGCCCCAACAACCTCACCAGTTACGGGATGACCTGACCTGATGAATATAACTATCACTCAAATCTATTCCTTTTTTGCTTCTTATTTTCAATTCTTGATCAAACTACTGGTAATGGATTTAATTATTGCATTTATTTCTTAAATTCTGAAAACCATTTGTTTAAAATTCTCTATCCTTGTTTCCTTCCGCAGGTCTTGGATTATCCTTTCATTTATGTCCATTTTGTACTAGACGGTCCATCTTCTGTAGGAGTGAGTCCTTCCAGCTGAAAGTAATGGATAAAGACGAGGTGAAATAGACTGATTTATAAATCGTTTTCACATTAAAAAATGTAATCCATTTTATATTTGTTATAGGGAAGGAAGACTAAAGTCTGGTCAGGCAAAATATATTGATCAGACATGTTAGTCAGGTTCAGGCAAAACATACTGGCCAAGACCCTCACCTTGGCTTCCTTGCAGCCATTCCTGGAAACGGGCTGTTTTCATGGCAGGCTGGCTAACAACATGATGGATCGACGTGATCTCCGTAGTAGTGAGCGACACGCAGGTGAAGATAAGCATAACACAATCGTCTGGAGGACCCCGGTTCACCTTCATCAGCAAACTCGGGATGTGAGGAAAGCTACTGCAAAACTTAACGTCTTTTTCAGGGCGTAGAAAAGAGTAAAACTACTCACCAATCTTGGCATTCGAAATAACATATTTGTTATTGTTTTTGAAAGTATAATAAAGTACAGAAAATTGTAATTTGTTTAAAATTTTATGTGGAAAATCTGGTACAAATAAATAAAATCTATTGCAGCAGGAAAGTTACAAAATTTGTTTATGTGACTTACAGGTTCTTATATAAGACATATATTCTTAACTTAACCTTAAACTTAACTTAACGTTTTTACACTGGTTTAGAAGACTCATCAGAGTTTGTATACAATCAGTCACATTTGCATTACTCTGTTCTAAAATCTATTCTTAAATGCATTAATTTCCCCTGTCTCCACTTCCTTCTAGGGCAATGCATTCCAAGTATTCACCACTATCTTACCAACAAAATATTTAATAATATCCAATCTGGACCTTTCCTTAGTTGATTTGTATCTGTACCCTCTTGTTCTCGTTGGTGGTTGTATTTTGAAAAACTTGTTATAGTCTAATGTAACCTTTCTTTTGATTATCTTATAAACCTGTATTGTCTCCTCGAATTCTTCTCTTTTCTCAGTGTAGGCCAGTTTTTCGGAGCCTTCCTCATAACCGTAATTCTGGAATTCCACTATCAGTTTTTGGCGTTTTTCTTGTTTCCTTTCCAGCATGTTTATATCTCGTCTACGATAAGTATTCCACACCTGTACACAGTACTCCAATCTAGGTATAACTAAAGCTTTATACAGTTTGACAATCACTTCCTTGCTCCTATCTTTAATATTTCTTTTTATCATTCCTAACATTGCGTTTCCCTTATTCGCTGCTACCTGGACTTGCTCACTCACCTTACCTGTATGATCTAGTATAACCCCTAGGTACCTTTTCTTATTGTTCTCGTCCATTCTGTAATTATGTTCCATATTGGATCTACCCATGTGAATGACTGTACATTTATCTATATTAAACCCCATTTGCCATCTACAGACCAGTCTCGAATTTGTATCGAAATCTGATCTCAATATATCGACTTCTGCTATAGATAAGACACTCCTACATAGTTTGTGTCGTCCGAAAATTTTCAATCATGGATCCCATACCATTGTCCAAATCGTCTTAGTCTTGGTTGGCCTTTACTTCTACAGGGGTGGATGCCCCTATGCTGGTTCCAGCTCTGGGGTGAGATGGATGTAGTCGAGAGGAGGATTTCCTTCTTAGCAGGCTAGGCTCGAGCAGCTCATTACTGCGTATCATTGAGACAAGTGCCGCGGTGGGTTGTTAACCGATGTCTGAGGCCATCTTAATAGACTCAAATACTAGAGAAAAGTAGACGACAGCCCGGACGCTTCTGGATCCATAACAACAGCAACAACAACAGCGTCTTTATACTGGATTAGAAGAATCTGCAGAGTCTGTATACAACGAGTATCTGAAGGGTGGTTAACTGATGTGCGAGTCCCTCTTAATGGACACAAACACTAGATCAAAGTAGACCCGCAGCCCGTTAGGCGCCATCTATGCTGCTGCTAACAAACCACCTAACCATGGCTGGCTGTTATGCCATGTCAAACAGTTAGTCGCCTTTTACGACATGCTCTCTGTGTGGCTGTAGTGCTATTATTGCCCTTCTCATGCATGAGATTCATACTAGGGATAACACACACAAAAGATGAAGAGTGAGAAGAAGAAGAAGCTAGCATGATCACCTGTTCACTTTTGCTTCTTCGAATAAATTTGTCTTTAGCTTGAGCCAATTTCTATCCCAGACCCAGCAGTTATGAAGCCAATGCCCTTTTCTGTGAGAACATATTCATGAATACAAGACAATGTGATGAGAGATTGAACGTTTAAACTTGTATATATCTATACTCACAACTGTAAGTCAGTGTGATATAGGGTTGTTGTTGTTGTAATTTCGAATGCTCTCAATGAGTAGGCTCACTCTTTTGTGAGCCATGAAAAGGACGTTAAGTGGTCGGCTGCAGTAGCTTTCCACACATCCCGAGCGTGCTGATGAAGATGAACCGGGGCCCTCCAGGCGGATGTGCTGTGCTTGGCTTCATCTGCATGTCACTCACTACTACAGGGATCATGTTGATCCCTCACCTTGTTAGTCAGGCTGCAATGAAAACGACCCGTTTCCATTAAAGGTAATGAGGAAGCCACGGTGAGGGTGTTGACCAGTATGTTTTGCCTGACCCTGAATAACATGTCTGATCATTATATTTTGCTTGACCAGACGTTAGTCTTCCTTCACATTTTATGGGTTAATAATAATACTGTTCGCCTAGGCATCTACGGCCTGTTGCGTCGATCGACCACTACCATGTCCAACTGCTGGGGCTTGTTCATGCGTAGCATGTCGACCGAAATCCCTACAGACTCCTCATGTGGAACCGAGTACTCTACTGCCTCGGGATGGGGGTAGCGAGGAGTGTGTGTTGGACCAATGTTTGTGTCAGGCTTTTTTTGTCCATGTTTGACTCCCTGTTTTTTTTTCTGTTCCGCCCCTGATGCCTCTGGATTGTGTCCACCTTCAGGTCAGCGTGATTCCTACTGTGCCGATACGAAATTTGGAGAGGAATCGTGTAACCTCCAGTGTAGAGGGGCAGAAGGAAGGCAATTTCAGTCCCAAGCAGGAAGGCCCTTGAATAGCGATAACCTGTGCTGAATTTCAGGGTGCAGTTAAGTGGGATGTTGAACGCCATCAAGGACTGGTTTCTCACGGCTTGAGCCAGTCATAAATGCAGTAAGATAAAACAAAACAAACAGGATAACCAAATGAAAGCACACAAATTCCACAGAATAAAGTCCTTGATACCACCTGGCAAAGGAGTTGTCAATTATAATAGAAACATGAACTAGCAAGCAGCAGAAAACGACACAAACACTGGAGCGAGTCGAAGGGCAGCCTGTCAGGCGCGGCCATCTTACTTATTGTTAGATGCAATGGGACAGCTGCAAAATGTAGTTGACTGTTTATAAAGACATTACAGCAGCATCCAGGCTTGTCATTAATATAATAATAGCTGTCCATTGTTGTCGATGAGGAACGTCGACAACATCCTGTCACAGCTTTCCCTAATGGATGTCGGCGCGCATGTGGCTGAACAGGCATAACAGCCACACAAGGTCTGTAGAAGGTGATGGTGTTCTCGCTTCTGGTGATTTCCTGGTCTCGCATCTGCTCTGGGTTTCATAACACGGTGGTCTTCGCTGGTAGATACACCCATTTTACGCTTCTCCAGTCAGATCTGTTTTGCGCACGACATTTCCAGGTGGTGACATCTATCTGGCAACTTTTCAGTGAGTCCCTCAGACTGTCTTTAAAACGTTTCTTTGTGTGCCCTCTCTCGCGCCACACCTCCCATAGTTCGGTGTAGAGGAGCTTCTTTGAGAGCTGTTCGTCTGACATTCTAACGAGGTGTCTGGACCATCTTAGCCGTGCTTTTTCTAGCAGTACATGGATGCTGGGCATGTCAGCCGTTGATGTCAGTGACACGATCTTGCCATCGGATGTTGCGTATTCACCTCAGGCAACCTGTGCGGAAGTGGTTTAACCTCCTTGCATGTCCAGGGTACACAGTCCAGCTTTCGCAGGCGTAGATAAGGGTTGGAATGATGGTTTAGTTAATGTAGGTTACCAGATACAAACAGATACACCCATCCATACACTGGCCAATACATCCTGGTATTAACCAAAGGACTATGGTCTAGGGTTGAAAAAGGCGTCCCTTTGCCAGTAGAATCCATAAAGATAAACCTGTAATCAAACCACTCAAAAAACACACACAAAAAATACTCAATAGTTTTTCAATTCCAGTTCGCACTAAGACGTATGACCTCCCTGAAGTCTTTAGAACAACTCATGAGTGAAATCAGCGATGCAAATTTGTGTTTGTCGGTAGTGCTGCTAGTCAGTCAAGCTATCTTGTTGGTTCAGATCAATGTATAAAGATAGGCAAAGGGCGACAAGAACACCAGACTCACAAATTGGTTTAGGGTTAAGACCAGGGTACAGCTTTGAGAGCAGCCTAAAGTGAGCTACTATTTTTGTGCGGGAAAAAGATGTGGTTACTTGATGACTAAAAGGTGTGCCTTCGCCAGTAGAATCCAGAAAGGCAAATCTTTAATTCAATAAAAAAAAAATTAAAAAACCTAAAGTTTGAATATTTTGATTTCTTTGATATCACTGGTCTTTTAACTTAACGGAACGTCTTTATACTGGCTTAGAAGACTCTGCAGAGTCTGTATACAACCAGTTTCATTGACATTTCTTTGCTGTAAAAGCTATGCGCATCCAGTCTATTCTTGAGTGCATTAATTGTCCCTGCCTCCACTACTTCCTGTGACAATGGATTTCAAACATTCACCACTCTCTGACTAAAAATGTATTTCGTACTATATAATCTGGACATTTCTTTATTTATTTTGTAGCTATGCCCTCTTGTTCTTGTAGGTGGTTGTATTTTGAAAACTTGTTATAGTCTAATTTATCGATTCCTCTGATCATCTTATAAACCTGTATTGTCACCACGAATTCTCCTCTTTTCTAGACACTGTAGGCCGGTTTTTATGAGTCTTTCCTCATAACTGCATTTTGGAATCCCACTATCAGCTTTGTCACTCTTTCTTATATCCTTTCCAGCATGTTTAGGGAGCCGCGTAGCGCAGAGGTTAGCGCGCTGCTTCGCATCTGAGTGGTCCTGGGTTCATTCCCCAGTTGAGGCGGAAATGTTTTTTCAGAACGCAACGGATCCCGGGTCGACCCAGCCTTAAATGGGTACCGGTTCAGTCCAGAAAGTAAACGTGGCGAGCGAGAGGAGATGGCTACCGCCGTCATATAGCCGAGCCTTTGAAATGTGAGGTCGCTAACAAGAAGTGTTAGCCCTGTACGCAGCAATGCTATGGGTTACTTTACTTTACTCCAGCATATTTATATCCACTCTACGATAAGGACTCCAGACCTGTACACAGTACTCCAATCTAGGTCTAACTAATGCTTTATAGAGATATAACAACTGTTTGAGTGCAGCACTGCAAATGTTTGTTTGTTAGTAGTGTTGCCAGTCAGTCAAGCTACCTTGTTGATTCAGATCAATGTATAAAGAAAGCTCAAGTACGTTGAGAACACTAAGCGGACTCCCACCAATTTGTTTTTGGTTAAGACCGGGGTAAAACGTCGAGAGACATCTGGCATGGGCGTCTAATATAGTGAGGGAAATAATTGTGGTTTAATCAATCAATCAATCAAAGCCCGTCGCTGGGCTGCCTCTCTCCGTGTGTAATCAATCAATCAAAGCCCGTCGCTGGGCTGCCTCTCTCCGTGTGTAATCAATCAATCAATTAATCAATCAATCAATCAAAGCCCGTCGCTGGGCTGCTCTTTCTGCCTCTCTCCGTGTGAAATCAATTAATCAATCAATCAAAGCCCGTCTGCTCTTTCTGCCTCTCTCCGTGTGTAATCATTTAATTTTAGTTCCTTCTCACATTCTCTTCTTCGTGTATTTTTTTGGTCTCAAACTCTCTCTCCCTTTGAGGATTCCATGTAAGAGCCTGCCTGGCTATGTTGGATGGTGCCTTCTGTAGTGTATGTTCTAGCCATCCCCATTTTCTTCGCTTAATTTGTTGTTCCAACGGATGTTGTTGGCTTGTTTCCCACATGTCTTCGTCCTTCACCATGTCCTGCCACTTTATGCCCATTATCCTGTGAGGGCATCTCTTAACGAAGGGCTGGTGTCTTTGTTGTATGTCCTTATTCGGTCTCCATATATCCACTCCATAAGCGCAACACCGACCGGACACTGGCGTTGAATATGTGGTTATTTCAGGGATAACTATATGGCATTGAGAGACGTCTGCTGCCTCTATTTTTGTGAGCAAAATAGGTCGGATTAATTGACGGATAAGCTAGAAGAAATACGTAGGATTAATTGAAGGATAAACTAGAAAGAAATAGGTAGGATTAATTGAAGGATAAACTAGAAAGAAATGGGTAGGATTAATTGAAGGATAAACTAGAAAGAAATAGGTAGGATTAATTGAAGGATAAACTAGAAATAAATAAGTAGAATTAATTGAAGGATAAACTAGAAAGAAATAGGTAGGATTAATTGAAGGATAAACTAGAAAGAAATAGGTAGGATTAATTGACGGATAAGCTAGAAAGAAATAGGTCGGATTAAGTGACGGATAAGCTAGAAAGAAATAGGTCGGATTAATTGAAGGATAAACTAGAAAGAAATAGGTAGGATTAATTGAAGGATAAACTAGAAAGAAATAGGTAGGATTAATTAAAGGATAAACTAGAAAGAAGTCTTTAAAGCAACAAATTTGTTTTCACCGATTCATCCGGGTTAGTTGCAACTTCTTCATCCAATATTTTCTTGAGTTCCGTACCCATGATATTAATGGCTGAATGCAGTGCCTCCATCTATAGAGAAATATGTAAACAAAAAATACAATAGTTATAGGATAAGCAAAGATTACGATGATCAGTGTACCAGCATCCAGTCAGTTCTATTATAGGATAAGCAAAGATTACGATGATCAGTGTACCAGCATCCAGTCAGTTCTATTATAGGATAAGCAAAGATTACGATGATCAGTGTACCAGCATCCAGTCAGTTCTGTTATAGGATCAGCAAAGATTACGATGATCAGTGTACCAGCATCCAGTCAGTTCTGTTATAGGATAAGCAAAGATTACGATGATCAGTGTGCCAGCATCCAGTCAGTTCTGTTATAGGATAAGCAACGATTACAATGGGATCCCCGAAGTAGTGAGCGCTACGCAGATGAAGCCAAACATAGCACAACCGTCCGGAGGACCGCAGTCCATCTTCATCAGCATGCTCGAATTGTAAGGAAAGCTACTACAACCCGTCACTTAACGTCCTTTTCAGGGCGCACAAAAGGGTAAATATACCCATTGTGGACATTAAACAAGAACAATAACAACCTTTCGGTTTGGCTTAACTTGGCTTGGTTTAGCTTGGCTTGGCTTCGTTTAGCTTGGCTTGGCTTCGTTTGTTCTCTATCTCCCGCTACCAAACCCTGAAAGGGATTAAGTAGCAGAATGTAGCTGAGAGAATGGAATGCGTTGTGTCGTAATTTACATCTTGACTGCGATATTTGCGTTTTTCGGTCCAACACATCCGACTTCAGCAAGCATTTTTTTAGTACCAGGTTAGCATTCCCTATTTGATCCCTACTCCTTAGCCAGTCTGCCCTACTGTAGCCTGTTATCCAGGATCACCGCGTGGAGTTGTAGAAGTGTCTTGGCAGCTCTGGTTCGCTGGCCCTGACGCTAGCAGTCAGATATGGGTCGCTGACCACTGCAGCTCATGCGCTACTCAGCATCTTGATCCCAAAAAACCTTATGACAACTAATTTAATTTTTGTGGGGTTTCAAGTTTATACAGGGTAGGGTAGCCAGCCCCATGCGAGTCCTCCTTATATACATGACATGTCTGGCAGGTTACAGTGTTACTGTTATTTGAAGCCAGACACCCCCCGCCCCACCCCCATTTGTGTTCTCGTAGTACACCTATAGATGTTTAATACGTGCTAACTTTTATGTAAACGTTCCATGAAACAAGGAAATTATATATAAGGTATGTGGAATGGGGGATGTTGCTGAAGTCAAGAGGTTAAGGCACTCGTCTCTCACAGCGATGAATGGAAAAGGTGGGCGATCGAGTCCCACAAGTTTCAAGCAACCCGTTGTCTCATGGGAGGTAAGACCAGAGTGCCTGCATCTCAAGTTACCTCCAGTCGTCTCGACCAGTGGTCTCACCACTGATCCAAGGTAGCTGAAGACAAGAGAGTGAGATTGATGACCAGCGCATTGGCTTCCCCATTGTAATCCAAATACAGCTTACATCACATTCTTCTTCTTCTTTTGTTTTCTTTTTCTTCTTATTCACATTGCACATCACATTATTAAGACAAAACCATCTGATAGTGTGGCCATAATTGCTTGCAATGGGCAATAATAATTATTATTAGACAGGCAAGTAGATAGGTAGGTTAACATGTAGGTAGCCATGCAAAATGGTAAGTGGGTGGTTAAGTTAGTAGACAGGAATGTAGACATACAGAATGGTTAGTAGGTGGATTACCTAGTTAGAAGGTAGATAGGCAAACGTACTGCATTGGTAGATAGATATGTTGGTAAATTAGTAGAGAGATAGATGGACAAAGAGATAAACATGTAGACATAGATATGGAGCCCTACCGGCTGCGGGTCTACATTACTGTACTGTTTTAGTTCATTCAAGGATGCCGACAGACTACGGAATTGCCTGGAATTCCCACTAGTCGACGACTTACACTTGTGTTCACGGAAACGTGTCGTTGTTTTCCATTTGGACTGGTTAATTCATTTGTTTTTTGAGTTGTCTTCCCCCCGATTATCCTGGCAAAGACATCGGCTATATGAATTAGGAATACTCTTAAATTTATCTAAATTAAACTCCATTACTGATTGAGTAGGTTTTACCCTGTGGTGATGGGGAACTAAGACGCTTGTCCGGTCAGGCACAAACATAATGACCAGGATGTCGCGTGAGGGTCAGATAAAATATATTGTATAAGACCACTGTCTCTCTTCCATGTAGTATTCCATAGAACATAATGTTTTCTGGTTGACGAGATGTGGATCTACGTGATCCCCGTAGTAGTGAGCGTTATGCAGATGAAGCCTTGCATAGCACCACCGCTTGGTGTACAATGGTCCACCTTCATCAGCATATCAGCATGCTGGGGATGTGAGGAAAGCTGCTACAACCTGCCAGATAACGTCCTTTTTATGGTGCACTAAAAGAGTAAACCTACTCATTGTGGATATTGAACAACAAAAACTACAACAAAAACAACAACAAAAAAACAAAACAAAACAACAACAACAACCAAATCAACAACAAAACCAACAACAACAACAACAGCCATGTGGTAATGTCTAATTGACACCACTTAAGAGACTTCTTCAGACTGTCTAAGAAATGCTTTTCTAGACTTCCTTGTGATCGTCTTCCGTTACTCAGTTTGCTATCCAGAAGCCCGTTTGGGAAACTTTCACTTGACTTTTGAGTTAGGTGGCCAGCCCATCTCAATTGGGCTTTCTGCAAAAGGGTATGAGTACCTGGCATGTTGGCTCTGAATAGAACTTCATTGTCTGTGATATGGTCCTGGCAGCAAATATGCAGTATGAGTCTCAGACAGGTCATGTAGAAGCTAGTTAGCTTCCTGGCGTCTACAGCGCAGACAGTCCAGCTCTCACACGTGTAGAACTTGCTGGGAAGAATGGCGGCGTTGTGGATTTCAGCTTAGTCGTTATGGTTAATTCCTCGACGTACCCACACTGTCGAGCGATTCGACCAAAAGTTGTGCTTGCTTTTGATATTTTAGTTGCTAGCTCATCAGCAATAGTCAGTGATCTCAACAGTGTGCTTCTGAGGTAGACACATTTATCAACTGCTTGTAATTTCTGCCTCCTCACTATAACACTGGCTGTTTATACAATGTGCCTGGTGCTGGATGGTATATGACCTCCGTTTTCTTTGTACTAATGGTCAAACCAAAGTTGGAACAAGCCACAGAAAACTAGTCCATGCCATCCTGCATTTTCTGTTCTATAGTCTGTCTTTTAATTCATGAACAAGATCCGAGGCAATTTTCTACAAAACTGCATGTCATATCCAAATAATTTTTCGCATGCAGCTTTGTAATTACAATGTCGCTAAGACATTGATATTTTTTAGTCAATAGAATTAGTTAAGAATTTTGCACATCGGCGAATTTCTTTGATCTTATAGAACTATTGCAAAGAAATGGCATAAAATTCAAGATTTTACAGTACACAGCGTAATTTCTCGTTGTATTTTGTTCATTGGCGTATCTCCTTAATGCCTTAATAGATCAATTGATTGTTTGTGTTGCCCTTAGTGTACAATTGCAAAAATGGCACCAGTATGTAACAGTTAGTACAGCTCTTCGGTCACCATTAGACCCCAATGTTATATCAATTTATGTTGCCTAAAGCATTTGAATATCCAAATGTATTTGTTGTTATTGTATGTACACTTAATTGTTTTGATAAACTTATGCTAATTCACCCAAGTCTGCTAATCAGTATACCCACAAAAGATGATATTAATCATTCCGAATCTGTAGATTCAAAGAGGTTGATAATTGATATTGGCTGGACAAATTGTAATCCATCTCGTTGCTAATACTGTTCTTCTTTCCGGAGCATATTTTCAACACTTCGTCTAGAACTGAATGTATATTTTTGAAAAGTACTCACGTCTCAGCACTTCAACAACACGCCTTTTTAATGTCTTGTTCTGTTCGACAATTTGTCCTTAGACTTTAGCCCACGCAAGTTCTATAGGGTTTAAATGCGCATGATATGCAGGTTGTCTCAGAGAAGTGTGACCGTACTCTTAAATGATTTTGTCAATATGATACATCTTTGTTTTATTTGTCTTCCTCACAAGCTGCAACAAATCGGGCTTCAAATACGAATTTACGAAACTCACTTTTTCCTTACCTTTACTTGTCCTAATGTGAGCTTTTGTATTTGATACAGTTGGTATTTTGTCTTCCTCTGATACTGCATTGTGATAAGATGCATTATCCACTACTAGGCATGACGGTCTATCCATAATTAGAAGCATATCATTCATCATACATTGCCTGAAAATGTATCCATTCATTGGTACTTTCTGATTAGAAAATAAGTTCAGCGTCATGGAAAAGTCCATTTTCACAGCTTCCAGCATACGTTAGTATAATGCGCTGTCCTTTGCTGCTTGAAATTTGTCTTTTCTGCTCACCGTCAACTGATTGCCATTCTTTACCAAAGGTGTAGTGAGTATTGACCCATGATTTGTCCGAGTATATAATACTATAGCATTGTCTACGCTGTTCACATATCTGTTTCAGGTATCTGCTTCTGGTAGCAATCAAATGTGCCTTTGGGATCAGGATGCTACCCATGGCTGACTGCTAGCGTCAGGGCCAGCGAACCATAGCAGCCAAGACCCTTCTACACCTCTGCATGGTGATCCTGGATAACAGGCTGCAGCAGGGCAGACTGGCTAAGCAGAAGGGATCGGAGAGGGAATGCTAACACGGTACTAAAAAAATGCTTGCTGAAGTCGGATGTGTTAGACCAAAAGGTGCAAATATCGCAGCCAAGCTGTAAACTACAACACAACACATTCCGTTCTCTGGACTACATTCTACTACTTACTCTTACAAGGTTTGGTAGTGGGAGATTGAGAACGAACGAAGAAGAAGAAGAAATGTGGCTTTTTACATATAATGTTGCTGCCGCCTAAAGCTTTCCTGAATATAAAGCCAGCAGCTCTTGCAATTTTCCAAAGAGTACTTTTGGAAATTTCAATACTGCAGTCGGAATGCAATATTAATTTAAGTTTCCAGATAGTAACAAGTTAATTTTTCGATTCAAAATCTCCCGTTTTAGGACATCTTTGTCGAAATCGTCAAGTTTCCTTTTCCTGTCTTGCTTGATATGAGTGCACTCTGAGTCCTGTCCAATCAAACGGTAAAAGGATCATCTATCCAGACCAAGGGCAAATTGCGTTCGTTTCTCTGGGTCATGGATATCGCTATATAAATGACCCATCTTAGATTTTCTGTGGAAAAACTGGTATAGTAAAACGGTACCCTTCGGCATTGTTATAAATGTACACTTGAAACTCATTTTGAAATTGATATCAATTGAACTTTTGAAAAATTATATATCACAATAACAACACCACAAACTATAATATCGGGAATTATAAACGACAGATTCACATGAATTGCCTTGGTTGTTTTCAGCGCTGAACAAAGTGTCTAATTTGGGCACGGAAAATTAGGAATTTGTTTTTTTCAGCCTATTTGAATGTAAAAAAATCCATTTTTAAAACAGCAGAACAGTAGACATGTTAAAATTATAATCAATTCAGTGAGATTGCTTTTAATATAGTTTATTAATTACTTTTTATTTCAAAATGCATTACATTTTTTAGAGAGAAATTATTTACTTAACGTGTTGGAAATTCTAATGATGCATGCGATATATCATTTGGATCTGACATGCAGTCTATTAGAAAATTGTTTTGGACCTTGTTTATGAATTTAAAAAAACGGACTATAAGCTGCTGTTCAGAGGACAGTAATCTGTAAACAAGAGTTTGCGTATTGTTTAATGCATATATATATATATATATATATGAGGGACAGTCATTCCATGCCATACGCCGCACACTGCGCCACAGCGCATTCTTTTGCAGCCGATTCGCCGTACCCTGCGCCATGTGAGTTGTTTCGTTAATGTTCGTATTTCTAGTTTTACAACTACATCCTTCAGTATCTATTTTTATTTTTCCGGCTTACTACAATAATAGCGTCAGTTTTGATAGTGAATTATTCCAGCGTGGACCTTTCTATTATCGATTTAACTTGTATTTCTGAAGTGTTTTTTTTGCTGCTAAACGTAAACAAACAAGAATGGAACTAGCTCCTTCAGCTAATCATCGTCCCACCCGTGTGACAGCCGATCAAGCGAGGATTTTGATAGAACAATCTATGTATGATACTGACTGACAGTGACAGTTGAGTAGTGATGTAGAAGTAGATGCTGACATTGATTATCAGAACAGTTACAGTGAATTGGTAGATGATGACTATCACGGCCATTAAGACCCTGCTGCTACGCCCACAGCTAGTTCTAGTCGTCAAAATGATTTTGATACTGAGCCCTCGGCCTCAAAACGTCCGAGATCTAATATAAATCTAGTAGCTGGAAAAGGTAAAGCAGGAAATGTGAACTCTGCAACTAGATGTAGAAGTCACAGAAGTGCCCCAGTAGAAAGAGATGAGTGGCATGAAGTCAGAGAAGGTTCCACAAAAAATGCTTTCCGATTTATTCCTAAGCAAGAACCAGGTGTGTCTCCTGAGTTAGGTCTTACAGGACAGTCAACAGCAATTGAGTGCTTTTCAGCACTGTTTGATCAAGAAGTTAAGACATTACTTTTGTTTCTATAAATGCATATGCTCGGAAGAAAATTACTATCAACACTCCATCTCTTCGTCGCTCAGTGTACTCCCGTTGGGTTGACATTACTCCCCATGAGCTTGATAAATTTCTTGCCGTTATTATCATGATCGGCATTGATAGACGGCCAGAGATTCCTGACTACTGGTCTTTGGCGCCTGAATTGTACACACCATGGTACCACTCAATGTTTCCTCGTAACCGTTTTCAGGATATATTCTATACAATGATGCATGCAGGTGACGAAAGTGCTGAAGGCAAATATAAAATCGAGCCATTCATGAATCTACTCCTGAGAAAGTACCGAGCAGCATTCTACCCCTATCAGGATTTGAGTACAGATGAGATGGTGATAGGGTTCAAAGGCAGATGGAAGTTCAAGCAGTATAATGCTGCAAAACCCCAGAGGTACCACATAAAAACGTTTGGCCTTTGCGACTCGGCAACAGGATATGTGAACAACATACTTACTTATTTTGGTACTGAAACATCTTACAACCCCGTTTTTGAGACATTGTTATCTTACGTTGGCACAAGATTTGTGCATATCGCTTCTACACGACTCGTGTTCTAATTGATTATCTTCTTGGCGGGAAGTCACTCAAGTCAACGCTTTCATTCTTCACACTTTGACTCGTGAAGCTGGCTCTAAGCGATTGAGCCTGAAGAAGTTCAAGCGAGAACTTGTGACTCAGCTCACACATCATGCTGCTGCAACAGTTCCTGAAGTAGGTGATGCTCCAAGAAAGCCTGGCAGACAACCAGCTGCAAACCCCTTGGGACCCCTCCAAGACAAGAGACACATCATCTTGTATTCAAAAAGAGACATAAATTGTGTCGTCTGTGTCACTCCCACAGAACGCAAGTGTACACATTTCATCTGCTTGGAATGTACAAATCAGCCTCACTTACACCCCAAGGATTGCTTTGAGGCCTTCCATAAAGCATAACATCCTTTACTGCATGTTAGCAGTCATAGTGTGCAGTGAATATAGTTTTTACATTTTTGAATATGTTCGTCAATATTTTCAACGTCGACATCATCTTTAGTAAATGTGTCATATCTTCACTTCTGTCAGATGTATTACCTTCAAATTTGGCCTGGACTTCACTATTTGGAATGTGAACTAATTAGTATAAGCAAAACATGGATGGGTATTGCAGATGCTGAGATAATGAAGAGTAAGGGTACCATATGTCACTGAATATTTAAATATTTGTTTTCATTGCCTCTAATATTTTTTACTGTTTCTTCTAAAGTACTTTATGCATTGCTGTGCAATCTTCTTTATCTAGTAGATTGTCCATTTGCCTTCAAATTGATGTATAATAAGATACAGATATGTTTATTTATTAAACTTGTTATTGTGATTTAAAAAAACATAACCACTGGTATTTTTTGCCTCCCTTAATTTGACTTGCGTACAGCTGAGAAAACAATTGCACATGGAAAGAGTTTGTCTAGCTGTCCACTATCTTGTGGGTGTCCAACACACTTTGTCCACCTGTCCACTAGCTTATGGATGTTCTCTACAAAAAGCCTTTTGGTGTAACTTTTAACCAATTTTGCAGTGAACCCATTACCTCATTGTCAGCTACTTTGGAACCTATCTGCTGCACACTTTCATATAACCGAGGTAATCATGGACAATTGTGTGCGGAGCTTCGTGAATCATGTTGAAATCTAGAGTTTTTCCATCAATACTGACTCGCCTATAGCCACGGGCTAGCTGGTCGATCTGCTGTTTCACGGTGCCAGTTGCCACACTTGCTGGTCTCTCACACCATGGTTCAACAATACATTTTGTCTTCCGTTTTGAAATCTTTTTACCTATTCAAACACTCTCTTTTGACACAAATAACTGTCTCCATATTGAATCTTCATTATCCTGTAGATTTCAGAATGTTTCACACCTTTAGACCACAAAAACAAAAAAAACTAACTAATAACGCCTCGTTTTACCACAGTACAGGTTGACAATGGGGCAGCCATGTTGTACACTATATTACACATGCGCATACTGTTCGACCGTTACACAGAACACATAAAGAGCAATGTAAAAACCTGAAATAAGATTTTCTGTTGTACATACACTTCCATGCCCTTTATAATAAAATTGCTGTGACTCAATGACTGCTCCTCATGTATGAATATAAATACTACACTTTCAAGTGCCGTCCTTGGAAACAGGCTGCAACCATGCAGTCTGACTAAGACATTATGGATCAAAGAGGGAGGGCAAACCTAGTTCCAAAAATGTCGTGCTGAAATAAATAGATAAATGTACAGTCATTCACATGGGTAGATCCAATATGAAACAGAACGGGAGAAAACAATATATATTAGAAAGATAGATAAGGAAAGGGACCTAGGGGTTTTAATAGATCATACAGGTAAAGTGAGTGAGTAAGTTCAGGTAGCAGTAAAAAATACAAATGCAATGTTGGGTATAATAAAAAGAAATATTAAACATATGAGCAAGGAAGTGATAGTCAAACTGTATAAAGCATTAGTTTGACCTAGATTGGAGTACTGTGTACATGTGTAGAGTCCTTATCATAGAGGGGATATAAACATGATGGAAAGAATACAATAAAGAGCAACAAAGCTGATAGGGGGATTCCAGATTTACAGTTATGAGGAAAGACTCAGAAAAACCGGCCCACAGTGTCTAGAAGAGAAAAGAATTCGTGGTGACTTAATACAGGTTTATAAGATGGTCAGAGGAATGGATAAATTAGACTATAACAAGTTTTTTTTTAAAAATACAGCCAACCACAAGAACAAGAGAGCAGAGTTACAAATTAACTAAAGAGAGGTCCAGATTAGATATTAGGAAAGATTTTTTTAGTCAGAGAGTGGTGAATGCTTGTAATGCATTGCCAAAGGAAGAAGTGGAGGCAGGGACAGTTAATGCATTCAAGAATAAACCGGATGCGCATAGCTTTTAGAGCAAGGCAATATACATGAAACTGGTTGTATACAGACTCTACAGAGTCTTCTAAACCAGTATAAATACGTTAAGTTAGGTTAAGAAATCAGTTGTGCTGGGCTGAGGGGCGCATATATCGCAGGTTCGCTGTAAACTATGACACAACGTCACAAGCACCGGTTTCCCGACAAACACCAAAGAAGAAGAATATTGCCTCTCTCTCTTTCTGGCCACTCTCCATTCTTACCTGAACACTCCTTGCCTTGTTGTACCTGCACCAGGTAACGAAGTGTTCACAATTAGTAAAGAGAAGATTGTACCCACGATGGTGTTGCTTATCCAAGGCCCTCTTCACAACCTCCGCTGGCGGCAAGGCTCTGGGTAGGAGTGACAATAATCAATATTAGTTCTGTTTGTTGAATTGAAAGCTGTGTTCTTGTCTGCCTTATTTGTTTATTATGTTGTGTGCATAATTGTCTGTCTCTGCTGTTGAAGTACACATCTAACTATCTGTCTGTATTACCTGAATTGCAATACTAAGAGTTTGTGTCTGTCTGTTTGTCTTTATTAGTTTGTGTTCTGGTTTTCCTTCTTGTAATTCTTCTTCTTTTTTTCTTCTCTTTCTTCTTCTATATATTTAATCATCATTAGGTTCTACCTAATCTTCCTAGGCCCCCCCCCCCCCTCCTCCTTTAGCAGACACTGACAGCAGCGATGAAGTGTTAGAGACTTCATTGAACTAGGCCACTTCTTGTCTATGACGTGAGCTCGTCTGTTCTCTTCCTCACTTCATTTCATCACAACAGTAAGTCAGGTACCAATTATTTAGATCTGGGTCAGCTGAAGCATTCCGGTAACAGGAATTGAACCCAATATCTTAACATCAAAAGCAAGTGCTCTATCACTATGCTAATCAGACGCTACGAGACCCGAGTTTAGAACAATAGTGACTAAGTCCATCACGTAGCATACCCTTTGCAGAACGTCGCTCCCATCACAGCCTGACTAAAAGAAACTCAATCTCTTGCCAAATCTCCAGACTGCTCTAGAGTCATGCCCAAGCATTCCTTGACGTCTTGGTGTCCTCACTTTCTTGGTCTGCCTCTGCCTATCTTGTCTAGCACCAGACCTTCCATTACCATTCTATAAAGACCGTTGTGTTTTTTGATGTGGCCAAAATATTTTAATTTTCTGTTTATGATGGAATTTATGAACCAGTTCTCCTATATGTGCAACTCTTGTCAAATGTCTGCATTTTTCTTTATTTTCGGTCCATGTTATTTCAAGGACTTTTCTATAACATTTGTACTCGAAGGACTCGATTTTCTTCCTTGAGGTTTGGGTGACTGTCCATGCTTCTCAGCTTTTATAGGAACAATTTCTTATTCTTCTAAAATATGTTTCATCTCAATGGCCTGGATTCGTCTCTTCATTATGTAATATTGTGTTCATATGTAATATTATTATGTCATGTTACGGTAATCCCATTTCGTGTTATTTCAATGTCATGACGTGTTATGTCACGCTATTTTTTTGGGATCATGTTTGGTAATTGCTGTGTAATGTTATGACATGTTACGTTAATGTAATGTAATTTTATGTTATGCTATAATTAGCCAACATCAAATCATTGAGTTCAAAGTCACCATCTAACAAGCGTGCCACTAATGTCAATTTCCAGAATACAAGTTATATTAGTTATATGTTATGTTATATTTTCTGATTTTATTTTATGTTATTGTTATGCTATGTTATTCCCCAATCAGTCCAACTCCAAATGGAAGAAAGACATGGACGTAAGAAATAGACGACTACAGATCTAACATGACCAAAATGCCTCAAAGCATCATAAGACGATGTTATTTTAAGTAGCTGCACTGTTATATTACATGTTATGATGTGTTACTTAGAACCGACATCACTGCATTTCACCTGTTTACAGATGCCCTGTACGTGGTTACAGCACTAAAAAGCCATACAAATACAGAACTTAATGACTTAAGATCAGAACTCTATCTACTATGCCAGCAGTCCACACCAAAAAGAGTAGTGGTACAGTTGGTTCAATCCCACTGTAACATCCAAGGCTATGAGGAAGCAGACAGACTGGCAAAAGAAGGTGCAAGGTTACCACAACCATATTCTAGTGTGACCTACGAAGAGTCCAAAAGGTTTATTAGGGCCAGATACATGGCCAAATGGGAAACAGAGCATACTTGCTACACACACAAAATGATGCTTATTACCAGTTGAACAGAAGAGAACAGGTCGTGGTCTTCAGACTCCGCACAGGCCACAACAGACTGAGGTACCATCTATTCGATAAACTGAAGATAGGTGGTACTGACGAATGCACCTGTGGTACAGGGAAAATGACCGCTGAACATCTGCTGCAAAATTGCCAGACATACGAGGATCAGAGAAATCACTAGTGGCAACACTAGACAAACTCTATGGCAGTGTTGACAGCCTCAGGATGACAGCTGCTTTCTTCGAACAAATTCAAGTTGACGTCTGACAGCGTACGAAGAAGAAGAAGAAGACAACCACATGCACCAAAAATATGGAGAACTAATTCCCAATCAACCTACAGAAATAGAAATGCTTAACAACTATGAAAAGCCAAGCTGCAACATAAACAACATGATAAGTACAGGGATCCCAGGAATCAGAAGAAAAGACCAACACAGTGTTCACAAGCTGAACATGTTAGTACAAACAATCATTGAGGAGAAATATAATACCAAGGAATGGACACAGGTGTAAACAGATGGTTCAGAAGAGGGGGCAGTTCGAAACGGGGTAGGAGGCATATTCATGAGACACAAAAGTGTAAATATAACAGAAGAGCCCCTCTCAACAGGAAAGGTATCCACAAACCTCAGAGCAGAATCAATGGCCCTCTTGCGAGCACTGAGAATACTTCAAAACAGACTGCAGACTACTTTTAGAGACATATACAAAAAACAAACAACAAACCAATGTTATCAGATCAGAACTAGGAAAACTCCAGAGATCCTCAACAATAGCGCTCCAGTGGCTACCTTCCCATTTCGGAATCACAGGAAACAAGAGAGCTGATGCTCTGGCAAAAGATGGCAGCAAAAAGGCACAATTTAATCATCGAGTACCATACAGAGGAATCAAGAACATCATCAAAAATCAGTATTTACACCAATGGAGAGAAGGCAGAAACATAAGCAGTACACCAGATCCAATTCATCAACTCAAAAGAAATCAACAAACTACCTTATTTCACCTGAGAACTGGACACTGCAGACCACTAGAACATCTATACCGACTGAAGATCTCACACACTGATGAGTGCCCATGTAGAACAGGATGCCAGAACCATGAGAATGTTCTACAGGAATGCCCAATCTATAGAGGAATGAGATGCCAGACCTGGTCAGAGGGTGCGGAGCTGAGACAAAAGCTGTGGGGCAGCCACTTCTACCTGGTAAAGACTACAGACTTCATCATGGCGACTGGCCTGCAGATATAGCATGACCAAAAGATCCTGAACGCAAAGAAGAAAAGAGAAGACTGAACTCAGGATCTGCATCGACTGACAACCATGAAGTGTGGAAGTGAAAAGGTATTTCAGATTACATCCAACACAGATGATGAGCTTAACATCTCTTTTATGTGTCTGTTTTGCTTCTTGATGTGTTTCTCCCTCTTTTGAATACATTCATCTCTACTGCCATGATGGGTTTGATATTCTTATTTGTATTGACTGCTGTACCTGATGAAGGCATTTAATGTCATAATAATATTTGAACCATTCCTATCTATGTTTTATACTATGCAGGCTACAAGAGAGAGACTGGGGTAAGAGCAGACTAGGTTTTGAACTCTCCCAGTTTTACCACCAGAATAAAGCATTCACATCAGTGTACAATTGATAAAATATAGAGACTTGAGGCTAAGCATTAATGTCTGAAATAGTATCTCACTATCCACATCTTAACAAACTGACCCTGGGCATTACAGTCCCAGCTAGTATCTTACTATCCACATGTTAACACACTGACCCTGGGCATTACAGTCCCAGCTAGTATCTTACTATCCACATCTTAACAAACTGACCCTGGGCATTACAGTCTCAGCTAGTATCTTACTATCCACATCTTAACAAACTGACCCTGGGCATTACAGTCCCAGCTAGTATCTTACTATCCACATCTTAACAAACTGACCCTGGGCATTACAGTCTCAGCTAGTATCTTACTATCCACATCTTAACAAACTGACCCTGGGCATTACAGTCCCAGCTAGTATCTTACTATCCACATGCTAACATACCTACCCTGGGCATTATAGTCCTAGCTAGTATTAGTATCTTACTATGCTACATCAAGTTTTAATGTCCTATATATAGTATCTTACTATCTAGAAGTTAACATGCCAACATCAAGTTTTAATGTCCTACAAAGTATCTACCTAAACACATGGTAACAGTCATTTATATAATACCTTACTGTTAGTATATTAACATACAGACAATAAAATGTATTGTCCTTTAACGTATCGTACTATCCCATGTAAACAGATGTACACTTATACAAAACTTTACAGTCCTACATAGTAATTTGCTATGTGTATATTAACAGACCAATACCAACCTATATTGTCCTTCAAAATATTGTAGAATCCCAATGTTATCAGATAGAAGGCTTTAATGTCCTACACAAAATCTTACAATCCACATATCATCAAACCAACTCTAGATTTAATGTGCTATACCCATCTACTATCAAGATGTTAAAGACTGATCCAGAACATTGATGTCCTACATAGTTTCTCACTGCTACAATGTTAACAAGACAACATAGAGCTTGAATGTCCTACATAGTTTATTATTGCCACAACGTTAACAAGCCAACACAGAGCTTGAATGTCCTACATAGTTTCTCACTGCTACAATGTTAACAAACCAACACAGAGCTTGAATGTCCTATAGAGTATCTTACTATCAGCAGGAGCAGACCAACACCAAATTTTAGTGCAATACATAATATATTGCAATCTACATGTTAATAGGCAGATGCTGAGCTTCACTGTTAAAAATAATAGCTAACTGTCCACATGTTAACAGACCAACACCGAGCTTTTAGCATAGATGACCTACATAGTATCTTACTATACAACTGTTAGCAGACAGACACTGAGTTTTATTGTTCCATGTACTATTAAACTGTTTGCATTTTAACAAACCATTCCCATTTGTTAATGTCCTACATGTTATCTTACTGTATAGAAGTTAGCAGTCTGACACCAATCTTCAATGTCCTACATATTGTTTTATTTTTCACATATTAACATAACGACAGCAAGTTTTACTTTGCTACATAGCATCATACTATCCACATGTTAACAGAATGACAGCAAGTTTTACTTTGCTACATAGCATCTCACTATCCACATGTTAACAGAATGACAGCAAGTTTTACTTTGCTACATAGCATCATACTATCCACTTGTTAAGAGGACGACAGCAAGTTTTACTTTGCTACATAGCATCATACTATCCACTTGTTAACAGAACGACAGCAAGTTTTACTTTGCTACATAGCATCATACTATCCACTTGTTAACAGAACGACAGCAAGTTTTACTTTGCTACATAGCATCATACTATCCACTTGTTAAGAGGACGACAGCAAGTTTTACTTTGCTACATAGCATCATACTATCCACATGTTAACAGAATGACAGCAAGTTTTACTTTGCTACATAGCATCTCACTATCCACATGTTAACAGAATGACAGCAAGTTTTACTTTGCTACATAGCATCATACTATCCACTTGTTAAGAGGACGACAGCAAGTTTTACTTTGCTACATAGCATCATACTATCCACTTGTTAACAGAACGACAGCAAGTTTTACTTTGCTACATAGCATCATACTATCCACTTGTTAACAGGACGACAGCAAGTTTTACTTTGCTACATAGCATCATACTATCCACTTGTTAACAGAACGACAGCAAGTTTTACTTTGCTACATAGCATCATACTATCCACTTGTTAAGAGGACGATAGCAAGTTTTACTTTGCTACATAGCGTCATACTATCCACTTATTAACACACCGACAGTGAGCTTTCATGTCCTACATATTTTCTTAATGTCCAAATGTTAATACACAGCAGCTGAGATATAATGCTGTATATATTATCTCACTATCCACATGAAAACAGACCAACATCATGAATAGGTATCCTACATAGTATATTATTATCCCCAGGTAAACAGACCAAACATGAGCGGTGATGTCCTACATAGTATTTTACTATGCGCACGTTAACATACCAACACTGAGCTTTACTGTTCTACATATCCTGTTCATACCCAAATGTTAACAGGCAAATACCAAGCTTTAATGTCCTATACAGTGTCTTACCTTCCTTTTTTAAACAGACAAACACCAAGAATGAATGTCATAACGGCTTCCTGCTGTCTCCATGTCAACAGACAAACACCGAGCTGTAATGTAAAAAAAAATGTTTCCTATCAAAATATTAACAGATCCAAACTGAGCCTTATCGCAAACAAACAAAAAGTATCATCCTTTCCACAAATAAAGAGATGGCAATAGGCTTAATTATCTTGTTATCTGACTATCACCATGGAAACAGATAGACACTGAGGTTTAATGTCCTATATATTATCTTGATATTCACAAGGCAAAACCATGTCTGTTAATGTCCTACATATTATCCTACTAATCCCATGTTAATAAATCCACACAAGCTTTAATGTCCTACATATTATCTTTGAATCCACATGCCAGAAGAACACTGAGCTTTACTGCCGTACATATTATCTTACCATCCACATGTTAACAGACCAACACCGAGATTTGAAACTCTACAGATTATCTTATTATCCACATGATAACAGACTGCCACTGAGATTTGAAACCCTACATATTATCTTACTATCCATGTGTTAACAGACCAAAACTGAGATTTGATACCTTACATATTAACTTACTTTCCACATGGCAACAGATGTGGATGACCACCAAACTTTACAGTCCTACACAGTACAATAGAATCCAACCTGGAGGGACACAAGAATATAATGGTGTACATATTATCTTACTTTCCACATGTTAGAAATCTGATACTGAGCTTTAATCTCCTACATAAGATGTTACTATTTACAAATTAACAGATGCAAACCAACTTGGAGATTTACTGTCTTGACAAATATCTTACTATTATTCACATGTTAGTAGACTAACATAATAATGTTCGCTTAAGCGTCTGGGGCTCATTGCGTCAGATGAACACCACCATGTCCAGTTGTAACTGTTTGCTACCAGGCCTCCTAAGGCATATGGGGAAGCAGCTACCTGTTGAAGCCACGTGTTTCGAGGACGACCTCTCCGGCGCTTCCAGCCAGCAGGGTGGAGGTCGTTTGCACTGTTGACTGTCTTTTGAATCTGGTGAGCTGGGACCTACTTGTCCAGGTGGACAACATGACCGAACAGGAAAATGTGGCGACGTTCCAGAGACAGGGGGAAGATGAGTCTTTGCAGAAACGTCTACATTCCGGACAAAACGTACCAACGAGTGCCAAGGATGTGTCGCTGTAGTCACTAGTAGACTAACACTTTAATGTCCTACATAGTATTTTACTATCAACATATTAGCAGGCTGACACCAAGTTTTAATCTTCTACATAGTATCTCACTATCAACATATTAGAAGACTGACACTAAGTTTTAATCTTCTACATAGTATCTCACTATCAATATATTAGCAGACTGACACCAAGTTTTAATCTTCTACATAGTATCTCACTATCAACATATTGGCAGACTGACACCAAATTTTAATCTGCTACAGAGTATCTTACTATCCACATATTAGGAAACTGACACCAAGCTATAATCTTCTACATATTTATCTTACTATCCATATGTTAGCTCACACACAACAATATTAAATTCCTACATATTATCTTACTATCCCCATGTTAACAACAATAGTATTATCGACTCTCCAACCCTTCGGAGGTTTGCACACTCTTGTATTTTAAAAGAAGCTAAACTCCTACTGAGTATGTAGTTTCTTAATGGCTGAATCAGCAACAACAGAACCAAACAAAGGGGTTCTGCAAGCAATTTTAGCGCTGCATTTTTTAAAGCCAGTATGAACAGTACGTAAGAAGTATTAGCAAGTTTTGGAAATCTGTCAATACTGAAGGACTTTACACAGTTGTACACACAAACGCAAAGCAATATGTGCATGTTATTATGAATGCATGCTTAACATAATAAGGTATGTATTACTATATTACCAGGCTTTCCATTTGGTGTATGTTAATAGTCCCATTACTCGAATAAACCACATGTACACAGAGTAACAGCAAAGAGCAGATTTATCAATACCTGGACTTTAGGAATGTGTACTTCAACATCTGTTTGTTTACATTCGTGAATATGGCATGTTGTGCATTTGCTGAAATAAAGAAATAAACAAGAAACAAACATAAACTGAAATAAGGTTCAATTTAATGTTTACGTATTTCAGATGTTATATTATGAATTATACTTCTACATTTATTCAGCCAGCAGTGAACATGCAAGATTCCACATGATTAGCGTTATTATAATGATGGTCAAGGGTGTTCTGTT
Source organism: Ariolimax columbianus (assembly GCA_036924085.1). Taxonomy (NCBI): domain Eukaryota; kingdom Metazoa; phylum Mollusca; class Gastropoda; order Stylommatophora; family Arionidae; genus Ariolimax; species Ariolimax columbianus. Next base: position 15,240,768 of record JAVGWX010000011.1, read on the forward strand.
TAAAAAAATGTACAGTTTGAACTGTGAATATGTACAATAAAATTCTTCTTCTTCGTGCGCTGTCAAACGTCAACCTGTATTTGTTCGAAGAAAGGAGTGGTCATCCTGAGGCTGTCGACACTGCTATAGAGCTTGTCTAGTGTTGCCACTGGTGATGGCTACATGTGCTTTCTCTGGTTCTCGTATGTCGGGCAGATGTTAAGCGGTCATTTTCCCGGTACCACAAGTGTATTCTTCAGTGCCACCTATCTTCAGCTTATTAAATAGGTGGTACCTCAGTCTGTTGTGGCCTGTGCGGAGTCCGAAGACAACGACCTGTTCTCTTCTGTTCAACTGGTAATAGGCATCATTTTTTAGTACAATACGATTAACACTCTACAGTTAGAGAAATTTATGAAAAAAGTCTACATACCTTTGCTTACATTCAATTAAATCCAACAATTTAAAAGTAACACACACACAATATAAGCGCGATTGACCATAAACAACTGTCAGCACAGATCTTCGATAGCTAGATACAGTTACACAGCCTAGTAGTGAACTGTATTTACACGAACAGTGTTTACTTCGCCACAAGGGCAATGTATTCAAAAGAAAGGGATGTAATAAATGCATCGCAATATTATACATCATTTCATAATTACATGAAAATAAAGCTAATATTTCTAATAGTTAAGGGTGTGTTTAATGCAGCATACTATACAAACTTTACTCTTGGGCAATTTCTAAAATTTATTTACATTTTATGGATATTATTAAATAACTTTTTGAAAACAATATTCGAGCCGCTGTTACCACAACAGATGTAGCTTAAACAGGCATCAGCATATATGTTAACTGTAACTTTACTATTAACAGCTACAGGAGCAGCCAGTGTTGTCTTCTGCCAGTTACTTGTCTAGTTCGCTCCATGACTTCGACGCCGGTCAAGGTTCAAGGTTCAGCTCTTGTGATAAGCACGGCTTTGCTGTCACAATCGTCGCAGACGAGCGCCCGGGGTCGCGAGCTGTTCCTCCCCATATGTCGTGCACGAGGACGACAACAAGCGTGAGAAATTTGGTCGGGTGGATAATTAACACCTATCGCCTTCAGTGTACAGATGCCAATGTACACGTCCATGTGGTTCTGGTGTAGGGCCATAGCTCACTCGTTCTAGGTTGTACCTGGATAAAGAGGGGAGACGCCCAAGCCAGAACCTCTCACGCAAATTTTTTATGATGGGATAACTCTAAATGTTTTATTTTTGTGTATTTATTTGGTTGTGTCCCCTACGACGTTTAAAGACACACTGAATGTCAATAACATCAGCGACGAAAATGGCACAAGACATTAAACTGCATCTCCTCCCCACGCCTTCTACCGACATAAACTGATAGAAGATGATGATGATGATAAGCATGACAATAATAATAACAAAACATTGATCATTTACTTACAAGAAAACAATGAAATAGATCTTTGAGCATACAACCACGAAGGAATGATTATTCCATGAGATATGCTGAAGAAAAAGTGTGATTCCCATAGAGACATGTTCAAGGAAACATAAGACCACAGCATATGTATATGTAGAGCGTAGGATGCAACGTTGTTAGGAGGGATGGGGGGGGGGGGGGCTGCTTCTTATTCCGGTTGCAACTTGTTCCAGCCAACCCAGCTGTAAATGAGTACCCGATTTACTATTAGGAAAAATGAGAGAGAGACGGGAAATGGTTCTCACAAAAGTTGAAGTTTTTGGTTTGGTTAGAGGTTTGCCTTTCTGGATTCTGTGGAGAGGGCTTGCCCATTTCCACCCCAGACCGTAGCCCTTTGGGCGGTATCATGACGTATTGGCCAGTTCATGGAGTTGTGTGTGTATCAGTACAATGAAGATTCTAGTACCTCATCCCTGGCGGTAATGACTGATATGGAAATAAATTTACATATCCGTTATATTGTAAGTCAAGACAGTGAGGAAGGGAACTGGCTACCCCCATCTCATAAAAGCTGAGCCCTCTTATAGTGAAGCTTCTACCACAACATCCCCGACTGCAGAATATTTGTATTATTTGATGTATCCATGAATGTAAACAAAGAGTTGGCTGTGTTTATTTTCTGAAATTCTTTCCTTAACATAATCAAGTTTGTTCAGCGGATTGTCGCTACGGTTGGCAGGTGTTCAAGGCATGTTTTTGTTCATGAGCTTCACTCCCTTGTGTATTTTGTGTTGGTCCTTAACTGGTAGTGGGCGGCGGACATTGGATTGTCTTATATGATCAAGCAGTTCATGTTTGTCACACATTAGTTGGTAGCATTGATTGTTGAGAGTATAGAGAAACAAGAAGACCAAGGTGTAGAAAGAGAGAGAGAGGGATACACAAAAAGAGACAGGGAAAGAGAGAGAGAGGGGGACATAGAGAGAGAGCGAGAAAGAGGGAAAGAGAGAGAGAGCCAAAGACAGACAAAAGGAAGGACTGAAAAGGAAAGAAAGAAAGGTGTATGTTGTTTAATGACTTAATTGATGCAGGTTTTAAAAACGATGGTAGGTAAATGATTTCAGCGAGAAGGGGAAAAGGTAATCATGTAGGACCCACTGCTGTCGAGGTTGAAGTGTTACAGACTTCACTGTTCTTGGCCTCAGCTTTTTAGGAGGTGGAGTGGCCAACTCTCGTACTCGCCACATTTCCTTCACTGACAGTAAGCGAGGTACAGGTACAGTTATTAATGAGGATATCATTTGATTGAGTTGAGAGTAAGTAAACACGATTAGAAAAGTGAATAAGTTTCGACGGCTACATGAAAAGGGATAGAGTCAAGTGTGTGACTTGATCCATGTCGAGATAGTATTTCTTGTAACCATTGCTCCTGTATAGTTTATAACAATGAAAGAGCCGACATCCTGACTTTGTTGCTGTTGTTGATGATGTCTAATGCCCGCCATAAGTAAGATCACTATTCTGTGCACCATAAGGGCGTTCAGTAGCAGTTTGCAACATCATGTAGGAATAGCTGAAATTAGCTGCTCTAGCCCTTCTGCACTTCTTGATAGTATCACTGTGTCATCTGCGTATCGTAACTCTGGAATTTCGTACCTCCCAATCGTAAATGGGTCGAAACATTCTGATGTTCACGTCATCTCGAACATTTCTCATTATACATTTCGCATATAAGTTGTACAGTCAAGGTTAGAGGACACATCCCTGTTGTACTTCCTTTCGTACTGCAAACCAATCTGATGTTTGCCCAGATACTCGGACAACGGCTTGTTGATCTCGGTATAATGTTTCAATGAGATGAACAATATGCAAAGGAAACCCCATTTCCTTTATGATTCTCCCCAGATTTTGATGTTTTATTGTATCGAAGGCCTTGGTGAAATCAAGGAAACATGTGTACAGGTCTACATTAAACTCTCTACATTTTTCTTAGATATTCTTTAAATTGAATATGTGGTCCCTGGTCCCTCTGTCTTTCGAAAAACCTGCCTGGACTACGTAAATTTCAAATTCAAACCTTTTCTCTATCCTTCTTAATGGGATTCGCAAGAGTATCTTGCCAGCGTGGCTGATCAGCGCGATAGTTCGGTAGTTCATGCACAGCTTCAGGTTGCCTTTTTTGGGGAGGGGAACATACATTTTCATCCATGCTTCTGGCCACTCTGCACTGTGCCATATCTGTTTACACAGCTTGTGATAGACTCGAGCACATGCCTCCCTTCCTGCTTGTATTAGCTCTGTTGGGATATCATAGCATCCTGGGGACTTTCCCTTTTTCAGGCTTTTAAATGCTGAGCGTACTTCTTTCATTGTTGGATCAGGTTCTTTATCATCCTTTGGTAGGATTGTAACTGAGCGCTTACTTTGCAGCCAAATTATGGATCTAACTGAAGTTGACATCCTCCTAAAGTCTGTGCCAGAACAAACCGCTTGGAGAGAGGAGCATGGACTAGCAGTATGCATTCAAGCAAAAGTGAAAGGAATATTAGACTATGATGAACAGAACAGTGTGAAACGTAGGATAGTGATCCTCAATTTTATGGATGAAGAATACCCACAAGACCTCTGGATCAGAGTATACACAGATGGGTCAGCACAGAATGCAGTAAAGAATGGTGGAGCGGGAGTGTAGATAGAATACCTACACAACATTAGGGATACAGTCAGAGTACCAACTGGAAAATTCTGTTATACATATGATGCAGAAATACAGGCAATCAAGGTGGCAACTGAGAAACTGTTGAACACCAATGCCAGTTCACAACCTGTAGTATTTCTTACAGATGCACAATCAGCACTCCGCGCACTTAAATTTGAGAAACTGGTAGATCTACAGACTCTACTGTCTGAATTGAGCAACCAGCGCAAGATTGTCGTGCAGTGGATACGTTCTCATTGTGGAGTACCAGGAAACGAGAGAGCAGATCGACTGTCAAAGGAGGGTGCTGCAGACAAGCAACCAGATGTGTCAGCTTCATACCAACAGAAGATAAGGATGATCAGATCAATCAGAAAGCCACCAACAGTTAACACCAGACGATTACCATAACATGAACAAACAAGAGCAAACTGTTGTCTTGCGCGTTAGAACAGGACACAACAGACTCCGCAGCCACATGAACACAAAAATGAAGATTGGCAACTCAGCCATGTATACATGCGGACAGGCACCACAGACAGCAGAGCACATACTACAAAACTGCCCCGAATATGATATACAGAGAAAATCTCACTGGCCCATAGACACAACACTGGAAGAGAAACTTGATGGACCTGTATGTGAACTACAAAAGACAGTGAAGTTTATATAAGAAACAACATTACAAATAAAGACAATATTTTAAAGCGAACGAAAGAATAAGAGGAAGAACTGGGCGCTTTGTGCTATCTCCATACATGGTTCTTCAGTACTCTCTCCATCTATTCAGCATGTCTTTGGTTTCTGTTAATGTGTTATCCTCTTTCTCATTGATGACATGTGGAACCGGACGGAACTCCCTTGTCAGTGTTCTTATTGCCTTAAAGGCAGTTCTCTCTCTACCTTGTTGCTGTTAGTTTTCCATATCTTTACACGTTTCCACTATGCATCTTCTTTTATCTTTTTCAGCCGTAAATGGACATAGTAAAGATCAAAACCTGTATATAAACACTCCACTCCAATCCACGTAACTTACTTAACGTAACGTGACGTGGCATGGCTCGGATCGACTCCACTTCACTTCAATCCACTCCACTCCACTCCAATTAACGTAACGTGACGTTGCATGGCTCGCTCGACTCCACTCGGCTCCTCTCCGCTTCACTCCACTCCACTTAACTAAACTTAACGTAACGTGGGATGGCTCGGATCGACTCCACTTCACTTCAATCACCTCCACTCCACTCCAATCCACTTAACTTAACGTAACGTGACGTAGAATGGCTCGGTTTAACTCAACTCAACTCCACTTCAATCCACTCCACTCCATTCCGCTCGAATCCACTCGACTCCCCTCCACTTCACTTCAATCCACTCCACTCCACTTGACTCCACTCCACTTCACTTCAATCCACTCCACTGCACTTCCGTTCAATCCACTCCACTTCACTTCACTTCAATCCACTCCACTCCAATCCACTCCACTTCAATCCACTCCACTCCACTTGAATCCACCCCCCCCACTTCACTTCAATCCACTCCACTCCATTTCCCTTCAATGCACTCCCCTCCACTTCCCTTCAATCCACTCCACTCCACTTGAATCCACTCCCCTCCACTTAACCTAACTTAACTTAACGTAACGTGGCATGGCTCGGATCGACTCCACTCGACTCCACTTCACTTCAATCCACTCCACTCCAATCCACTTAACTTGACGTAACGTGACGTAGAATGGCTCGGTTTAACTCAAATCAACTCCACTTCATTTCACTTTATTTCAATCCACTCCACTCCACTCGACTCCACTTCACTTCAATCCATTCGACTCCACTCCACTCGACTCCACTGCACTCGACTCCACTTCACTTCAATCCACTCCACTCCAATCCACTTAACTTAACGTAACATGACGTAGAATGGCTCAGTTTAACTCAACTCAACTCCACTTCACTTCAATCCACTCCACTCCACTTGACTCCACTCCACTTCACTTCAATCCACTCGACTCCACTCCACTTCACTTCAATCGCCTCCACTTCCCTTCAATCCACTCCACTTCACTTCAATCCACTTCACTCCACTTCACTTCAATCCACTCCACTCCACTCGACTCCACTCCACTCGACTCCACTTCCCTCCACTCCACTTCCCTTCAATCCACTCCACTCCACTCCACTTCACTCCACTCCACTCCACTTCACTTCAATCCACTCCACTCCACTTCACTTTAATCCACTCCACTCCACTCGACTCCACTTCCCTCCACTCCACTCCACTTCACTTCAATCCACTCCACTCCACTCGACTCCACTCGACTCCACTCCCCTCCACTTAACCTAACACAGGTTGAACCCATGATTATGATGAATTAGCAATAAAAAAAATCATATTTTCAAATACAGTACCATTAAAAGAAGCAAGCTTTAATGTATCTTTTCACATATACATTTCGTGAAAAAAGTAGCTAGAAGTATTTAAAAAGTATTTTTTATTGTCATGACTACAGCACTTGTTTACCTCATTAAATATGCACATTTAAAAAAAACTCATAACTTTCTTTGCAATTGTCCGATTTACAAATTTTTTTCGGTATCTAGTCACTATTCAAATTTTTAACAACCTTAAATAAGAAACTAAAACAAATTGTAACATCAAATTTCATTGGCCTATTTCAAATACCATTACTTAGAAACTAGCTTTTAGAGCAAGGTGATGTAAATGTAACTGGTTGTATACAGACTCTGCAAAGTCTTCTAAACCAGTATAAAGACGTTAAGTTAGTAGCTTTCGGCCAATCAGGTGACAGCTTACAGTCACAAGATGTCTGACCAATGTTTACTTCCTCCTGCCTCATGGCGTTTTAGTTCTCAAATGTTTGTGGTTGATAGTCTGTGTTGTTGATCAGGTGTAATTCAGAATATAGCTTTATTCAACTACTTTGTGGGTATGGAAACACTGAAGAGGAAATAAGGTAGGACTGACCGACCAGCAAAAAGGAAATTCTATGGTAACAGATTTACTAATGCACATCAACCAGAAGAGAGTGTCACGACTGTTACACCAGATTTCTCAAATGTACACACTGACGCTGAGTTGACCGAGACAACGAAAGCATCTTTCTCTATCAGAAACTGAATAACAGTTTACAGAATGCCACAAGATCTGATGATTCTGATAATTCTACTCGACCAGTTGGGAATCGTTTGTTTGATGTCAACCAAATTTTAAATTTCATGCAAACATTTTTCTGTCCATCCTGTTTCATGAAGAATGAAGATGGAACTGAATGCAACAATATTTTCGAAGTTTCAGAAACTATCAATGGGTTGCACTCTGTTATTTCATTATAGTGCAGAAACTGTAAAGAAAGTCTATCTCTGAAAAGCAGTCTGGAAAACATAAACCTTAGGTTTCAGTATCCTATGTATTGCATTGGCACACACTATGAAGGCCCAAGACGATTTTTAGGACTGATGGACTTACCACCTCCAGTAAGTGAAAGGAAGCAATATTTTCAAAGCTCGCATCCATCATGCTACTAAAACAATTGCCAAAAAACAGCATGCAGCTTTCGGCTACAGAGATCAAGACATGTCAAGGAGAAGATGTCACTGTTTCGTGTAATGGTACATGGCAGCAAAGAGGATTGTGTCATCACCAGCTAAAGTCATTGAGATAAAGTGTAAACTACTGTGACAAGTGTGCCAAAACCAAGAAAAGATTTGTGTGGAATCAGAAGCATTTTGCGACTGGTTTGCCGGACACAAGAACAGAAATGAATGTGACCAAAATCATGAAGGAGCATCAGGGAAAATGGAATCAGATGGAATTTTTGACATATTTAGAAGATCACAAAATCAATATGGATTAAATTACACAGGATATTTGGGAGATGGAGATTCAAAAAGTTATAAGACAGTATCTGAAGCTGAACCACCAATTTATACTGAAAAGTTCATTGAGAAATTCGAATGTTGCGGACATGTTCAGAAGCAGATGGGAAACGATCTAATGAACAAAGTGACAGAGATGAAACACCAGACATTCAAAGAAGGTGGGAAAACATCTAATGAGCAAAGTGACAGAGATGAAACACCAGACATTCAAAGAAGGTGGGAAAACATCTAATGAACAAAGTGACAAAGATGAAACACCAGACATTCAAAGAAGGTGGGAAAACATCTAATGAACAAAGTGACAGAGATGAAACACCAGACATTCAAAGAAGGTGGGAAAACATCTAATGAACAAAGTGACAAAGATGAAACACCAGACATTCAAAGAAGGTGGGAAAACATCTAAGGGAGTTGGGGGGATAGAAAAGTTGACTAAAGCAGCAATAAAGAGGATTCAAGGCCACTATGGGGCAGCCATTAGAAACAACGTTGGTGACCTCGTAAAAATGAAAAAGAGCATTTGGGCTATTTGGTTTCATCGCCAGGGGGATCATTCAGTATGCGGAAAATGGTGTCCTGGAGAAACAGATTTAAAGAAGGCAAACAAAAATAGGTTTCCAAGCTTTGTTAGTAATGCCATCAAACCTGTTTTCACCACACTGACAGATGATCTGCTGCTTACTAAGTGTTTGCACGGTGGGACAAACATGCAAATGAATCATTGCATAATACAATTTGGAAATTATGTCCTAAAGCAACTTTTGTCTGTAGGAAAAGATTAGAAATAGCCTCATATGATGCAGTCACTATTTATAATGAAGGAGAACTTAAAAGATCATAAATTTTCAAGTTACTTGGATTAGGCTGCACCATAAATTGTTTGAATGCCCTCACTCGTTCTGACAAGAGACGAGTCGCATCATCCCAGACACATAATTTGGATGTCAAAATAGCAGGAAGGAAGAGAAAATCCATTGCAAATGCAGAAGAAGACATAGGAGAAGATTTGTATGAAGCAGGGGGCTTTTAAGGGTAAGTAAATAATTATTTGTATCTCATTATTGTCGTTTTCTTGCATTTTCTCAAAACTGTAAATTTCGCTACGCCGCAGCTCTTTATGTCAAGATATTTCAAAAGGTTCTTGCTTGATTTGCTTGAAATTCTGCAGGAATACTCCTGAATATATATTAACCTAAACAGTCTAAAATTATCATGTTTTAACTAAAACTTTTGATGTAAGGTGTAGGAAGCTGTACCCACACCCCTTAAAATTTGAAGTTGCAATTATCATCTAGCAATAGGTGAGCTAAAATGACTATTATGATAGGCTGAGAGCTGGCGTTAGTCAGTTAAGTTTCATTCTCTATATGTAACTTCCAGTTAAATTTTTAAATTAAAATATTATATAGTAACAAAATAATCTTGTCATTTATTATACCAACTTTTTACAGATTTTAGGAGCAAAAACTGCTAATTTTCACACATGAGCAGCAAAATACACTTAAACTATGGTATTTTGTACTGAAAACATTATTCTTAATGATCATTGAATAGTTTGATATGAATTCAGGGCTTTTTTGATCATTTTTCAATTTAGGGGTTCAACCTGCCCTTAACGTCCTTAAACTGGTTAAGACGACTCTATGGAATGTGTAAACAACCAATTTCTTGGTGGGTAGTGTTTACTGATGTTCGAGTCCATTTTAATAAACACAAACACTAGAGCTAAGTAGACCCGCAGTCAGTTAGGCGCCGTATAGCTGCTCTTAACAAACCACCCGAGGAAAGGTACTAATAATTTGGGTAAATTTTTAACTTCAATTTTATCCGGGCAACGATCGTTAATCCTAATCTTTCCGATTTCCAACTACCAGGGAGTTTTTAACGTGCTCGACACTGAACACGGGAGTCCGATCTCACTACCCTGAGATCGGGCGAATTGTTACCAGAAGATCCACGTGAAAAAAATCCCGGTCTCCACCGTGATTCGAACACACTACCTCCGCCACCCGAGGCAGACACCTTACCATGAGACCACTCAGTCGTGCTAACACTTCATCTCAGACTGCACTGTTTTTCATGTCACTGCCTATTTATACTTTGACAAATTCACGGAAATAAACAGTGACATGACAAAGTCTATATCCTGACAATTTATACCGCAACATAATTTCAATATAATCAATTGTTACCGACTCTGTTGTCAATGTCAAACATGGCCGCTGTCAAAGCTACGGGAAAATAAAAGGTAACCTGTGAAATAATATGTCCGAGACAGGTCATCTATGTCATCAAAAAAGACAGGTCATCAACGTCACATGAAGAGGCAGTTCATCAACGTCCCCAGACAAGACAGGTCATCAACGTCACCAGAAGAGACAGGTCATCAATGTCACCAGAAGAGACAGGTCATCAACGTCACCAGAAGAGACAGGTCAGTAACGATGCCAGAAGAGAGAGCCTGAGAAATAACTTAACGTAAACTTAACATCTTTAAACTGGCTTAGAAGACACTGTTGAGTCCGTATACAACCAGATTTTTTTACTTTCACTTGATCTAAATGAGGTAGAAAAATTGTGGGAACAACATGCAACGAAGAATACACACTTAGACAGAAAGTAAATTGGTTTGGTGCCATCTCACGAGAATAAAACCAGATCGGCTGCCATTAAAAACATACAGCATTAAGGGATTGAGGTTCAGAGCATAGAGGAAGACCACGATACAAATGGATAGAAAACATAGAAGACATCATATACCAGCATAGGCTCCCAACAGCCACAGCAACATATCTGACGAAAGAGCGAGACCTTCATCTTCCCACGACGCTTTATGGCATCCGTGGAAGGATAAAGTCAAGAATCATATACCAGCATTGGCTCGCATAACAGCCACAGCAACACATGTGGCCTAAGAGCGAGACCTGCATCTCCCCACGACTCTTCAAGGCATCAGTGGAAGGATAAATTCAAGTATCCTATAGCAGCTTCGACTGACAAGAATCACAGAAACACATCTGACCCAAGAATGAGACCTGCATCTCCTCACGACGCTTCATGGCATCAGTGGGATGATAAAGTCAAGTATCCTATACCAGCATGGACTGACAAGAATCACAGAAACACATCTGACCCAAGCATAGATCTGCATCTCCCCACGCCGCTTCACGGCATCAGTGGGATGATAAAGTCAAGTATCCTATACCAGCATGGACTGACAAGAAACACATCTGACCCAAGGATGAGACCTGCATCTCCCCACTGATAGCATGAACTGTAGTGAAGTATGTCATTACATGTTCGGTGGATGTCCTTACGGTCAGTAGCTCGCCAGTCTGTGATGTTGTATATGAGTTTTACTCGTCCATGATTTGATGTTGTCCCTTTAGTGGACGGAGAATGTTGAAATGTTTTGGATTATACTTCAAGCTTATGCTTTTGGGGCCTTTATTAGGGTTCTAGACTGAACGTTGCAAGTACATTGAAGCAGGAAGGTTAAAGTAGGAAGAGAGAGAGAGAGAGAGAAAGAGTGATAGGGAGAGAGATATAAATATAGATAGATAGATGAATGGGTGTGTGGGTGGATGAATGGGTGGATGGATAGATAGGGAGAGATAGAGAGAAAGTATATCGATCCCTGATATCAAAACGGTGCAGTTGTAAATTGGTACCTGGCTTACTGCCAGTGTATAAAATGTGACGAGTACGGGAGCTGTTCATCGCAGCTCATAAAAAGATGTGGCCTGGTACAGAGAAGTCTCTAACACTTCATCCTCGACAGCAGTAACTACCACGAGATTACTTTGGCCTTTTCTCATCATCACCGTACATCTTCCTTAACTGCTCTATCCATAAAACGCTAGAACAGTATACATCTCTATCTCTGTATTCTCTATCTCCCTCTTTCTCTCTCTCTCTCTCTCTCTACCTCTCTATCTCTTTTTCATTCTCTCTTTCTCTCTTTATACTGCTTTAGAAGACTCTGAAACGTCTATACACAACATGGCCGTGCACAGCCAGTTTATTTGACAATCATTTGATCTAAAAAAAAAGTATGCGCATCAACTCTATTCTTGAATGCATTAATTGGCACTGCCTCCACAATTTCCTGTGGCAATGCATTCCAAAGCATTCAACACTCTCTGACTAAAGTATTTTTTGGTATCTAATCTGGGCCTTTCTTAAACCAATGTGTAGCTGTATCCTCTTATTTCTGCCACCGGCTGTATTTTGAAAACTTAGAATAATCTAATTTATCCATTCCTTTGATTATCTTATAAACCTGTATTAAGTCACCACGAATTCTTCTTTTTTCTAGACACTGTAGGTCAGTATTTCTGAGTCTTTCCTCATAACTGTACTTCCGGAATCCCACTAAACGTTGTGTCGCTCTTTTTTTGTATTCTTTCCAGTATGTCTATATCCCCTCTATGATAAGAACTCCACACCTGCACACAGTACTCCAATCCAGGTCTAACTAATGCTTTATACAGTTTGACTATCACTTCCTTGTTCCTATGTTTAATATTTCTTTTTATCATACCTAACACTGTATTTTCCTTTAACACTGCGACCTGGACTTGCTCATTCACCTGATCTGTAGGATCTATTATAACCATTAGGCCTCTTTCCTTTTCTATCTTCACAATATTGTAGTGTGATTCACACACCTACGGGCACCCGCATATCGACATCTTGTCAGACAAGCCGCCTTGAAAACAACCTGTTCCCAGGGACGATACATGGAAGGGAGGGTGTGGTCTTAGTTAATATATTGTGCTTAACCCTGAAGAGCCACTCTGGTCAGTATGCCAACTTACTTCAGCTTGCTTTAGTGCACAGGAAATGTTGCCATATTTTATTCATAAACAGCTGTTAAACAAAATAAAATTAAACGCCTGAAAAATGTTAATCATCTATATATGTTTGTTTCTTGGTGCATTCTATCTTTTTTGGGACAGTAACATTCAAACGTGCACGATTTTGTTCTATAAAACATCTAGTTCTCAACACAATCATCATCTGGTTAATCAGTACTAAAACTGGTTGTAACGTTGTCTGAGCATGCCTTTCCATCTTGAAACAATAGTTGTTTGCCCCATACAAGATACAACAGAAGACTTTGATGTATCAAATGGTGTCCCTTCCACATCAGTCTGGTGTTTATCATACGTTCCATCATCTGGGGTAGTTGTCTCGCCGCAGCGACTCAATTTCAACCAGTGTTCGTAAAGCGATCTCAGTCCCGCCAGGCGGAGCGATAGCGCGGGCTTGCGGAAAACGCTCGCCTGCCTTTCCCCGTAGAGCGAATTGGGTGCGGTTTGTTGTAGCGGCTCCTCCACCGAGGTGCGCTCGTCTGGTCCGTATCAGGAAACGTGGTCCGTCCATGGTGATTTATCTAAGGCTTATAGCAGAGCTCGACAGTACGTCTCGCTGGTGGTCCGACTCTCGCAAAGAGCTTGTGACCGGCAAATGGAAAGCAGGAATCATTGCCTCGAGGCCCTGCGTTCTCCTACGGAGAAGGGCAGGCCGGCAGGCCAAATTGTCTCTAGTCCCAGTGAAATTCATCGCCGAGGTCGTTGGGATCCGTTCTGCACAGAGCGCTGCCATCCCTCCTCGAGCGAGCCCGGTCGGTCGGTCGTCTGGTGCGTGTGGGAGGCCCCTGTCAGGCGGTCCTAGGTCGACGGAGTGAGGGACGGGTGGAACAACCGTCCGTCCGTCCCGTCAGTCGGTCCCTGCGGCCGTCCCAGTGAGGCTTTTTACACACCCTTCCTCCGCCGACCGGTGTGTGCTGTACGTACGTCTCCGACAGATATCTGGTTGATCCTGCCAGTAGTCATATGCTTGTCTCAAAGATTAAGCCATGCATGTCTAAGTTCACACTGTCTCACGGTGAAACCGCGAATGGCTCATTAAATCAGTCGAGGTTCCTTAGATGACACGATCCTACTTGGATAACTGTGGCAATTCTAGAGCTATTACATGCTTACCAAGCTCCGACCCTCGCGGAAAGAGCGCTTTTATTAGTTCAAAACCAATCGTCGTTTCCCCTCGCGGGGTTGCGGCGTCCCCACTGGTGACTCTGGATAACTTTGTGCTGATCGCATGGCCTCATGTGCCGGCGACGCATCTTTCAAATGTCTGCCCTATCAAATGTCGATGGTACGTGACATGCCTACCATGTTTGTAACGGGTAACGGGGAAATCAGGGTTCGATTCCGGAGAGGGAGCATGAGAAACGGCTACCACATCCAAGGAAGGCAGCAGGCGCGCAACTTACCCACTCCCGGCACGGGGAGGTAGTGACGAAAAATAACAATACGGGACTCTTTCGAGGCCCCGTAATTGGAATGAGTACACTTTAAACCCTTTAACGAGGATCTATTGGAGGGCAAGTCTGGTGCCAGCAGCCGCGGTAATTCCAGCTCCAATAGCGTATATTAAAGTTGTTGCAGTTAAAAAGCTCGTAGTTGGATCTCAGGCGCAGGCGGGCGGTCCGGCTCGCGCCGGTTCACTGCCCATTGTCTCCTGCCCTACCGTCTGCCGGCTCTCTCCCACGGGTGCTCTTCGCTGAGCGTCCTGGGTGGCCGGCGCGTTTACTTTGAAAAAATTAGAGTGTTCAAAGCAGGCATCGGCTGCCTGAATAATGGTGCATGGAATAATGGAATAGGACCTCGGTTCTAGTTTGTTGGTTTTCGGAACTGGAGGGGGCATTCGTATTGCGGCGTTAGAGGTGAAATTCTTGGATCGCCGCAAGACGAGCTACTGCGAAAGCATTTGTCAAGAATGTTTTCATTAATCAAGAACGAAAGTCAGAGGCGCGAAGACGATCAGATACCGTCGTAGTTCTGACCATAAACGATGCCGACTAGTAATCCGCAGGAGTTGCTTCGATGACTCTGCGGGCAGCTTCCGGGAAACCAAAGTGTTTGGGTTCCGGGGGAAGTATGGTTGCAAAGCTGAAACTTAAAGGAATTGACGGAAGGGCACCACGAGGAGTGGAGCCTGCGGCTTAATTTGACTCAACACGGCCAACACTGAAATGATTGACATGCCGAGACCACTTTTCTGGGGTCTAATATGGAACTGGTGCTGGATTTAGACCCTAAGAAATCTGGGGTTATGCCCCCTGTGGCTCGGTTGGTCTGCATCCAGTGTTCTGACAAAGGAATTTACGGAAGAGCACTATCAGGAGTGGAGCCTGAGGCTTAAATTAACTTAACACGCCAATTCTGTAGAGCCGCAGTAAGAGGTCCTTGCCGTCCGCCGATCAAAGCGGGCGGACAACTGCTTGATACTCACCTTATACGGCGATTGGGTGCGAAACCACCAACCAAAGACTTAGTACCTGGTCGGGGTGTCGAAAACAGTAGAGCAGCCACCTCACTGTGAACTGTCGAGACTCAACCAATGACCATGAGAGCTGTCCGCACACCAGGCGAACAACATCTCTGTGACATTACCAGGCTTGTCTTCTGGCTAAATGCACTTCGGCTACGATATCTACCTCTGTACGTTATCAGCCATATAACTATCATGCTGGACGCAGAAGAGATGCAGACCAGCGGACATTGCACACCTGCTCCACTGTGTCAACACCCCAGGTGGCGGGGAATGCTAGGCGTACCATCCCTGCATAGAAGCCAAGAAAACAAAGGGAGAAAGAGATACCCCACTCACATGCAAATGCTACGTTTCTGGCAGGACGTGACGATCCTGGGATACAGACACACTGGACTGCCTCTCTTCCGGGTAAACCAGTCCATCTCATATATCTCATATATCATCTCACATATCATCATTGCACCCTATAGACACGAGTAGTGAAGACTCGATAGTCTGGTAAGACAACTTCCATAAGAGAGACAACTCTGATCATAAACAACTGCTGCCTTGCAGATAGACTGGGGACAGCCAAAGGCTAAAGAGGACATCCCTACAGAAACGCCTGTTGAAATCGGATGCACGGGGCCGCAAGCCTAACAAAACAGTGCAACGTAAATCGCAGCATGATGACAGTACAACCTACTAGAAAAACGCATGGCGCTCATCCTGCGGAGTCCCGCCAGGCAGCGATAGTGCCGGGCCTCACGCCTCGAAGGGGCCCACCCTTGACTACTGGTGGTCACCCACCCATGTGTCGTGGAGTCAAGGCACATGACTATGGGGCAACTTCTATTGACCAAAACCTCAAGACCCTGAGGTGACGAAGTGGAGAATTGGGAGATAGATGCAAATCTCTCCCTAATCAATAGGCCGGAGGATAGCCCTAGCTTCTATTCAAGAACATGGCATACCACCTCGACTCCAGATTTGGCCTTCTCCACACAGGACATACACCATAAAATAGACCGCCATGTGCTAAACTAACTGGCAGAGCCATGAACGACGAAACCCCGTCAAATAAACAAATTACTATCAAGCAGGGCGAGAACTTGATCACAGGTAAGAAAGCCGCAAACGCCTTTGTCGATCACTATGCCAGAGCAAACCACATCGAGGTCCCTGCAGAAAAGCATACATACATTAGCGAAGAACTAAAGGGACACGAAAACATGAATACGGCTCCTGAAGAGCACATGATGGCCAAACTAACAATGCGCGAAATGGAAGAGGCTATGAGAACACTAAAGAAAAGGAAATCTCCCGGAAAAGACGGGATAACAAACGAAATGCTGATGGGGCTGGGCCAAACAGCGAAGAAGAAACTGCTATCGGTTCTGAACCAAAGCTGGAAAAGGGGAATTGTACCACAGGCATGGAAAGATGCAATACTGGTACTAGTACCAAAAACAGGAAAGGACAAAACAGATCCAAATAGATACAGGCCCATAAGCCTACTGAGCTGTGTCGGCAAGCTGATGGAACGGATGATAAACACCAGACTGATGTGGCATCTGGAAGAAAAACGAATACTAATTCCACAGCAAGTCGGCTTTAGACAGCACAGATCCACTGAGGACCAGGTCATCCTCATAGCCTAGGAGATAGAAGATGCCTACCAGGCACAGAAACACACAGTAGCGGTTTGGGTGGACATGGAAAAGGCATTTGACAAAGTCTGGAAAGACGGACTTAGAGTCAAGCTAAGAAGAAGTGATGTCTGTGGGAAGATGTACAAGTGGATCAACCACTACCTCAAAGAAAGAACGGCCAGAGTCCAAGTACAAGGGCAGATGAGCAAAAAGGTGACACTCGAGCAGGGAGTACCCCAAGGGGGAGTATTGTCACCCACACTCTTCCTGGTATATATAAACGATATTACAGAGAATATACCAAGAAGAGTCCATAGCTCCATGTTTGCAGACGATCTGGCTATGTGGACCTCTGAAAAGAATCTCACCATAGCAAGAAATCGGATGCAGACGGCCCTAACATCGCTGGAAGAGTGGGCGAACTCATGGCTGGTCAAAATAAACGAGGAGAAAACAACATGCACAATATTCTCGCTCTCATTAAAACCCCAATATACCAAATTAAGTCTAAATGGCAAAATCCTGCAGCCAAACGACAACCCAACCTATCTGGGAGTCACATTTGATCGGCGAATGACATGGAAAAGTCAGATTGAGAGAAACCGAATGAAAGCCAGAGAAAGAATGGCAATCATGAGGAAACCGTCTGGCACAACCTGGGGAGCAGACGAAGGCATACTAAAGAAACTGTATACTGGAAGAGTGAGACCAGTTCTCGAGTATGGCATTGCGGCATGGACAACAGCAGCGAAGGCGAACTTCGATAACGTTAACAAACTTCAAAACCAAGCCATGAGAATTATAACAGGTGGCATGAAGTCAACGCCAATTGTAGAACTTGAAAAGATTACAATACTGCAATCCATGACCGATAGAAGAGACTGCAGAGCCCAGCTGCAGTCAGAGAAACTCCGAAGACTGACCGACCACCCAATGCACCAGAGACTAAACAATTTGGGAAATGGGAAACTAAAGCGGAGAAACTTTGCAGAAATAGCCAAAGCAAAGATGCACGAAGATCCCATAAACGCACTAACAACACCAAAACCCATCACTACTGTACGAAAACCTACCTGGAGGCAGGATATATTTCCAGAGGTGGTAGAAAATATACCAGGTATTGCAAACAAAAACTGCCAGACTGAAAAAGAAAGGAGAGATACTACCCTAAGCTTCATAACGAAAAGCTACCCAAGCATGGACTGGACCCATGCATACACCGACGTTTCTGTAACAAACACTACACAGAACGGAGGGGCAGGAGCACTCCTGAACCTACCAAATGGCAGAAAAATAACACTGTCATTCGCTACTGGTAAGTACACAAGCAATTTCAGAGCGGAGGCAGAGGCACTGAGGGCGGCAGTGGAAGAAATGGTGACACACAGTGAAAATGAGAGCCATATAGTCCTGCTGACAGATGCTCTCGCCGTAGTCACAGCGCTAAAAAGCCAGAAAAACACTGAGCTTAATGACTTAAGAGCAGCACTCTGCAAACTGTGCCAGCAGTCCGCACCAAAAAGGGTAGTGATTCAGTGGGTTCCGTCACACTGCAACATCCAAGGCAACGAGGAGGCAGACAGACTGGTAAAAGAAGGTGCAAGACTACCACAAACAGATACCAGTATAACGTACGAAGAGTCAAAACGGCTTATCAAAGCCAGATATATGACCAAATGGGAAACCGAACATACTGGTTACACCAAAAACGATACCTATTACCAGTTTAACCGAAGAGAGCAGGTCGTTGTCTTCAGACTTCGCACTGGCCACAACAGACTGAGGTACCACCTATTCAACAAATTGAAGATAGGGTGTACCGACGAATGCCCGTGCGGTACTGGTAAAATGGCGGCTGAACATCTGCTGCAGAACTGCCCGACATACGAGGATCAGAGAGAGCAGATGTGGCCATTACCAGTGGAACTGCAAGACAAGCTCTATGGCAGTGGCGAGAGCCTCAGGATGACCGCCGCTTTTTTCGAAAAAATAATGGTTACTGTCTGACTGCGTACGCAGAAGAAGAAGAAGAAGTCAGAGCCATGAACGACGAAACTCCATCGAACAAACAAATCACCCTCAAGCAGGGCGACAACATTCTCAATGGAAAAAAGGCAGCAAACGACTTTATAGAACATTATGCTAGAGCAAATCACATTGATGTCCCCACAAATAGGCACACAGACATTAATGAAGAACAAAAGTGGCACGGCAACATCAATATGGCACCATAGGAGCACATGATGGCAAAACTAAATATGAATGAAATGGAAGAGGCCATGAGAACTCTAAAGAAAAAGAAATCGCCCGGAAAAGATGGCGCAACAAACGAAATTCTGATGGGGCTGGGCCAAACAGCAAAGAGGAAGTTACTATCAGACCTGAACCAAAGCTGGAAAAGGGGAATTGTACCGCAGGCATGGAAAGATCCGGCAATTATATCAGTACCAAAGAAAGAGAAAGATAGAGCAGATCCAAATGGATACAGGCCTGTCAGCCTACTGAGCTGTGTCAGCAAACTGATGGAGCGTATGATAAACACCAGATTGATGTGGCATGTGGAAGATAAACACATACTAATTCCACAGCAAGCAGGTTTAGACAGCTCAGATCCACTAAGGATCAGATCACTCTCATAGCCCAAGAAATAGAGGATGCTTACCAGGAGAAAAAGCACACAGTAGCGGTTTGGGTGGACCTAGAAAAGGCATTTGACAAAGTATGGAAAGAGGAACTTAAAGTCAAGCTACAAAGAAGTGAAGTTTGTAGGACACTTTACAGATAGATCAGCCACTATCTCAAAAACAGAACAGCCAGAGTTCAAGTACAAGGGCAGAGGAGCAAAAAGGTGACACTTGAGCAGGGAGTACCCCAAGGGGGAGTACTGTCACCCACACTCTTCCTGGTGTATATAAATAACATCACAGAGAATATACCAAGAAGAATCCACAGCTCCATGGTTGCAGACGATCTGGCTATGTGGGCCTCTGAAAAAAACCTCACCATAGCAAGTAATCGGATGCAGCAGGCCCTAACATCGCCGGAGGAGTGGGCGAACTCATGGCTGGTCAAAATAAATGAGGAAAAAACAACATGTACGATATTCTCGCTTTCAAACAAACCTCAGAACACCAAAATATGACTTAACGGCAAATATTTGCGGCCAAACGACAACCCAAACTACCTGGGAGTCACATTTAATCGGCGCATGACATGGAAAAGTCAGATCGAGAGAAACCGAATGAGAGCCGGAGAAAGAATGGCAATCACGAGGAAACTTGCTGGCACAAGCCGGGGAGCAGACACAAGTATACTAAAGAAACTGTACACTGGAAGAGTGAGACCAGTTCTCGAGTATGGCATTGCGGCATGGACAACAACAGCAAAGGCGAACTTTGACAAAATAAGCAAACTTCAAAACCAAGCCATGAGAGTTATAACAGGAGGCATGAAGTCAACGCCAATTGTAGAACTTGAAAAGATTACAGAACTGCAGTCCATGACCCGACAGAAGAGACTGCAGGGCCCAGCAGCTAGCGGAAAAACTCAGAAGCCTGACTTTGGAAATGGGAAACTAAAGCGAAGAAACTTTGCAGAAATAGTTAAAGCAAAGATGAGCTTACACCTTATGAAGACATTAACAACACCAACCCCCATACCTAATGTACGCAAACCTACCTGGAGGCAGCATATATTTCCAGAGGTGGTAGAAAACATACCAGGTATTGGAAACAAAGACAGCCAGACTGAAAAAGAACGAAGAGATACAACCCTGAGGTACATAGCGAAAAACTACCCAAGCATGGACTGGACCCATGCATACACCGACGGTTCTGTAACAAACACATCATAGAACGGAGGGGCATGGGTATTCCTGAGCCTACCAAATGGTAGAAAAGTAATACGGTCAGTGGCAACTGGAAAATACTCAAGAAATTTCAGAGCGGAGGCAGAGGCACTGAGAGCTGCAGTAGAAGAAATGATGACAAGCAAGAGAAATGAAAGTCATATAGTCCTGCTTACAGATGCCATGGCCGTAGTCACAGCCCTAAAAAGCCAGATAAATACTGAGCTTAATGATTTAAGAGCAGTACTCTGTCAACTATGCCAACAGTCCGCACCAAAAAGAATAGTGCTACAATGGGTTCCATCCCACTGTAACATCCAAGGCAACGAGGAGGCAGACAGACTGGCAAAAGAAGGTGCAAGACTACCACAACCAGATACTAGTGTGACATACGAAGAGTCAATAAGGCTTATTAGAGCTAGATACATGACCAAATAGGAAACAGAACATACTGGCTATACAAAAAAACGATGCCTATTACCAGTTGAACAGAAGAGAGCAGGTCATGGTCTTCAGCCTGCGCACTGGCCACAATAAACTGAGGTACCACCTATTCAATAAATTGAAGACAGGTGTCACTGACGAATGCATGTGCGGTACTGGGAAAATGACCCCTGAACATCTGCTGCAAAACTGCCCGACATACGAGGATCAGAGAAAGCAGATGTGGCCATCACCAGTGGCAACACTAGACAAGCTCTGTGGCAGTGTCGACAGCCTCAGGATGACCGCTACTTTTTCGAAAAAAATAAAGATTGATGTCTGACTGCGTAAGAAGAAGAAGAAGAAGAAGAAGAAGAAGTAGTTTACGAAAACAAACATTCAATGTCTCCTGTGTTATGTCTGCTCATGTGATATTGAGTTTGTTGCATTTACTGTCAGAGAACTCACGTTATTGAGGTTAGTCAAACGATACAGATGTTCAATACAACATGATATTTTCACTCTCTACTTGTTGCTATTGTAAAGCATATTTGGGAAACTTGCATCAATGGTACTACTATACCAAGTTCCTCTTCTCTTCTCTATTTTGTTCCAATTCCATGCACATCTGATTATATTGTTATGTCTCTTCAGGTAAATGTGTACTAGACGTCTCCTTTGTCTCGCTTTAATCTTCACCTGTATTAGTTGTTGCAATATTCATTACCTTAATACTTTGTTATTACATTTGGTCACTTGATCGAACGTGTTTCACGAAGCCATCGCTGTTGAAGGTCTGTAATCTGGATTTGGTGATCAATGATACTTACTTATTATCTTACATTAACGTGTATTTCGCTCAACATTTACAATGGCCTCACCAAACTGATAATCTATTTTTTGAAGAGGACACTGTCGAATCGCATATTAGATAAAGAAAGTTTCAGCAAATCATTATTTTTTTTAACTCGACTATAGAATATTGATTTGTTAATGTATGTTAATATTACTTTCCAAATTGTTTAAGAACTATGCCATTCTCTAACATTTTGACTATTTTTCTTAAAGAGGTGTTTCTGATAATTATTGATTATCGTTTATTTATGTAGTTGATATTAATATGCAGTTCTGCCTTTCCTAATTCATACTTTAGTATGTATGTGGTGTGTCCTTTATATCTTATCGCTGCATGGCAGCAAATATAACTATCGAAGAGGCGACACAACGAATTATCTGGTGCTATTGTCATGTTGCCCTGAATCTTGCTGCAATAATTATGTGTAATATTTGTTCTATCTATAAAATGTAATTCTCTGTTACTTAAAACATCACAGCTACGATCCCCGTGTATGTGTGATGTATGTCTATAAGTGTTTAAACAATATGGAAATTGGCTCACATAAAATATCCCATTGCACCAGGCCGTCACCAATGGACTCAGCCGCTTTCATGGTTCAGAGGGCCGACGACAGATCACGGGTTCCGCAGCTCATCAGACCATTATTTATATTCCCGTAAATGCACTAAGTACCCATTTACAGCTGGGTCAACTGAAAGAATAGCTTATACCATGAAATAACCCACATTCTTGGTAACACATAACCAAGCGAAGAATAATTCGAGCAAGAGCCGGTTTCCGTGTCTGTATATATATATATATATATATATATATATATATATATATATATATATATATATATATATTCATAAACAGATATATAAATATATATGTTTACCTCCAGATCCGCAAACAGCGTGCACTAATATAAAGAGAATAATACAAGTTATATATCACATTTTTGGATACATAATGAAATACAAATTGAACAATACAAAACCAATTATCGTTGTGTGAGAAAGAGACCATCTAAAACTACCAATGAGAAGAGCGGTATGTCAGGTTCTTCGATCTCTTTCAGATCAATGCCACAAAGTTATTGCCTCTCGACCCCTCCCACTATACCAGCGCGATCACTTGTCGTCCTGTAGTAAAATATCTATGCAATATTAACATGTAATAACTCACAGAAAGAGAACAGACCTACATTGACTTGACTCAATTTGTTATCGCTATAATCAGCTCACGTGACGTCATCTTCCACAATATCACAATTAAATGTTGTCTGTTAACTTCATCCAAACATGGAACAAATTGTCAGATAACTTGCTTGTTATATCACACATTCGAAAAAATTGTTTTGTTATAATTTTATCATTTGCAATTTGTATTACCCAACCAACAGATCGTTTCACGAGCTGTAACCCCACAATGGCGACACTCATTATTCGTACGAGACTCTTGATAATGAGTGTGGATTATTTTATTAAACAATAACAAATGTGTTCTATGAGGGTAGGAGAACACATTTTACAGAATTTCCACATCAAATTTGACCTCAGGTTGAAGGTCACTGAGTTGGAAAGACGACAAATTGGTCACCCATTTATTTCCATCATCTCATTAATAATGGCTGACTACAGAAACAGGCGCTTCATTAATAGAGTACGTTTCTTCAAACTGTTATTATTACATCTCGTGTAGAACAGAGAAGCGTCGCAGAGAATCGCATTTCTGGCTATTCATTGGTAATCGACAATTGGTTGTTCTGCTGGCGGCTGCTCAGACACATTTACTGTCTGAGTGTCACGGAATTGAGGGCGAATAAATATATTGAACCATCAAAATGCATGTTAAAGATACTCTACACGTGATCTCCAAGTCATCTATTAATTATCTTTAAGACAACATTACATTTATAAATGTTAGATTACACACTATGCATGATTATTTCCCCTTTTTTGCTATCAAGTGAGTTCACTCTAGTGTGTTATCTTGTCTCGTGATGTCACTGTCAACTCTATAATTTAATACAAATATGTTTTCCTTTTCATGACTTACTTGACGAAACATTTTAGAGGCAATAAATTAGTACTGACATATTTCTCAGTTGAAACAAAACATTTTCTATGCATGACACTGTTACCATTTAATGATATCAGTACCAAATTACCAGATTTACATTATTGAGGTAAACTTCTCAGCCACTGATAACTCAACCAGTGAAGAATCCTATAAATGTTCACGGTCTAGTACACGTAAATAGCCAGTTAACATTGCAGATGTCCTTGACTTTTTATGTCACAAACAGAAACGACGTCAATGATGACTACAATGACATCTTCACCTCGACTCTCCTTACTTGTCAGTCAGGAACAGGCAGATCAAATAGAATGGGCGTTTTACTACGTGATATTTCCCTGTTGTGGTGTAATGGGATTAGTGGGAAACTTCACCAGCATTGTCTTACTGACTCGACGCGGATTGAGGAAATGTTCAAACATACTGCTCCTAGCTTTGGCTGTTTCTGATGTTTTATTCCTCATCGGTTTAACCGATTTTGCTCGATATATTCTGATTGGCAATATTTACAAGACCTTCATGTTCTCAGAAACTGTTAATTATGTGTTGTATATCTTGCACATGATGTTTTTAATCGCTGCATATATCGGTTCTTATTGCTCTATGGTAATTCCTGTTCAGATAACTGGAGAACGTATACTAGCCATATTTATTCCACTCAAAAATATTATGACGCCCCTGCACGCAGTGGTTGTGATATTGTGTCTTTGTGTTTTATTTATGTTATCCTTTATTTATGAGAATGTAATGTGTGCACAGTTTAAGCAAGTTCTAATACAAGGCATTGTGTTTGGTCATTTATATAATACCGAACGTTACTACCAGGACGTCAGTAGTGGCGTGTACTGGCTATTGGGAGATATCATTAATTATCTGACAGGAGCCGTACCCATTGTTCTCGTGTCTATCGGTTCCGTTGTGATTGGACTGAGGGTCAAAATAATTACCAACAAACACCAACAACTAGCATGTGGTGGAGTCACTCACAAAAACAAGTTATCATCCCACAAAACCATATCAAAAACAACAAAAACCTTACTCAGCGTTTGTGTACTGTACATTTTATGTAACGGTTCCGGGTTTCTGATTATATACGTTCTTAGGATACCAGGGCTAGAGGAAGAGATTCCGTTACATCTTGTAATTGAGTTATTTCAACGTTTATTGTTCTGTATCAACAGTGTTGGTAACTTCATTATTTATGTGGCTGTTAACAAAACGTTTAGTTATACGGACATGCGGCTGTGTTGTTTGTCAAAGAACACAAGATGGTGATGTGTGCAAATATATTTCTTGCATGTCTAAACATATAAGGTACATGATTTATTTTATTTTGAGCAATGGAACATCTCAAACTGGCAATGTCTTTGTATGTCATTCACGTTACCACTAATTTAATATGTATCATGATCTTGACATCCAGTGGTCAGTCGTGAAAATATTTCACGCTAATCAATCAATCAAATCAAACTATGCAGCTCCCATTCGAAGTATAGGTCCTCAAAAAATGTTGGTCATCTTACTTGCATGTGCCATCATATACAGCTCCCCCACTCCACCTCTCTCCTGTCTTTCCTTTCGTTTTTAGGTTTGCCTTCCCTTCTCCATGACTGTTTAGGTCTTCCCCTACTTCTCTTGCTCTGCCATTTTCAGAACAGTCCCTGCATTGTAATGCTATCAGCTTGTTTCGGAAATGTGCATTCTATCCATCGAAAACGCATTCTCTTTTCATCTAATCACATCGACATCTTTGCAGTTCCTTTCCCCAATGACTACATAAATTTTTTTATTCCCTCAATTCGGCCCACGCATCTATTTAGAGAAACGTGGGACTTTTTGAGTTGTACTTGTCTTTTTCTCCAACTACACGAGCTATTCAATAAGACTGACTTAACCTTGCAGTTAAAGATTGATATCTTTGACGTGGACGTAATATCTTTCTATTTCTACAAACTTCTTAATGTAATGAAAGCACTTTCTCGCCTTTTACATTTTTAATTTGATATCCCTATCAGTACCACCGACCTTGCCTATATTAATACCAAGATATGTGAATAAATATATTTCTTGTAGTAACCTGTATCCCATTTCAATCTGGTTATCGTTGTTTGCTTTTATTGTCATAACTGTGTTTTTTCTCTGTGAAGTCTCAAACCTAATTTGGGTGACCATTTACTAAGTATAGTTATTTTATTGTATTTCAAATTTGGTTGAGGTTGTGAGACAGAAGAAACAAGTCATCAATAAAGTATAGACGATCAAGTTTTTTCGTCAATAGCCATTTGATTTGATTTTCGTATTTAGAAGTAGTGTTCTACATACTCGAGTCAATAGTCAGCAGAAACAGGAATGGGGAACAAAAGACAGTCTCGTCTAACTTCAATTCTTTTCTCTGTGGTCTCCAAAAGCTGTCCATCACGTAGACCTGTATACTTCATATCTCCGTACGCTGTCTTAACTATGTAAGTGAGCTGCTAGGATACTATAATGCCTGAACAATTTCCAGAGTCAGTTCTTGTCTAAACTGTCAAATGCCTTCTCATTATCTACGAACTCGATATAAAATAGTGCGTTCCATTCTACACTCTCTTCAATAATTATCCGCTGTGTAGATACATTATCTACATATGATGTATTTTGTTGACAACCTGCCTGTTCGTCTATTAACTGTATATCCATAGCCTCTTTTCAATCGAAAGTATGATCTTGTTCAATATCTTCCACAGGCACCGATAACAAACATTATGTTCCTAAAATGCGTGCACTATAGCTGATCCCCCTTTTATGGTAATTTAACTACAAAGCCGTCTTTCCAGTTTTATGTTATTGTTTTACTTAAACAAACGACCTAGTAATGTGTATAACAACTGTGTCAAAGGTTTTTTTTTCTGCTATGATCGCTTCTGATGAGACACCATCTGGCCAAGTATATTTGCAATCTTTCGTAAGTAAAATGGCTTTCCAGATTTCTTGTCTAGTCGTCGTCTCACAATTATCGCGCAGTTCCGAATCCACCGATTGAATGTCTGGGGGATCTTGTGGAACTGGGCTTTTAAATAATCTCTTCAGTTGCTCTTTCCCCAGTTTCGTATTTATACGTATGTGGTCATTTATGTTTTCTGTCCTGTGATTGTGTTATAACAACGTTGTCTTGTAGATCCATGTATATTGAAACATGTTACCATCAATCACAAGTAGATTGAAAGCACAGACCAGAAAAATGCTGAGCTTAATGACTTAAGAGCAGCACTCTGCAAACTGTGCCAGCAGTCCGCACCAAAAAGGGTAGTGGTACAGTGGGACCCATCACACTGCAACATCCAAGGCAACGAGGAGGCAGACAGACTGGCAAAAGAAGGTGCAAGACTACCACAAACAGATACTAGTATGACGTACGAAGAGTCAAAACGGATTATCAAAGCCAGATACATGACCAAATGGGAAACCGAACATACTGGTTACACCAAAAACGATGCCTATTACCAGTTGAACCGAAGAGAGCAGGTCGTTGTCTTCAGACTTCGCACTGGCCACAATAGACTGAGGTACCACCTATTCAACAAATTGAAGATAGGGTGTACCGACGAATGCCCGTGCGGTACTGGTAAAATGACCGCTGAACATCTGCTGCAGAACTGCCCGACATACGAGGATCAGAGAGAGCAGATGTGGCCATCACCAGTGGAACTGCAAGACAAAGCTCTATGGCAGTGGCGACAGCCTCAGGATGACCGCCGCTTTTTTCGAAAAAATAATGGTTACTGTCTGACTGCGTACGCAGAAGAAGAAGAAGAAGAAGAAGAAGAAAGCACAGACGTCCATTAACTTAACTTAACTTAACGTCTTTATACTGGTTTAGACGACTCTTCAGCGTATTATACATCCAGTTTCATTTGCATTTTCTTGCTCTAAATGCTACGAGCATCCAATCTATTCTTAAATGTTTTAATTTCTCTTGCCTCCCCTACTCTCTGTGGCAATGCATTGCCTGTTCATAGTGTCTAATCAAGGTGGACCGCCACTGTTTAAAAGATGTTAACATATTCATGTACCTTGACAATCTCTCTAACCGATATACCACGCAGACGCTGGGCTCGATCGCCACATCCACCCTCATCTGCCTGGTCCAGTCCAACTCGTCATAACCGTTTTAGTTTGTTAGTCAAAGGGCCCATTCATCGATCAGATTAGTTGAGTGGCCATGGGCACCTAAATGTCCCTGCCTACCAATATCTGTCAATGGGTCACTTTGAGAAAATCATGTTGTCGCATTTTCGGGAGACTCTTCTGCCCTGGAGTCATTGACAACTGCATCATTATTACTGACATACTCGTCGCTGACCTCTCCAGCTTCGTAGATTATGGGAACAACTGACATTATACTATCAGTGGTACGTCAATGTTTTTTCCGGCCTCTTTTCTATCGTCCACTTTAGACCCACTGACGTCAATGTGTCTCATCTAAACTTTGTCTCATCCCATCTATACTCGGGATTCACCCCACATCTTCAAGCGACTACCCCTCCGCCTTTACGAGGATGTTGAAGATGGATGATTTCGTTCTGATCTGTAGAGGCGATGTATTTTAAATCCAGCTGGGAATGATTATCTCCATCGTTCTCATGTAAACAGTCAAGGCCCTTTTATGCTGTACGCCTCAGATTTTCGGAAGCTGTAGGGTAAACAGTAAGTTCCAGTTTTGTAAACATGTCCTACATTTCATTTGGAAAGCACAGTTAATGCTCTGGCCGGAAGCCAAGATCACACGACAAGCTCTATACGAGTGCTTCTCTACTTGTCTCGAAAAGTTGGGAGTCGCTTTAAATGTTGTAGAACCTGACAACGTCGATAGGGATTTGTGATGACGATGAATTTTGAAACAATCATACTGTTGTCTGCGCAGCATTTGGTAACATACATAAACATAGTTAATCTGGCATCTCGTCTGTCAGTCCTTCTGATAATGACATAGACGATACGGCCCCCTGTTTAGATCAAATCTCTTCAACCTTGACACTACCGCCCACTAGTGGACGATTTTAGCTTTCAGAACTATTGCAGAATACCAGCAACCAGCAGGAGTTCAATGTTTAATAACCAGTGCTTTTCCCATGGACAGTTTCCCAAACTTCGGGAAAGGTAATGGAAGGCATGTTGTCGGATAAGAGACGCAGAGGCAGACCAAGAAGACGAAAGCACCACGATGTCAAGAAATGCTTGGGTATAGCTTGGGAAGGCTGGAGATTTTGCTGGGGCTCGAGTTTCTGTCAGATGGTCGGTGATGGAAGCGACGTTATGCAAAAAGTATAAACAATACGCACTCATTGGACGATCGTTGAGTTTTCTTCAATTCAGATTATAGTGAATGGTAAGGCCAATTTACACTCACCAAAGTTATAAAAGTTGGCGCAACGTATATCAAGGTTGATAAGCACTGGTTTAGAGCATCCATGATGTTTTGCTGCAAGTTTAGTAGACCAGACGTTCGCGCACTTTAATACAGTTGTTGTGGGGTATGGCCCATAAGCTCGGCAATAAGAGTCAGTTGTTGTTACATTTACATGTGCCACCTGCTCCACGTGCACCATCTCTTGTACGATGGCCGATTTCCACTCTATCACTAAGACGACTAAGAATTATGGGTTTCGAACCAGCAACATGAAAGCGTTCAGTTCACCATGCATAAGTTCATTAATATTTTATGGGTTGGTTATAACGCCGCCATGGCTGATCTTTAGCCCGGATGAGAAAGAATGAAGGTTGTGCGTGGGGTCAGCTACCCCACCTCGTCAATAAAGAATTGCTACAAAAACAACAACCAAAACGAATGAAAAGCCGTTCTTGAGGGGAAAGGTCCGCTCAGCGGGGCCTATGACGGTGCTCAGCCTACCCAAAAGGAAGCCTGACTGCCTTTCTTTCAGCAAGGAAGCCTTCCAGACTCGGCGCCTGTAATTTGGCTCCGCCTGGAGTGCCTGCACAATACCCTCATGCCAGCTCTGGTTAAAAATTCAAAGGAGGAACCATTTGCCTATGAGGCCGAGGTGTTTGTGGATATTATTTTTGATACCATATGTTCCTAGCGCTTTTCTCCTTTTTTTTTTTTTTTTAAATTTCGTCTTCTAGCTCTTCACTGTCATGCACCGTCTTGGAATATCTGTTCTGTGGCTTTTTTTTTCGATAGCTCTGATCTGTGTTCTTACTTTAAAAAAAAATCTTTTTTCTTGAAACTTATGTCTAAATTTCTGAATGATAAATTATGGCCATAAGGTTTGCTGCCGACTTGCCCGTCACCTGGCCAACGGTCGTATGTAACACGGTTTTCTATTTCTCAGTCTTATCGCGTTTAGGGTTTTTGTGAGATTCCAGTCTTGTAGTATCTTCTTCCAGGTCTAATAAGCTAGTTTGTGGCAGCTATTGTTTATAATCGTCTACTTCTCTTTTATGAAGGATGTGTTTACTTTGGTGTGCGAGATTGTATGTTCGTCTGTTGGGTTGGGCTGTACTTCTTCTTTCTTTACCCTTGTTCTCCAACTTTCATTGTCATATCTGGAACATTTGTCAAATGATTTGACTTTTTAAATTTCGGTGTCGCCTTTGCCTTCTGCTCAGATTACGTCACCTACATTACGTAAACTATATCATTTGTTTTATTTGTTGGTTTTGCATGAATATTGTTGTTTATGTTTCTTTTCTTGCAATTGTTATACCTTCAGTTTTCTCTATGTTGATTTTCATACTGTAATCTGAACGGACCTCATTAAGAATGTTGATTTGTTCCTGTATACGTTTTTTCGAGGTCGCTATTATTGCCTGGTCATCAACAAGAAGTTCATTTATGTGATAACTGAGATAGTTTCCCTTCCTAATATTGGTTGTTTACATATTGCGTCTATAAAAGGATAAACAGTAAAGGAGATATTATGCAATCTTGTCGTACCCCTGATCTAATTGTTTTTTCGAATATCATGCGTTTGTTCTTACTGTGCATTGGCTATTCACATAAAGACTTTTACATAGGTTGGTCAAATGTTTATTTACTCCATTAAGTTCTAATGTTGTCAACGGTTGGCATTTTTTCACTCGATCGAATGCCTTCTCTTGGTCCACAAAAGCAATGTGTGGAGTTTCCGATCGTACTCGATTGTTTTCTCCACTAGTTGTCTGAGTGCGAAGATTGCATCTGTACAGCTCCAGTTTTTTTTCTCGAAATCCCATATGTACTACGCTGCGCTGCGGTTATATGATTGGGCGTAGTCTTTTTCCAGTATTATACTGAAAATCTTTCCAGTATGGCTAAGCGATGTTAATCCTCTATATTTTCTACTCTTATTTGTGTTGCCCTATTTTCCATATGTGGAGTATTGTTGCACTTCTCTATGTTTCTTGGCTTCTGGTTTTATCCGCGTTATGTTTTCCAGTTTGTGTAGCCAGGTTCTCCCTACATCTTTTGTTGCCTTAATTAGTTCGGTACTGACGTCATTTGCCCGCTGATTTACCCAGCGCCACGTTGTTAATGGTTGTCTTGAGATCTCCAACATATATTTCGACGTCTAGATCTCCCATTCTAGAATAGTATTGACAGCATCAAGGGCTGTGGGGGTGACTGTACTATCGCATGTGTATAGCTCAGAGTAATGTTCTACCCATCGCTCCATCTGCCTTATTTTGTCAGTTATTTTCTCGCTACTAATCATTTGAGCGGCGCTGTCTTCTTGTGCACGGAACCAATAGCTTGTTTAATGCCCTTATACATTTCTCTGATATTGCCGGGTTCTGCCACAGTCTGGATATTTTCACGGAGGTGGAGTACTCATTTGCACAGCGGCCATCTGTTTCCAGATTTTATGGATTACAGAGTAACTGCATTTGGAAGAAACGTGTAGTTAAGCCGAGCAGAGCGATTTTCTTCAATTATGAGTGCCATACCATTTTATTTGGCTTCGAACCAATCATTAGATTGTACAGTACTTCTTTAAAAAAAGCAGTGCTGTAGATACTAGATCTAAGTTGTTTGCATGTTTCTGTAACCATGGTGCTACTTTGTGTAATTTTTATAGTTTCCTCAAGGACGTCGTTAAAGCGAATGATCAGTGTATGTTCTATCATTGTGCTCGTGGCGATGCGTGGTTTACCTTCGTGTCTGGCGGTAAACAACTTTCTTGGCTGCAATGTTATTTTACAACGAACCAGGGCGTCGTCCGTGTCACAGTCTGCGCTCTGGTAGGAGCGAGTGAGAAGAACATATTTGAGTAGAGACCTTCAAGTATTAGATGTTGTAACTCTTAACTCAGTCTTAAGTACAATCATATATCTGCTACACGGATCGCCTTCTGAACTGGTACCACAATTGGACATTGGAAGGGAC
This sequence comes from Ariolimax columbianus, assembly GCA_036924085.1. Taxonomy (NCBI): domain Eukaryota; kingdom Metazoa; phylum Mollusca; class Gastropoda; order Stylommatophora; family Arionidae; genus Ariolimax; species Ariolimax columbianus. The sequence continues at coordinate 15,273,310 of JAVGWX010000011.1, forward strand.
AACATGTGTTAGTACAGTTCGTATAATTGTCTGCAATAATTATGATATACCCATCGACACCTTGTTCCAACATTGAACGCCAGACAAAATATAGTTCTGCCGAATCAATAACTTTTTGTAGTCGATGAAGACAAATGTCAAGAGTGTCTGAAACTTCCGGGCTACTACAATAAGACGGCAGCAAGTTGTAATGTGGTCCATTGTGCTGTACGAACGCCGAACGCTGAACGCCGTTCGACTGACTGTGATTCTACGAGAGTAACACAACACCTGTTATAAATCTATAATCATTATAATCCGAACATCCCACTCATGCCAGGTGTGTTGTTCTGTACAGCTTATATGAAGCAGCCGGATTATCTTTTTATATGTAGTTTAATTACGTATCGTTATGTCCATTGTTTGAAGACGACCGGTGGTTCACAAATGTTTGTATAAGAACAGGTATATCATCTATGTGGTAAGTGTAATTCCTGCTGGCATAGAATCTGAATGCCCCTTTTGGAGCCTGTATATTTCTCAGTTCTTGAGTAGTTTTATTTTGATAATTATCTTTGGTTGTGTTCGTGGTTCATATTTTTATTGAGTGTCTCAGCATTGGCTGTCACTTCGAAATATTTCACCCATCAATCACATAGTTCCTTTTCCTTATTTTATCCTGTCCTGTCTTTCATGGCAGACTTGCGGTTTTTTTTTGTCCTTTGATTTTCCTTCTTGTCAAATTGTACTGGATTACTGGACTACCCATTCATCAGTGGCGGTTGCACCGTACCATGTCCCAATTTCTCATCCAACCGTCTCTGTCTTGGGCCACGGTGGATATATATATATATCTGTTTTACGCTTTATATTTAGCTCTTCTACATTTAACTACAGATTTAGTTATGCAGTTTTTATGCTTGGGGTTAATCATTCCTACATTGAGCACATTCCTCTTTTATATTCTCTAGAACTGTTTTGTAACTCCCCACTTCCCCACTCCATATCTTGTGTTGCATTGTTTTCTGACTCTTTGGTTATTAAGACCATCATCATCATATGCCATGTCCTTTACAGAACGTGGCTCCTATCAGATCTTGTCTGAAAGAAACTCTTTCCGTTGCCAAAACTCCAGCCTCTGCCACAGTCATACTCAGGCATGCATGTATATATGTGTGCATTCGTCATCTTGGTCCACTCATGCCTTTTATGTCTGGCACTATACCTTCCATCACTGATCTCTCAAGACCGTTGTGTCTCGTGATGTGACCAATTTATTTTCTGGCTAAAATTAATTGGTAAGCCAGTTCTCCAATATGTTCAGCTATTGCTGAATATCTATATGTGTCTTTCTCTACCTCAAGTGTATTTTGGAGATCTTTCTGTAACATATTGACTCGAAGAACCCGATTATTTTTCTAGAAGTTTTGTTAATCGTCCATGATTGGCAGCCATTTGCTGCCACTGGAAAAACAGAAGCTCACAGGCCTTTCACTTGTTTCGTTGTATTGATGTTCTACCATCATTTCTTCATGATGTTTAGTCTATGCATTGCCACGTCTAGTCTCCTTCTGATTTCTTTGGAGCAGTCGCCATTTTTGTCACTTCTGGAGCCCATATATTAAACATGCGTGATCTGATCTATTTTCTCACCACCCACTGTAAAATAATGTTGACATGATGTTTTGTCGGTGGTCATTTCCTTTTTTTTTGTCCATGTGTTTGAAAACATGTGTTGTTGTTTACTGTGCCGATTTTGGGCTGAAAGTAGCTGCACTGGTCTATCTGGACTTCTTGATAGTTTCACTGTGTCATCTACGTATCGTAACTCTGGAATCTCGTAACCGCCAATTCTGAATGGATCGAATATTTCAAAGTTCTCGTTTTCTCCAACGCTTCTCATTATACATTTCACGTAAATAATTTACAGATTTGGTTAGAGAGTACATCCCTGTTTTACTTTCTTTCGTGCTGTGACCCCATCTAATATTTGCCCAAATATTCAGATAGCAGCTTGTATATCTTGATAAAATGATCCAATGTGATGGATAATATGCACAGGAAAACCCATTTCTGTCATGATGTTTCACAGCTTTTGAAGTTTTACCGTATCCAAGGCCTTGGTGTAATCACTGAAGCACGTGTACAGGTTTATATTGCACTCCCTACGTTTTTCGTACCTTTTCCTCATATCGAAAATGTGATGTCTTGTCATCTATCTTTTCTGAAAACTGATTGGACTTGGTGACTTTCATATTCAAATCGTTTCTCTATCCTTCTGAATAGTATCGGTAAGAGTATCTTGCTAGCATAGCTGATTAGCACACTAGTTCGGTAGTTTGTGTACAGCTTTAGATTAACATTTTTAGAGAGGTGAACATAAATTGATTTGTTCCATGCTTCTGGGCACTCTGTGCTGGGGAATATCTTGTTACACATCTTGTGATGAACTCGAGCACTGACTTCCCCTCCTGCTTGTATTAGCACTGCTTAGTTACGATTACATCCTTGGGACGTTCCTTTTTTCAGGCTTTTGATTGCTTCGTGTACTTCCTCCAATGTTGGTTCAAGATCTTGTTCTACTTTTGAGAGGATTGAAACTGAACACTTCATGTTGTATTCATACATGATTCTGCAGTACTCTCTTCATCTTTTCAGTATGTATTTGGTTTCTGTTACTGTGTTGTCCTCTTTGTCATTGATAGCATGTGGATCCCGGCAGAATTCCCTTCTCAGTGTTATTATTGTCTTTAAGACATCTAGCTCATTTCCCTGTTGCCGTAGATCGTCTGTCTTTACAAATGCCCGCTATTTTACTGTTATTTTATCATATTTCTCTTCTAACTTTTCTTGCGCAGTTGTTATATGTTGTGTTAATCCCCTCACGTCTCTTTTGTTTGTTTGTTTTTTCATTTCAGTGTTTCATCTGAAATTTAACTAAGTTTTTTTGTTCGACATCTTAGCAATTAATTCGTTCGATGACGAAATTAATCTATCCCTAACGCATGTTGTTGTTGTTGTTGTTCAATGCACACAACGAGTTAGATAACTCTTTCGTGTGCCTTGACAGGAATGTTAAGTGGCGGGTTGTCGCATATTTCATCAGATCCCGAACGTGCTGATGAATGTGGAACGTGGTCCTCCAGGCAGTTGTGCTATGCTTGGCTTCATCAGCGTGTCGCTCATTACTCTGGGCATTATTACAATTCTTTACCTTGTTAATCAAGCTGCCATTAAAACAGCCTATTTACAGGAAGGGCTACGAGGATGACGAGGAGAGGGTCTTTGTCAGTATGGTTTGCCTGTCCCTGACTAGCATGTCTGGTCAGTACCCTTTGCCTGACCCTGACTAGCATGTCTGGTCAGTATGTTTTGCCTGTCTCTGAATAGCATGTCTGTCCAGTATGTTTTGCCTGTTCCCGACTATCATGTCTAGTCAGTATGGTTTGCCTGTCCCTGACTAACATGTCTGGTCAGTATGGTTTGCCTGTCCCTGACTAACATGTCTGGTCAGTATGGTTTGCCTGTCCCTGACTATCATGTCTGGTCAGTATGGTTTGCCTGTCCCTGACTTTCATGCCTGGTCAGTATGTTTTGCCTGAACCTGATTAACATATCTGGTCAGTACCTTCTGCCTGACCATATTTTCGTCTTCCTGCTCTGCGTGCTGTCAACACATCAAACATCATTGCTTCATGTGACGCTAAAACGTCTCAAATGTATTTTCTACATTCATTCTTGCATTCAGTAGGAATTCCTGTTACACCTAACCGTGTTGGTTGAAAGACGACTTTGTTAATCCTACGTAGTCTTGTATGGAAAAAAATAACCAGTGGTCACCGGTCCGTGTCGCTATCTACTCATGGGAACGTTTGTATTGCCAGCACATTGGACATGCATGTTTGTTGTACCAGGATGTTATCTATTTTATTTATGTTAATACATCAGAGAAGGTACACGTGTACCGTCTTCGCTGATGCTGTTTAAATAAGCTGTTAGGACTATAGAAACGCGTCTGGTCGAGTCTTGGTCTCTGAAGTAAAACGACGCCCCGTTCTTCTGGCAAGGTAGTGGATTCAGAGAACATGGCGTCGTCTTTGCCGTTAAAAACGCCCTTCTAGGATCGACAGACATCTGTCAAAATGGCACAGAGCGGTTTTTATCCCATTGTCTCCAAACATACAATAATTAATCTGATCAGCGTGTGTGCACCACAACTTGGCCCGACTAGTGACGCCAAGGACGAGTTCTGTCCCCAGCTGAACTCACTCATCACAAGGATCCCTAGTGAGAAACACCTGATTCTACTGGGGCACTTCAAACGCAAGTGTGGGCATCGATCGTGACGGCTGGCATATGTGCATGGGAAAGTTTGGTGTCGGAAAGATGAACGAAAATGGACAGCCGACATTGGAGCTGTATCCGCAAAAAGAACAGTGTAACAGTTCCCGCCGGAGCAAGGGGAGTTTAGGATGCCTGAACATGTTAAAGCTTAAAGCTACATGAATGCATGTCAAGGTCACTCACTGTCTCAGCAAAGGAGAACAGAGTTGGGTTAAGGAATGTGGACAGGTAGAAACTGACCACTGGCCTTCCGATTTTGGTAGGGGGAGATTGATTGACAGACGAAATTGGCAACGGGGCTTGCTGCGAGAGAATGAGTGACAGGTGTGCAAAGTGTTTCGTTCCAATTGGAATTGAAGATGACCATACCTGAGATCGATTGGTCAAGCTCTGGCCTTGCTTGAGGATATATAACTCGAGAAAAAGTTTAGCTCGGGGGCTGGAGGAGAGATGGAGAGGCTAGATAGAGAGAGGCTGTATGGGAGAGAGAGAGACTGAATGTAGATAGTGTGTTTAACTCACGGACTTTAGATAGAGGAGCGATTGATAGACGGTTGGACGAATGTTTAGCGATAGAACAGGATCGCTCAAATAGGTGTGTGAGTTTTGCATTAATAGATAATGTGAAAATGTGTTTGTAAGCAAGGACACATTGTGAACGAGTATGTCGAGATCGCCCGCCTGAGGGGATTTCAGTGAGGAAGAGTATTTGATAAGGTGTGTTGAAGACGCAGTTAAGGCGATGTGTGTGTGATGCAATTGCAAGGCAATAGAACTGGGTTTTTATATGTGGGAATTCCATCAATAGCTAATGCTTACAATTCCCGTTTTAGTAGAATGTTTAGTTAAGATATGTATTATATTGTGTTTGTAATTTCTCTACTCATTCTATGATATGAGTATGATATAATAAATATGCCACCTGCTGGGTGATATGTCATTTACTGAGTATGGTCATGATGATGTGGATGAGTGTGAGAATGTTCTAAGTTCGATCACGGCAGCAGAGGGTCTGTTACACGTTATTATTATTTTGGTGCCTGTTGACCACGGATAGTCGTGGTAGATTAATAAATATAGTGCGTGTGTAGCTATAGATCTTGATTTGCATGTTTAACACAAGTGTCGCAGTTAAATATAACTTGTGTGTGTAGTTAGGAATAGAGGAGTAGCTAGTGGTTAGAGTGTTAGTACCATAGACAGCTTTTCCAATCATCTGACTGGTAAGTGTGACATTTTTCTTCCACCCATTGTTGTATTATTGACAAGACTTTGTGCGTAATTGACAGTCTTATAATTTTTTTGGGTGGGCCAGACGGGTTTATTCAGTATGTCGAGGTTGGACAATGTTAAACAATGTTATCATTGTCTAGCTTTTGGACATTTGTCTATCGGATGCCCTAATATTCTTCGGAATATTAACAGTTCCTGGAGAAGAGGGGTACTGTTTGTCAAAAACAAGCCTTTCATGGCACGAGCTACAGTCAGCGATAAGTTGAAGGACAAAAGTCAACTACAAAACCAGCTAAGAGAACTAACAGGCAGAGTTATTCGGCTGGAACGGCAGGAAAAAGATCTCCAATGGAAGCTGCGACAGCTGTTGCTACAGTTTGAAAACGGAGCTTTCAAACCAGCTGGGAAGGAGAGAAGGAGTCAAGAAATCACAGAAGTAAACACGGTCCAGTATTGTGGAAGGAGACAGAGTGGTAGGAAAGTGAGTAGGAAGCCCGTACTACTTCCACATTCCGATCCGTGGAGGGACAGAGGTGGAAATCTCAGGACGGACGTGTGTGGACGACTGGAAAGAGGTTGCGAAAAGGGTTGGAGTTTGACCCAGGTGCAGAGGCCAAGTCAAGTGAGAGGAGGAGGAATGGTTGGGCAGAAGTTTGAATCGGGCAGATTCTTAGCCCACAAGAGGCCTTTTGCACGGTTACAGATGGAGAGGCAGGACAGGAGCTATCAAAGAGACTTTAAGCACGAGGCGGATGGACAGAAAGAAAGAGATACAGGTTTTGTGTATCCAGAAAAGTTAGGGACGGAGGGCAGGTTACGCAATGCAAACGAGACAAACGTTCGCTCAGAGGTCCAGATAAAATGTTACCGCATCGGACAGTGTAGGCCGAGAATTCAGGAAGAGGGTATTACGTCGATTAACATGGTCGGGCGTGCTGAAAGGAGCCAAGTTTACCAGGAACTTGTGGTCAAGCCTGGTAGAACATTAGTTAAAGTCGACGAAGAATCGAACAAAGAAATAGTCAGAGATTCGTCAGATAAAGAGGAAAGGAGAGGAGGAGGAATGGTGGCAGGACCAGCTATGGTTTCGTGCCCACCCAAGCCAGGTCCTAGCCATGCGGGAGAAGTTGTTGAACAGACCGAAAGAAGGGACAACCCTTCGGTCACCGAGGAAGGAAGTGGGAATGACGCACAGTTGGAATGTGAAACGGACGCACCGGTTAAGAATACTCGTGCAGCCAACAAAGGAGGAACAGAGTTTCTAAGGAAAACGAAGAAAAGGGAAAGGCAGGTTAACCACAGCCAGGACAGCGAACCAGTCATCGAAGCAAAGATGAAAAGATCTCAGTTCGAAATAAGCCAACAGTCAAACGAACAGTGTGAAAGGTCTTTCCCGCAAATAGTGAATACAGATGGACGGAAGGCTGAAGTAGCGAACGATGTAAGTGTACGTAACACTAACAGAGAACCGGTAGGTACGAACGAACACCGTGAAACAGACCAGACGATGGGCGTTTTACAGGAGGAAATCGCGCAGCAATCAGAGACAGCTGATGGGGCAACGCATAGTCTGGTTAAAATAAGCAGTAGTGATAAGGAACGGTTGATGCAATGTTTACTGACGCTAGCCAAAAACATGGAAATCAGAAATGGAATTAGGTAAAGTCGTGTGGAGTACTTACACACATGGGCTATCATGTGGAACTCCAGTTGATGTATGCATTTGCATAAAATTTGTTTCATCTACCGTTATCCTTGGGAAACGGAGATTTGGATAATTAGGGGGTAGGGTATAGAGAAGGAGGAATGACCAGATGTTAAAAATTCCTTTGAATTCGTTGTCTCAAGTAAACGCCAGACAATGAGCGTACCACGGACGGTCAGTCTGCAGCTAGACTGACCGAGATCAAAGGGACATTTCCGACCAGAGAAACGGACAAGAGACGCAGGATAGCTGGATGCGCCAGGTAATGATTACGCGACGCAGGGTAACACGTGGACGTGATGTTTCGGTCAATGTCTGACCAGGTAGCTTTGATGCGGGGAATTTGGGGAAATAGCGGTGAATTAGTTAGATCACAACACTCAGTTTTGATTCCTCGGGACAAAGACTGCACCCGGACTAGTAGGGTTACAGCATGACGTAATTCGACAGGTGGACGATTCGGTTTTTGACATTTGACTCAGACATAGTTTAGTACCTGATTAAGTTAGAACTTAGTCATAGTTTAGTATCTTTTGAAGGGGGCATTAACAGGTGCTCATCTGTGGGGCACGAGCAGGAGTGAAGGTTGATGGCATTTGATCATGTTTTTGTGTGCAAATATTTTGACATTTGCATTTGGTGTTTGGGTTTTGACTAATGGTATTACTTGCATTTTAAGTGGGTTGTATGGTCGATATAGTATGCATTGAATTTTTCTTTATTTTGTTGTTGTTTTGTTGTTTAAACATGATTACATATCCTGACAGTATCAACGTGTTATACTTGCTGACTGAAATATTGATATCATAAGTATGCGTGCAAATATTTTGACATTTGTATTTATTGTTTGGGTTTCGACATTGTATGCAATGCATTTGTCTTGTGTTTTGTTGTTGTTTTGTTGTTGTTGTTGAATCATCATGTTTACAGGTATTTGATACAGGTTATTTAGGTGATCTACAGAGCAGTATATCTCATCCAGACTGTAGGCCTCCGCAAGCACAAGTCACCACGAGTTCCAGAATCACATGTATGTGGAGTCTTTGCAGAGAAGACTACATTGATCAGAAGTTTTAATATTGACTATGACATGTTGTCAAATATCGTTTTTGTGGGAAACATAAAGAATTTTGCTGTTTTCTTTGAGAGGGGATAGCTGTCAAGAAAGACAGTGATAACTAGCCTGAGGATAACCCACGTAAATTCGTGGCCTCACAGGAGTTAGTATGAAGTGAATCGTCGGCCAGGCGTGTAATGAGACCGCCTGAGAAAATTGACCTGAACTGGTCGAGTGTAACAATGAAGGTTCGTGTCCTTAGAGGAAGGCACGGGAAACAGGGCGAGGTATGTTGACCTCAAATGAGTAAGGAGAATTCCTTAAGGTGTTTCTGTTTTGATGAGTTCAAGGTCCCGCAGGGACAGACTTTGGTGTATTTGACTGCAAAACGATGTAAAAGTAGTGGTTTGTGTTGTAAAAACGCCCAGCCACAGTGTTTTTCTTCTGCTTGTATTGATTGTGTATGTATTACAAAAAGTTTATATGTATCAAATGACATGTCTTTTTATGCATGTACGATGTGAGTGAAGTTGTAAACAGGAGTAGTGTTTACATTTTGGATAGTAGAGACGAAAATGGTGGTCATTTGCCAGATGACAAAAATGACCATCCATGTTTCGGTCTGTAGTTTAGGGAGGTAATGTAACAGTTCCCGCCGGAGCAAGGGGAGTTTAGGATGCCTGAACATGTTAAAGCTTAAAGCTACATGAATGCATGTCAAGGTCACTCACTGTCTCAGCAAAGGAGAACAGAGTTGGGTTAAGGAATGTGGACAGGTAGAAACTGACCACTGGCCTTCCGATTTTGGTAGGGGGAGATTGATTGACAGACGAAATTGGCAACGGGGCTTGCTGCGAGAGAATGAGTGACAGGTGTGCAAAGTGTTTCGTTCCAATTGGAATTGAAGATGACCATACCTGAGATCGATTGGTCAAGCTCTGGCCTTGCTTGAGGATATATAACTCGAGAAAAAGTTTAGCTCGGGGGCTGGAGGAGAGATGGAGAGGCTAGATAGAGAGAGGCTGTATGGGAGAGAGAGAGACTGAATGTAGATAGTGTGTTTAACTCACGGACTTTAGATAGAGGAGCGATTGATAGACGGTTGGACGAATGTTTAGCGATAGAACAGGATCGCTCAAATAGGTGTGTGAGTTTTGCATTAATAGATAATGTGAAAATGTGTTTGTAAGCAAGGACACATTGTGAACGAGTATGTCGAGATCGCCCGCCTGAGGGGATTTCAGTGAGGAAGAGTATTTGATAAGGTGTGTTGAAGACGCAGTTAAGGCGATGTGTGTGTGATGCAATTGCAAGGCAATAGAACTGGGTTTTTATATGTGGGAATTCCATCAATAGCTAATGCTTACAATTCCCGTTTTAGTAGAATGTTTAGTTAAGATATGTATTATATTGTGTTTGTAATTTCTCTACTCATTCTATGATATGAGTATGATATAATAAATATGCCACCTGCTGGGTGATATGTCATTTACTGAGTATGGTCATGATGATGTGGATGAGTGTGAGAATGTTCTAAGTTCGATCACGGCAGCAGAGGGTCTGTTACAACAGTTCAAAGACTGGCAAGGAATTGGGCAACTGACTGATGCTCTAACACTATAACCCCCATGCAGTTGAAAATCAATAAAGATAACGATACGTGGATATTACATTTCTGCGGATTCCTCAATAAGTGTTCTCAGAGAGAAAATTTGGTCGGCACACGATCTCTTTGGTCTCCAACCAGATTACTATTCTCACAATCATATGTCAATCTTATCCCTGAGTCCTTTCAACATCATACTGCAAAATACTTGTCCCGGTACTGATAGCAGTGTACTGTCTCGCCAGTTTTTGCAATTCAATAAGTCGCCTTTTTTGGGTATTGTAAAAATAATTCAATCTATTCACTGCCGAGTGAAGTTTCGTCCATTCGCACTTCATTTATGGTGGGCAACAAGTGTCTAAGAACATCATTTTCTGCTGTTTTTTGCATTTCTTCCGCATTTTCCTCGTGGTCAGCTGCTTTACAATTCTTGAGTTCACCGATGTATAGCTTAGTCTCCTCATGTGTAAACTGATGAATAGATACTTGTAAGATGTGCATGATTGTTTCAATGGCAAGGTCATGCGTTGATGGTGGATGTGGTCTGTTCAACACCTTTATAAGTTCTCTGCCAAAATCTCGTCTGCTATTTTTCTGAAGTCTTAGTACACTAAGCCGATATAAGTGTTAGTACAAAGTAGTATTTGGTCTAACACACTACTCGCGGCCCTCATCCCAAGACAGCGGAGTACTCAGCTCCACCTGGGGAGTCTGTAGGGATTTCGATCGACACGCTACGCATGAACACAGCCTCACCAGTTGGACATGATAGTGGTCGATCCACGCAACAGACCTTTGACGCAGACGCGAACATTATATTTATATTATTAGTACACCTGTTGTAATGTCTCTCGAAGTAGCGATTCTAGTAGTCTCCAAGTGGTCCATGATTTAGAATAAGTTCAGAATCACTGGTGTAGTAGAATGTGCTCACTTGTCACCTACGGGACAAAGGGTAGCAGGCAGTATTACCAACGACGTTATGAGAGACACTCGAACCTACAAGGTCTGGCAGTCTTGGGTAGAATTGATTATGAATGTGCCCTGCAATCTTCATAGGCATCATACGTCCTCTTCTTAGTTCCATTCCCGTATAAAATGCATTAATTTATTCTGTTTATGCTTCATTATACACACACATAAGTAAGATGAATTATAGAATGCAGATAATAGATTGATATAGGCAGAGTTGATACACGAGAACTGAATACAGACGCCTCTAGTCTTTTAGTTACAGATAATGGCAAATGTAGTCAGACTATTGAATATGTAATGATGAAAAATTAAGCACGCATGAACAAATTAGTTTCTTCACCAAGCGATTTATAACATCAAAGTACAAATGTAAAAAGTATATGTCAATTTCAATTCCTCTCCCATCCCCCACCCCCCAAACGCCTTACCTGTTGCTCTTTAATTGTATTTTATATGTCTGATATCTGCTATGCTTGCAATATCCAATATGAAGTCAGAGATTTTAAAATAGTCATATTAATAATGAATTGGCTTTCTTTCTGTGAACCTTAAAGATGCGAGCAACAGATTAAGATGAGACTGATTGTATTTTTAGAGTCCTACTTTTTTAATTCAATGGAGTAGTTAGTTGATTATGTTTTGATTTGATGTGACTTAAATAACTCTTCCATTACTCTTTGAAAATATTTTTTTAATTCCAACCAAAAAGACATATGCTTTTCAGCCTCTTGAATTTCATCACCGATAAGGACAGCCCCATTATTTGCAGGTTTCTCTTCACAAGACACGAGACTCCCGGTCACAATCTGTGAACAAGATCATTGCAAAAAAACAATTATCAATAACATAACGTTGTTGGATTGGCAGGGCTGGGCTCTTCAAAATCCTCTCAAAAATAGGATGTACTGACAATCTGCTTATTTCATGATGATATGAAAGGAACCAGTCCAATTCGACAGTAACAAATCAGCACCATGAAATATGTGATGATGTAAATGTGATGTAAAAAAAAGGTTGTGTTCTGTGTGCGGAAGTAGCTTTATGTACATGCATGTACGTGTTTTTTTTTCTATGTATGTGAATAAATGAATATATGCTCGTGTGTGTATAAATGAATATGTGTGTGGATAAATAAACATTTGTAAGTGTGTATAGATGAATATGCATGTGTGTGTGTGTGTGTGTGTGTGTGTGTGTGTTTAAATGAATATGCATGTGTGTGTGTGTGTGTGTGTATAAATGAATATGCATGTGTGTGTGTTTAATTGAATATGCATGTGTGTGTATAAACAAATAGGAATGCATGTTTAAGTGAATATGTATGTATGGATGGGTGCACACGTGTAAGCATATTGCCTTTGAAAATATCTCATAGAAACAAAAATGTACATTACTAAGTTTCTGAAAATTAATATCATTTTAAATTGATGTCACCATTCACTTCACAAAATGTAACTACCACCCTCTAATGTTTCATCTCATGGGAAATTATCATTTCATTTCACTTCAAATCATGTACAAATTTTATGTGAAATTTGTTGTTCAAATTGTAATAATTGATTCTGTGCAATAAAGAATTACCGAAAAAAAGAAAAAAAAAGGAGGAAGGAAAAGGGTATGCCGTTCCAGGATTAGTATTTGAAGTCGTAGGAAAACGTATTTTGCAGCATGACTGATACTATCGCTATCGTCGCTTGCGATTGGGAACTATTATAATTATTATTATCTGTGTTTGCAAATACACCATTGATAGTCTTCTTGTATGTGTGTTTGTGAGTGTGTGTGTATGGGTGTGTGTGTGTGTGTGTGTGTTTGTGTGTGTGTATGGGGAGACAGTTTGATTTTTTCGATATACCATATTCCCTTGTTGGACCTTTTAATTGACATCGTTCTCCTACTGTCTTACATGTCTGAGCACACCGCCTCTGTCTGTCGTCATCCATGTGTTGCTAGTTTCCGTATTCCTTTTTTTAAATGTTTTATTTGATTGCCTTCTTCTGCGTGGGGTGTGACTATGTTTACTTTCTTTGGTGTACGGTCTGCCTCTCTATTGGCTTTTTTATGTGTATGTGGTCTGTAAATGTTCTGTTTCTTGTATCTGTCAGTGTGTGTGCCTCTGGGTTTTTTCGTTTTAAATGTGTTTTTTGTTAGCCGTATTGTGTTTCTGGTGTATTTTAACTTGTGTGTATGATGGGTGCAGACGTCGGTGAAATAGACAACACCACACAGACAAGACACGGCGACAGCAGTGACGAAGCCTAAAATCCCATCCACTATCCCAACAATGAAAATAAAGTGGTGTGACTCAATGGTCTAGTGGTAAGCTGTTCACCTCAGGTGCCGAATGTCGCGGGTTCGAATCACGGTGTAGAGACGGAGATTTCTTCACGTGGATCTTCTTGTAAATATTCCCCTGATCTTTGGCTAGTGAGATCCGAGTCCCGTGGTCAGTGTCGAACATGTGAAAAATCCATTTTCATTAGCCCACTCCCTCCACATTCGTGTGTGATGAATCTATTTGTCTATTTATGTGTATTTGGCGTTCCATGTTATTTTCTTGCTGTATTTTTGTCTCTATTTGTTGTCATGTGTAAATTAGTTGAATGCTTTTTCTATGTATGTTATTGTTGCTTGTGTGGGTTTTTTTTCAGCATGTGTGCCTTTGTATAATGAAAATGTCTAGTGTCTTTGTGTGGTCTTAGGTGTTTATATATTTTCTTTGTATGTGTTCGGGTGCTCGATGCGTCTATTTGTGCCATTATGTATGTGAATTGTCCCTATATGCCTTCATGTGTGTGTTATATCTCTGTTTAATCTCTTGTATGTTGCAGATCTCATTGTCATCTTGTGATTTCATATGCCTCGCTTTGCTTTCTTGTCTAATCTGTGTCTCTATTTGCATTGTTTTATGTGGTGTATCTGTCTTTTCCTAGCAGCTTCTGTTTACCAAAGCACGTGTGTCCTGTACCTGTTTGCCTTTCACGCATATCAGCTATTTTGCAGACACAATCCAATAATATCCAATCTCCGTCTCGTTCCATGAACTTTGTTTACTTATTATTTCCCCTGATGTATTAACACGTTCTTCTGTCAGTGAGTTTATTCAAGTGCGTTATCTTGTCTTGTGACTGTATGATGACAATTCCAACTCAATCCATTTATTACACAAATGTCTCCATTGTTAACATTTTGTCTTAATTACTATTAACTATATTTTACGAAACCAATAAAATACGACCGACATATTTCTCTGTTTCAAAAACGAAGAAATCATTCAAATAAAGGACAAACATATCAGAAGTGATCACTGAGTAAGTCAAGTCAGTAGTTTGCCTTTTGCAGAAAATTGTTTCTTACAACCCCCAACCTATTTTTCTGTTTTAGTTTTTTGACAGGTGTGCAGTACGTGATGATACCATTACTTTGCCTATGTGCAGAAGCGATCGTACATGGAAAAAACCCAGTGCATGGCAAACTGGAGACGGCGAGATTAATACACCCTGCGTTGGTGTTGTGAACTCGAGTTTGATCTCTAGGTCACGGTACCTTACTGAGACCTGCTATAAAAAAAAAGAATGAAATAACAGTAGATAGGTGCCCTCCGATAGATATAAGGGAATGTTGAGTCAGGTAGACATGCTACAAATTGCCGAAGCAAAGACAAATTTTAGAAAGGGCAACCTATGACAAAGTTAAATGATAAAAACTATCACAAGAGACAAATGGTACAGAGAACACAATACGTATGGTATCATTGAGACGTGCAACTGCTCACCGAGAACAAGTCAGTGGTAATGTCTAGACTGTGAACTAGCGACTGCAGAAACAGTCTCCATTTGTTCAAGGAAGGAAAATTGTACACATAAGCTTTAGTATGATTGGAGATCAATCTTTTTCTTCTTCATCATCGTACGCAGTCAGACATAAACCTTTATTTTTTAGAAAAAAAGCAGCGGTCATCCTGAGGCTGTCGACACTGCCATAGAGCTTGTCTAGTGTTGCAGCTTGTGATGACTACATCTGCTCTCTATGATCCTCGTATGTCGGGCAGTTTTGCTGCAAATACTCAGCGGTCATTTTCTCGGTACCACACGGCCATTCGTCAGTGTCACCTATCTTCAATTTGTTGAATAGGTGGTACCTCAGTCTATTGTGGCCAGTGCGAAATCTGAAGACCACGACCTGCTCTCTTCTGTTCAACTGGTAATAGGCATCGTTTTTTGTGTAGCCAGTATGCTCGGTTTCCCATTTGGTCATGTATCTAGCTCCAATAAGCCGTTTTGACTCTTCGTATGTCATACTAGTATCTGGTTGTGGTAGTCTTGCACCTTCTTTTGCCAGTCTGTCTGCCTCCTCGTTGCCTTGGATGTTGCAGTGGGATGGAATACACTGTACCACTACCCTTTTTGATGCGGACTGCTGGCATAGTTGACAGAGTACTGCTCTTAAATCATTAAGTTCAGTATTTTTCTGGCTTTTTAGTTCTGTGACTACGGCCAAGGCATCTGTAAGCAGGACTAAATGGCTTTCATTTCTTTTACCTGTCACCATTTCTTCCACTGCCGCTCTCAGTGCCTCTGCCTCCGCTCTGAAATTGCTTGTGTATTTTCCAGTAGCGAATGATAGTGTTATTTTTCTGCCATTTTGTAGGTTCAGGAATGCTCCTGCCCCTCCGTTCTGTATTGTGTTTGTTACAGAACCGTCTGTGTATGCATGGGTCCAGTCCATGCGTGGGTAGTTTTTCGTTATGTAGCTCAGGGTAGTATCTCTTCTTTTTTTTTCAGTCTGGCAGTTTTTGTTTCTAATATCTGGTATATTTTCTACCACCTCTGGACGTATATGCTGCACTCTTTGAAACTCTTTTTGTACAGTAGGGACAGGCTTTGGTGTTGTTAGTGAGTTCGTGGGGATTTCGTGCATCTTTGCTTTGGCTATTTCTGCAAAGTTTTTCCGCTTTAGTTTCCAATTTCCGAGATTCTTTAGTCTCTGGTGCATTGGATGGTCAGTCAGTCTTCTGAGTTTCTCTGCTTGCAGCTGGGCTCTGCAGTCTCTTCTGTCGGTCATGCATTGCCGTTTTGTAATCTTTTCAAGTTCTACAATTGGCGTTGACTTCATGCCTCATGTTATAACTCTCATGGCTTGGTTTTGGAGTTTGCTAATGTTATCGAAGTTCGCCTTTGCTGCTGTTGTCCATGCCGCAATGCCATACTCGAGAACTGGTCTCACTCTTCCAGTGTACAGTTTCTTTAGTATACTTTCGTCTGCTCCCCAGCTTCTGCCAGCAAGTTTCCTCATGATTGCCATTCTTTCTCTGGCTCTCATTCGGTTTCTCTCGATCTGACTTTTCCATGTCATGCGCCGATCAAATGTGACTCCCAGGTAGTTTAGGTTGTCGTTTGGCTGCAGGTATTTGCTGTTGAAACTTAATTTGGTGTATTTTTTTAAATACATATTGTACATGTCGTTTTTTCCTTGTTTATTTTGACCAGCCATGAGTTCGCCCACTCTTCCAGCGATGTTAGGGCCTGCTGCATCCGATTTCTTGCTTCGGTGAGGTTCTTTTCAGAGGTCCACAGAGCCAGATCGTCTGCAAACATTGAGCTATGGACTCTTCTTGGTATATTCTCTGTTATGTTATTTATATACACCAGGAAGAGTGTGGGTGACAGTACTCTTCCTTGGGGTACTCCCTGAGGTCAGGAACATATCTAGATAATGTCTCAGTGACCTCACCAGGACTAGAACATACCTAGATAATGTCTAAGTGATCTCACCAGGACAAGAACAAATCTAGATTATGGCTCAGTGACTTCGCAAGGAAAAGACCATACCTAGATAATGGCTTAATGACTTCATCAGGACAAGAACATACCTAGATACTTTCTCGGCAACCTCACCTGGACAAGAACATACATAAATACTGTCTCAGCGACCTCACCAGGACAAGAATATACCTAGATAATGTCTCAGCGACCTCACCAGGACAAGAACATATCTAGATAATGGCTCAGTGACCTCACCAGGTCTGGAACATACCTAGATAATGTCTCAGTGACCTCACCAGGACTAGAACATACCTAGATAATGTCTAAGTGACCTCAGCAGGTCAGGAACATACCTAGATAATGTCTCAGCGACCTCACCAGGACAAGAACATATCTAGATAATGGCTCAGTGACCTCACCAGGTCTGGAACATACCTAGATAATGTCTCAGCGACCTCACCAGGACAAGAGCATACCTAGATACTGTCTCAGCAACCTCACCAGGACAAGAACATACCTAGATACTGTCTCAGCGACCTCAACAAGAACGCAATACCTAGATAATAGCTCAGCTACCTCACCAGGACAAGAAAATACCTAGATAATGACTCAGTGACATCATCAGGACAAGAACATATCTAGATAATGTCTCAGTGACCCCACCAGGACAAGAACATACCAAGATAATGGCTCAGCGACCTCACCAGGACAAAAAACATATCTAGATAATGTCTCGTGATCTCATCAGGAGAAGAACATACCTAGATACTGTCTCAGCGACCTCACCACGACAAAAACATACCAATATACTGTCTCAGCGACCTCACCAGGAACGCAATACCTAGATAATAGCTCAGCTACCTCACCAGGACAAGAAAATACCTAGATAATGTCTCAGTGACATCATCAGGACAAGAACATACCTAGATAATGGCTCAGTGACCTCACCAGGACAAGAACATACATAGATACTGTCTCAGCGACCTCACCAGGACAATAACATACCTAGATAATATCTCAGCGACCTCACCAGGACAAGAAAATACCTATCTACTGTCTCAGCGACCTCACCAGGACAAGAACATACCTAGATAATGACTCAGTGACCCCACCAGGACAAGAACATACCAAGATAATTGCTCAGCGACCTCACCAGGACAAAAACATATCTAGATAATGTCTCGTGACCTCACCAGGACAAGAACAAACATAAATAATGTCTCAGCGACCTCACCAGGACAAGAACATATCTAGATAATGTCTCAGTGACCTCACTAGGTATGGAACATATCTAGATAATGTCTCAGCGACTTCACCAGGACAAGAACATACTTAGATACTGTCTCAGCGACCTCACCAGGTCAGGAACATACCTAGATAATGTCTCAGCGACTTCCCCAGGACAAAAACATAGCTATATACTGTCTCAGCGACCTCATCAGGACAAGATTACCAAGATAATAGCTCAGCGACCTCACCAGGACAAGAAAATACCTAGATAAGGTCTCAGTGACCTCATCAGGACAAAATCATACCTAGATAATGGCTCAGTCACCTCACCAGGACAAGAACATATCTAGATAATGTCTCATTGACCTCACCAGGACAAGAACATACCTAGCTACTGTCTCAGCGACCTCATCAGGACAAGAACATACCTAGATAATTTCTCAGCGACCTCTCCAGGGCAAGAAAATACATAGATAATGGCTTAGTGACTTCAACAGGACAAGAACACACCTAGATACTGTCTCAGTGACTTCATCAGGACAAGAACATACCTAGATAATATCTCAGCGACCTCACCAGGACAAGAAAATACCTATCTACTGTCTCAGCGACCTCACCAGGACAAGAACATACCTAGATACTGTCTCAGCGACCTCACCAGGACAAGAACATATCTAGATACTGTCTCAACGCCCGCAACAGAACAAGAACATACCTAGATAATATCTCAGCGACCTCACCAGGACAATAACATACCTATCTACTGTCTCAGCGACCTCACCAGGACAAGAACATACCTAGATACTGTCTCAACGCCCGCAACAGAACAAGAACATACCTAGATAATGTCTCAGCGACCGCAACAGGACAAGAATATACCTAGATAATGTCTCAGTGACATCGTCAGGACAAGAACATACCTAGATTATTTCTCAGCGACCTCACCAGGACAAGAACATACCTAGATAATTTCTCAGCGACCTAACCAGGACAAGAAAATACCTAGATAATGTCTCAGCGACCTCACCAGGACAAGAACATACCTAGATAATGTCTCAGCGACCTCACCAGGACAAGAACATACCTAGATAATTTCTCAGCGAACTCACTATAACAAGAACATACCTAGATACTGTCTCAGCGACCGCACCAGGACACAAACAAAACGATAAATTTCGTAGACGCCACAAGACCTCCGTCAGGGACATATGTTTTTATTTTGGTCACGAATTGTTGATGTCTAGCCCGTTTCATAAGACAACACTGCTTTATATTTTGTCTTTTGTTCGCGTCATCATTACAATTCGTCTGAATACCTCCGTTTCCTTATATGCGTTACTGGCATGCCGAATTGTGTGTATGTGTTCTAGTTCGTCCATCGTAATCGATGAGGACCCCAAGATAATTGGGAAAGTTCGTGACAAAGTGACTTGCGTGTGAATTTGATTTTAGTGAAGACGAGTTGCATTCGGATTGTTGAAACTGTTTTGGAACTCCAAGGAAATAAGAAGGAAAACAAAAAATAAGAATTTTGAACTCAAATATGAAGCAAGTCCTGCTGTATGGAAAATAGTGGAGATGGACGGGTCATTTATTAAGAAAGCCCCAGGTCAGTATCACCAGGTAATCCCTGTCATGGAACCCTCAGAGAAGGAGAGGCATATGCAGACCAAGAAATACATACGAGATCAGGAGGCGGAGTAAAAGAAAACAGGAAAAAGCTGAAAGGAAGTGGGAAAGATTGCACAGGACAGAGCTGCTTGGCGAGGGTTGGTTGATGTCCTATGCACTCCAGGGTAATGGAAGGGAAAGAGACAAGACGAGTTGCGCACGCCAGCCTTACTCTCTGGTCCTCAGCTACCCTTATTCAGTGGCAAGACATCGTCAAGACGACTGATGCCAAAAGGGAATGCATATTTTTCTTAGGGGTTTCTCACGAAGCCTTTTTAAACGAACACGCATCCAACAAGGCAGTGCAGACGAACATGGAACCGCCGAGGTCCCAATGTAAATGCATGAGACAATGGAGTAGCCACTTATGGCTTATTGGTTCCATGTCTGCACTCACTGCCTGGTGCGATACCAGATCGTTGGAAATGATTCAGGAGAAAACCCTAAGAAAAATCGATATCCTATTCTTCTTTCACTTGTCTTGATCATGTCTTGCCATTGAATCATGGAAGTTGAGAACGAGAGAGTGAGTCTGACATGCGCAATGCTCCTTCACTACAATCAAAGTCACCTTGCTTTTATGTCACCTTGCTTTTATGTCACCTTGCTTTTATGTCACCTTGCTTTTATGTCACCTTGCTTTTATGTCACTTTGCTTTTATGTCACCTTACTTTTATGTCACCTTGCTTTTATGTCACCTTGCTTTTATGTCACCTTGCTTTTATGTCACCTTGCTTTTATGTCACCTTGCTTTTATGTCACTTTGCTTTTATGTCACCTTGCTTTTATGTCACCTTGCTTTTATGTCACCTTGCTTTTATGTCACCTTGCTTTTATGTCACCTTCGTTACATCACTGTCTACTACAAAGATCACATAAATCGTGCCTTTGATATTTGGTGAATGGAACATATGCATCTTCCCGGATCGTTTGCTAAACATCCCCCACCCCAGCGAAAGGGGTATCCTATTTCACTGTACTAAGTGCAGACGACAATTCAGGACTCAGGTTTAGCCAACCTCGAACACATGCGAATAGTGAATGTTAACACAGAGGTCCTCGCCTTCATTACTTTTGCAGCTTCGATCTATTTATTTGTACACATATATTATAAATTACATTAATTGCAAGTTAAGAGGTGGGAAAAGTGAAGAACAATAATTGTACCATACATAATCAGTATACTTGGAATTCTCGTATTCAAACATACAAGTGTTTGCCTGCTGCCAGACAGCCGAAGGGTACTTGTAGTAGGTACTTATTGGGGATTTCACTCCCTGCGCTTTACGAGGCCTGGGATTTCACTCCCTGCGCTTTATGAGGCCTGGGATTTCACTCCCTTCGCTTTACGAGGCCTGGGATTTCACTCCCTTCGCTTTACGAGGCCTGGGATTTCACTCCCTTCGCTTTACGAGGCCTGGGATTTTACTCCCTTCGCTTTACGAGGCCTGGGATTTCACTCCCTTCGCTTTACGAGGCCTGGGATTTCACTCCCTTCGCTTTACGAGGCCTGGGATTTCACTCCCTTCGCTTTACGAGGCCTGGGATTTCACTCCCTTCGCTTTACGAGGCCTGGGATTTTACTCCCTTCGCTTTACGAGGCCTGGGATTTCACTCCCTTCGCTTTACGAGGCCTGGGATTTCACTCCCTGCGCTTTATGAGGCCTGGGATTTCACTCCCTTCGCTTTACGAGGCCTGGGATTTCACTCCCTTCGCTTTACGAGGCCTGGGATTTCACTCCCTTCGCTTTACGAGGCCTGAGATTTCACTCCCTTCGCTTTACGAGGCCTGGGATTTCACTCCCTTCGCTTTACGAGGCCTGGGATTTCACTCCCTTCGCTTTACGAGGCCTGGGATTTCACTCCCTTCGCTTTACGAGGCCTGGGATTTCACTCCCTTCGCTTTACGAGGCCTGGGATTTTACTCCCTTCGCTTTACGAGGCCTGGGATTACACTCCCTGCGCCTTACAAGGCCTGGGATTTCACTCCCTTCGCTTTACAAGGCATGTGGGAAGACATGTTGGAAATACGTAGTTTTTATAACGCCTTGTCGTTACAATGACTAACAGCTTATCCTATTCAATCTTCAACTGCCAGTTTATTTTTTTTACGTGTTGACAGATCCTCTGAGTTTACTGTACATTCTCTATAGGTCTAAGCCCCACTTTTATACCAGGTGAGGCTTGAATGTTGTGGGATTTTAAGACACTACTATTTGCTTCTTCGATTTTATGTTGTTGAGGTCAGCGTTTGACCTCTCTGCACTTTTTTCTCCAGAATATATATGTCCAAGTAGCGGCTAACACAGCATTCATTTCGATTTTCAATAGCCAAGAGTTAATTTACGTTGGCTCTCCGTAAGGCTACCACAGTTTATCGTCCGTCTCCGAAAGGACTAGACTCTCATCCTCTTGAGACCAGAGGACTCTTGAAATCGATTCACCCTTTCGTTTGTTGTTACTTCATGTCAAAAAAGAGAACAACATAAATTACATTGTCATATACATTGGCTACATAACACATGGAACGAGAGTGTTGTATTACTGTAACTTTCTCTAAACTTGTCGTTATATGACTATAGAAGAATATGAATAAGCCTAGCAACATCCTCATGCAAACGAATCGTTACAGAACCACAAATGCTGTAGGGGGAACTCAGTGGTAAGGTGTCCGCCTCGGGTGCCGGAGGTCACGGGTTTGAATCACGGTGGAGACCGGGATTTTTTTCACGTGGATCCTCGGGTAGACATTCCCTTGATCTCCGGGTAGTGAGATCGGACTCCCGGGTTCAGTATTGAGCACGCTAAAATTCCTTGGCAGTGATAAATCGAAAAGAATAGGCTTAACTCCCGCTACTAAGACAAAATTCAAGTTAAAAAAATAAATTATTTATACCTTTTTCCAGGTCGTTTGTTAAGAGTTGTTATAGATGGCGCCTAACTGGCTGCGGGTCTACTTAACTCTAGTGTTTGAGTCTATTAAGATGGACTCGCACATCGGTTATACCACCCTCCAAGAAACTGGTTGTATACAGCCTCTTTAGAGTCTCATAAATACGTTAAGTTAAGTTAAGTTAGATGACGTATGTGAGTTCATGACAAATCCCAAGCACCAGGCCCATATGGCGCTTAACATTTCAGAACCAGTATCGTATTTATTGCACAATTTCTAGAATATCTCCTTCATATTTAACCTGGTTTGTAGATTATAACACATTTGTCAGCACCCGTGTTACACGGCAGCGAAGACAAAACATAAATAAAGAATTACATAATATATTAAGTATTGTTTGAAAAATAAACTTACATTTGCACATATACAATTACTATTTTCAAAAGTAATTTGTCCATACCCTCCAGCATGTTCTGCAACCTACGAGGAACTTTGCATCCAGCATTAAGTCTGGCTCTTGTATGTTGTACCTGGTGCTTAGATCCTAAACACATGTCACCTCCTGAGGTAAGTGATTTGACATAAAACTCTGTGTGATAGAGCGACGTGTAATGTTCGCCAGTATGTTTTGTATGAAATGAACATCAAAATAAAGAGGATGTTTTTATTCCATTACCTTAAGTTCTTAACTTCTTT
Organism: Ariolimax columbianus; assembly: GCA_036924085.1. NCBI lineage: Eukaryota > Metazoa > Mollusca > Gastropoda > Stylommatophora > Arionidae > Ariolimax > Ariolimax columbianus. Next base: position 15,296,465 of record JAVGWX010000011.1, read on the forward strand.
ATACTGTCTTAGAAAGTTTTGCAGAGCCTCTATACAAACAGTTTCCTCTACACAACTCGATCTAAAAATAACAAAATTTATCTAATCTATTTTGAATGTATTGGATGACCCTGCCCCCACTATTTTTTGCGGCAATACAATGCAATAGTAAATTTGGGCGACCAGAGCCCGTTGGTTCTAATGACCATGTCTATGACCACGACTGATGGCCGCGTCACAGGTGGCCATTTTTTGTTGTTGTTGCTTAGATGTTTGCCTCACTACTTTCTACTGGCGGAGGCGCGCCATTTTCCACCCCAGACCGTAGTCCATTGGGCGATATCAGGACGCATAAACCAGTGCTTGGATGAATGTGTGCATCTGCATGTACCTAATGCTAGGTTTGTGTGCCCTCAGAAGCTAGCCTAACCAAAGTGCAATTGAAGGGCCTCACCATGAGGGCACGTGTGAAAGTTGTGCAAGAGTGTGACTGTAGGACAGAGTCAAATGAAACAGAGTGAGGAGAGAATAGAGAGAAGGGGAAGAGTGGCCTTCAGGGTGAGCCTCCCTACTCAAGGAGATTTTTTTTGTTTTTGTTTTTTTGTTTGATATATTTTAGCCATGTGTGAGGGCGGCCTAGAGGACATCTCTAGAATGAGCATGGCCACTTCCCGTTTCTCGCCTATACTGTCTGCAGGAGCAGCTCATGAGCTGAGACTTCCCGGGGGAGGCTGATAGAGCGACCGAAAAAGGAGAGGCGACTGCGATCAATTGTCAAGACAATGACTGCAAGTTAAGCACGTCAAACTACTTCACCGTTGGAAATCATGTTGTGCCAGTTTATATCATGGACACCCACCTGGTTGTGTATGTGGAACGCCTCAAGGCGCTGCCGGTCATGAGTGTATTTTACTCGACCCTGACATAGTCGGATCAAATGTTATGCCTGATCGAATATCAATTCCCTCTTCTCAAGGTATGGGATCGACCTGCACCAGTTAAACTAGATGTAAATGGCTTCCTGTTTTTTTTTCTGAGTTATGTAAGCAAACGTTTCGAATAAAAGAACTATCCACCCTACATGAAAATCAAGCTGTGAGTTCGTACAATGACGTCTCCAACACATATCCCTGACAGCAGTGTCTGATAAAGGACTTATTTTTTATCATGCAAATATACACAAACCAAAATGAACATTCTTTTATTAAAATCACTCTCCCTTTGTCACTCATTTTCTACTCTTATTGAGTTTAAAAGTGTTGATTATACATTCATGTTGTGTCTTGGCATGATAGAGTCCCCCCCCCCCCCCCCCCCCATTTTGGTCTTCACGCCAGGCATTGCAGACTCAAGGAGGCTCACTACCCCAGAATGCGTCTTAGAAGCACCGCCACATCCCATTGCGGAACTCCAAAGCAAACACCATACAATATCCTGCTGGACTGTCCCACTTTTACAGATCAAAGATAGTCAGCCTGTTCCGGGGGAGCGACCATGCTCGTAAAACTGTAAAGGATCGGCGAAGACCTGAAACACACATCCTCCTTCGTGAACCTCACCTTGCTGGAAGCACAGGATTAGTTGATCGAAGAAGAAGAGGAATTAGTTAGATTAACCGTTGATTGTTGTTCTGCATACTTGAATACTTGAATCATAGTCTTAAATCAGACACGGCAGTATGATGCCAGCTAGCATAAAGCATCTTGTATCCGTGTCGGTCATTTTCCCTTGAGTACCGCAATGGTCCAGAAACTTGATGCAGATTATCTCTCTAACTCGTTGGCGAGCTGTCACGGAAGCGGTTGTAGTTGCATAACCCCAAGAAAGACACCTTCAAGATTAACCTATGTCAGTCGTGAATCGAAGAGTCTTAAACATTTCCTGAGAGATCACATCCGAAATACTTACACTCACCATCGAACAGAGTTCTGGAATATTGTCGAGTTTATATCAATACACAAGTGCAGATGGGCTAAATGTGAGGATCTACACGTTACACTTAAACCTTGACCTTACCTGTGATGTTTGATTCGTGTGCCCGGTTCAAGTGAATTAGCACATCGTCATCAATACAGCTGAATCTTTCTTAGCAAGCTTAGATGTATCTAAGCAATTGTAGTTGAGGTTTCAATAGCAATAGTATTGCACGATAATGCTGCTAACTCTATTCATTTCCTTATTTAAAATATTTTAAAGACATTTTTGTAAGGATGTATGTGTCCTTTTCTTGTCACCTCAGATACTACTTTAGGTGTCAATAATTCTAACCAAATCCACATTTTATTTCACCGGTTAAACTTAAAATTTGTACAAAATAGTCTTGTTCGATATATCACTAGTTTGATTTGTAAATGGCATAGCTAAAACAGTTTTTTTTTGGTTTAAGAGCATCATCTTGTATTTGAAAAATACAAATGTTTACATAGACAATTAATAGCATAGAGGTCACAACCGATTGGCTAAACTCAATAAATGAACACACATCCCGATATATCAGATTTTGAAGATTGAATGTAATGGCCATAATCCACTGTGGCACTTTCTGGGATTAAACTATCTGAAATAATTTCCAATTAACTCAATTTGAAATCACGTAAAATTCGATCGCTGAGTATACTATTACAAAACATCAATATCTTTCACGTCATTTATATGTTCCTCTGTCTTAGCTGTCTTCCTCAAGCTTGCTCTACAAAGTCTCCAGGTTACCAATGCCGCGACCATGTGACTCGTGACGTTTGATGTGGTCCGTACTCGATCACTAGAAAAAAAAGACCATATATAAATCTATTTAACATCTTAAATAATGATGACACTACCAAGCTCAGTCAGGTCAGTTCATCACGTAACCGGTGAGATCGTCGGGGCAACCATGAAGACACTCCGACAACTCAACTCCACCCCTATCTGTCAGCGGCCGATCCCTGTGCCTTTTCTAGTCGGATATAGGTCCATTATTTTATTTTGTCTTCCTATCACTTTTTGGGACCATTTTGTCGTCCGCCTTGCACCTTTCCGTGCAGGATCGTATGTGCAAGACCGTTTGATCTTAATGTGTGGCCATATGAAACGAGTTTCCGTCTTTTTATCGTTGCCAAGATGTCTTCAAAATTCATTATTGCTGCTGTAATTCTTTCTTGTATTTCCTCAGTTGTAACTAGGTCTTTGTATGTGACGTGTTGAAGTCTTCGGAAATATCTTATCTCCAAGGCATGTATCCTCCATGCAGTTCAGAATTGTCCGTGTCTCACAATATTGCCAGAACTAATGTACTCATAAATCTGATATTCGTGCACAGGACGAACCGTGTATCCTACCAGATATTGTTGAGCCGTGCAATCACCGCTACTGTCTGTGCTTTTCTGGCCAACACCTCGCATTTTGATTCTTCATCATTGACAATCAAACCGATATATATATATATATATATATATATAGTTGCAGGCAATTTTTTTGTTCATCTGAAAGTGGTTCCCATCTTCGTAAAATATTAATCGACGAAGAGTTGACAATACGAGGATAAGTCAGTAAGTAATTCACAACCGGATGTAAGGTAGCTGACAAATGGTGATATTATGCGACGTCACTGTATGACAGCCGATCTGTAAAACACTCGATCCCTGGCCAACTGTCCCGCTTCTACCACTGTCATCATCATGACATCTGAAATATTCCTTGTCAATCTTCTCCTCAGTTTGCCTCTTTTGCAAGGTACCATACACCCCTCTCCCACCCCCTCTCAGTATGGTTCTGTCTAGGTCATCGTGACGTTTGATATGGTCAAAGTATATTAATTTCCAAGACGTAATGTCGCTTACGCCCAGTGATTCCCATTTTTTTAGATTTAGTTAATCTCTGCAGTGCCAGTCCTATTCATCACAGTATTTCTTTGACAATCTCCGCTTATAGTTGTATCCGTGTCCTTGTGTAAATTGACTAAAAACTTTAGAACATAACACAAGACAACTTATCCGTACCGTTGTGTAAATTGACTAAAAACATTACAACAAATCCCAACACATTGTATCAGTGTCCGTGTGTAAATTGACTAAAAACTTTACAACAAACCCCAACACATTGTATCAGTGTCCGTGTGTAAATTGACTAAAACCTTTACAACAAACCCCAACACATGGTATCAGTGTCATTGTGTAAATTGACTAATAACTTTACAACAAACCACAACACATGGTATCAGTGTCATTGTGTAAATTGAATCCTACCTTATGCTATGATCTACAAATTACACGTTGACATGTGTATGTTAACTTACTTTAGCCAGTCCACTGCCATGACAAGGCCAATGTTTTGTGCGGGTAGTCCTAGTGAGCCTAGGATAATAAGAATAGCAACAACACTGGAGCTTGGTACAGCCGGAATAGCCAACGAGGACATGAAGGATAGAACTCTGAAATAAATGTTTTGATTTTTGTTATTAAACCCTCAATGAAACCTCTTTTTAGAGGTTGTTGTTGTTTCGATTGACAAAAATGAGTTGGTTTAGTCTTTTGTGTGCACTAGAAAGGACGTTAAGTGGCGGGTTGCAGTAGCTTTTCTCACATACCGAGCATGCTGATGAAAGTGGACCGGGGTCCTCCACGCTATGTTTGGCTTCATCTTCGTGTCGCTCACTACTACGGAAATCACGCCAATCCCTCCCCCCGTTAGCCAGGCTGCCATGAAAACAGCCTGATCCCAGTGGAGGCTAAGAGGAAGCCGAGATGAGGGTCATGACCAGTATATTTTGCCTGTCCCTGACTAACATGTCTTATCAATATGTTGTGCCTGACCAGACGTTAGTCTTTCTCCCATTTTCAGACGTAGACCGAGGAAAAGGGAGACAGACAGCGCAAACGAGACCTGTTGAAAAATGGGAAAAAATGTTTCGCCGGCCATGAGAAAGGCGAAAGACAAATACATGCCACGACACTGGGCTACAACCCGGTAGAATGTGAGACGACACTGGGCTACAACTCGGTAGAAAGTGAGGCGACACTGGGCTACAACCCGGTAGAAAGGGAGACAACACTGGGCAACAACCCAGTAGAAAGTGAGACAACCGTGGTAGAAAGTGAGACAACACTGGGCTACAACCCGGTAGAAAGTGAGACAACACTGGGCTACAACCCGGTAGAAAGTGAGACAACACTGGACTACAACCCGGTAGAAAGTGAGAGAACATTGCGCTACAACCGGGTAGAAATGGAGACAACAATCGGCTACAACCCGGTAGAAAGTGAGACAACATTGGCTTACAACCTGTTAGAAAGGGAGACAACACTGGGCTACAACTTGGTAGAAAGGGAGACAACACTAGGCTACAACCAGGTAGAAAGTGAGACAACACTGGGCTACAGCACGGTAGAAAGGGAAACAACAAAAGAAAAAGAAAAAGAAGACTTTCTTATGGAACTATAAACCATTTTAAACTCCTTGTATTGATATTGGGAGTCGCGTAGTGCAGTGGTTAGCGCTCTGACTTCGCATCTGAGTGGTCCTGGTTTCATTTCCCAGTAGAGGCGTAACAGTTTTCTTAACATCGCAGCGGTCCCGTGTTGACCCAGCCTTAAATTGGTACCGGTTCATTCCTGGAGGTTAAAAGCGGGGATTGAGAAGCGTGGCACCAGCCTTCGTATAACTGAGCTTTGAAATGTGAGATCTATAACAACTGACACCCCTCCGGCAGTAATGCTATGGGTGACTTAGAATTTTTGATTGAACGTTTATCTTTCTTAAGAAAACACAATTCAGACCTACATTATTTCTTAATAAAAATCATTTAAACATCATTGTCTTGAAATAAATACAATTAAATCCATCTCACTTCTTACATAAACGCTACATACTTTAAAAATTAAAAAAAAACATTTAAAGCTCTTTTTCGTAAAAAATCCAGTCTCAAAACTTTACATTTTAAGTGACCGTCATTAAACACACTTTACTTGTTAAATTTAACTATTATAAACTTCTTTTTACTGAAATAATGACAAATACACTATTTCCTTTTTCTTAAACAAACAACTATTAATCTTCTATTCTGGAATTTTACCAATTTAATCCTTACCTTCTTCGTAAATAGCACTTTTCAAACCTTTTTTCTTGATACTGTCATCATTTCGTTGCTTCTATTTTCTTAAATAAACACCATTAACTAATGTTTTCTTGAAATAACACATTTTGAACCTATATTACTTCTTAATCAAACACAGTTGACTGATAAGATTTATTGAAATAAACACAATTTGAAAATACATTACTTCTTAAATAAACACCATTGACTTATACGTTTTATTGAAATAAACACAATGTGAAACATTAATCCTGGTCTGGCATTAAAATCATCCATTACAATGACGTTTTTAGCATATTGCTTAGTGTTTAGTGTGACAAATAACCAAAACAAAGAGGAAGCTAATAGTGATCAGAAATTGTTTACAGAACAATGCAATGAAATTAATCTGATCATCAGGTGTAGCGTTTAGCTGCCCTTGCATGATGAAATATAAAGACAAAAAGATATAACCATTGCTGCCAGGTGTCGCTCACCGGATGCTGCTTATTTCTCCTTTCCAGACTTAACGACTGCACTGCAGCATTCTAGTTGTCAGACACATGACTTACCCGTTCAGTCAGATTGAGGTAATCGTGTTGTTGTTTAATGACAACGATGAGTACGTTTACTGGTTCGTTCGCCCTGAATAGGGCGTTAAGTGGCAGGTTACAGAGGCTTTCCTCACTTCCCGAATGTGTTGATAAATGTGAACCGGTGTCCTCAATGCTGTTGTGGTATGCTTGGTTCCATCTACGCGCCGTTCATTAAATCGGGGATCACGTCATTCCTACCTCGTTAGCCAGACTACCATGAAACAGCATGTTTTAGGGCGAACTGCATTGAAGTGAGATTAGGTCTTGGTCCGTATGTTTCACCTGGCCCTAATTGGCATTATATGATCAGTATGTGTTACCTGACCCTATCTAACATAGTCTGATCAGTACGTGTTACCTGACCATAACTAACATAGTCTGATCAGTATGTGTTACCTGATCCTAACTAACAAAGTCTGATCAGTATGTGTTACCTGATCCTAACTAGCATAGTCTGATCAGTATGTTTTACCTGATCTTAACTAACATAGTCTGATCAGTATGTTTTACCTGATTTTAATTAACATAGTCTGATCAGTATGTTTTACCTGATCCTAACTAACATAGTCTGATCAGTATGTTTTACCTGACCCTAACTAACATAGTCTGATCAGTATGTTTTACCTGATCCTAACTAACATAGTCTGATCAGTATGTTTTACCTGACCCTAACTAACATAGTCTCATCAGTATGTTTTACCTGATCCTAACTAACATAGTCGGATCAGTATGTTTTACCTGATCCTAACTAACATAGTCTGATCAGTATGTTTTACCTGACCCTAACTAACATAGTCTGATCGGTATGTTTTCCTTGACCCTAACTAACATTTTAAAATCAGCGACAGCCAACAGTTAGGGAAGCAACTAAAAAACAAATTATTTTGCTAACGGATTCACTGGTCCCCGTGCCCAGAACACAACAGAACGCAACCCTTTTCGTAAAGATAGCCTGCGACAAGACAGTTGGAAACATTGGAATGAATATCCATTGTTGAACTAGGAAAAGGGTCGAAGATGCTACCGTGGCTGCTTGCACCGGAGTCAGCGAACTTCTTCTTCTTCTTCTTCTTCTTCTTCTTCTTCTTCTTCTTCTTCTTCTTCTTCTTCTTCTTCTTCTTCTTCTTCTTCTTCTTCTTCGTACGCTGTCAGACGTCAACTGGAATTTGTTTGAAGAAACCAGCTGTCATCCTGAGGCTGTCGACACTGCCATAGAGCTTGTCTAGTGTTGGCACTGGTGATGGCCACATGTGCTTTCTCTGGTTCTCGTATGTTGGGAAATTTTGTAGCAGATGTTCAGCGGTCATTTTCCCTGTACCACATTGGCATTCGTCAGTGCCACCTATCTTCAGTTTATTGAATAGATGGTACCATAGTCTGTTGTGGCCTGTGCAGAGTCTGAAGACCACGACCTGTTTTCTCTGTTGAACCGGTAATAGGCATCATTTTTTGTGTAGCCAGTATGCTCTGTTTCCCATTTGACCATGCCTCTGTCCCTAATAAACCTTTTAGACTCTTCGTAGGTCACACTAGAATCTGGTTGTGGTAATCTTGCACCTTTTTTTGACAGTCTGTCTGCCTCCTCGTTGTCTTGAATGTTACAGTGGGAGGGAACCCACTGTACCACTACTCTTTTAATCGACAGCCAAAAAAAACAGGCTGCGCTAGTGCAGTCTAATTAAGAAAATAAAGATTGCAGTGGGAAGGCAAAGCCGGTACCAAAAAATGCCAACTGAAATTGGTTGTGTCGGATTGAAACACTCAGATACAGTACCCTCGCTGTAAACTACATCACAATGTCAAAACGCCTTTTTCAGGACTAACGCCAAAGAAGAAGAGGAAGAGCAGAAGAAGAAGAAAGTGAAAAAAGGAAAGGTCTTACGCTACAGTAAAGATTTCTCCAGTATCTAGATTTGCTCCTGTGTACTGGGCAATGAAAAGGCAAGTCGCAGCGATGAAGAGGCAACTACCATCTCTATTCAGAGTAGTACAGAATGGAATAGTGAAGCCAGCCACTCTTGGATCAACTCTAAAGACTTCCTCTGATACCCGTATCATCTCAGGCAGCGGAATGGTTCTGTGGAGAAAATCAGGATATAACGGAGTGTTAATAGTAAAGAGCACCATTATTACTGTGCAATGGATTCTACCTACCCTCTTTCCCGCCACTTGGGTACCATACTGCTGTTGCGTGCTCCAACGTTCATTTATTTTTATAATTATTTGACCTGCCCCTGCCCATGGATATGTTGTATTGTTTGCGTGAACAATTGTAAGAGGTTGTATTATGCATTGTAGCCAAAACTGGTTGCGGACTCAATTGAAATGGATCCAAAGTGTGTACAACCAGCGAAGTAAATAAAACATCACTATGCGTACCATTTGCCATACCTGTACAAAATCTGAGTTTCTATATGATCATATCGTTGTGGAGTGATTTTGTTTCGGTTTAACAAAAACAAAGAGTCTCCCCATGGGATAGCGGAGATCTCGTCCCTCCAGTCCTGGAAGATTGTCGGGATCCCTACGTGCTTCTATATTCAACTTCACAATGTTCTCCGCAATTTGATATGCTTCTGAAGCATGGACACTTACAAAAGCAATTTCAAACAAACTGCAAGTGACACAGGCCTCTCTTGAGAGACGCATAGTCGGCCTTCCTCTCGGCAACCAGCGAAGTCGACTTTCCCCAATCCCGACCAGATGCAACTATCACTGTATGACGTAGTTGTTCACACAAATAAGGCCTAACACCAATGGGCAAGACACACACTCATAAGACATGATGAACGTTGGAGCATGTCGACGACAGTATGGTATATAATAGTTGTCCATCACAAGTGATGAAGACCACTCTCTTTGTTCAGCCGTGTGGACAGTCGTATCTCTTGCTGTGTCCGCTGAAATGGGTGACTTGCGCCGTGATTGAGATTAAAGTGAGGAAGAAACTGCGCCTTTTGTCAACCTCACTCACAGAGCCTAAGCTACCTTTTGCCAGTGGCAAGACATTCATCGAGACGACTGGAGATAGCATAGGATGCAGATTTTGCCTTAGGGTTACCACCGAAGCCTTTCCGTAAACATGTAACCCGCAGGGTAGAAAGGTGGGATGGCATCCAACGCAGTTTGTCGTGCCTTTTCGATAACCACAAGAGGTCGTATGGACAACACACAGGGTGTGAGTGGGTCTGGCATCTCTCCCCAGCTGTATTCAACTCATCATAGTAGCATCTAAAATTCCCACACGCCAAATTCGTGAAGGTGAACCGGCAGAACTAACAATTTATTTCGCTGGTTGTACACACTTTGGATTCATTTCAATTGAGTCCGCAACCAGTTTTGGCTACAATGCATAATACAACCTCTTACAGTATGGTACCGAGGCGAAAAAAGACTACAGGAGTGGCCTCCATTGCGTTGGTCAAACACACTTGCACTCAACTACAACATCCACCACAATGTGTTAACACGAAAGAAAATTACCCACTGGGCCTTCATAGTCCAGGGTAGAGATAGCTGAAGACTGTGTAGAGCACAGGTACAACCCTCGCTGAGAAACGGGCCATCAGACAATCAAGAAATAACCACCGAAATAGAAAACAAGCTAATTAATTGAACTTATCCCCAAATGGATTCTCTTTCTGTGAAAAAAAAAGTATCGGGGCACTACACCTTCTTGGATGTCGTAAAATGTGACTGAAAAAGTCTAGCAATTTTGTTTTGTCTTATCCACTTGTGCCCTAAGGCGGCGGGTGAACCGTAGTTTTCTGTCCAGGACCAGACGCGTTGCTGAAGTAGTCGTCATCCCAAGACGGTTTCAAATATCTCTAACATTTCGTATCCATATAGTGCTCGGTTTGCAACGAATGAGAAACCCGAACGCCTCCTGTTACAGGCGCACATGAGTAGTTGGTTGTATTTTCATTAGGTTTCCGAATCACTTGATTCTCTTTCATCAATGTAGTCTGTGCCGGACTTGCTTCAATTATTCTTCTCACCTATTTTCATCAATGTAGTCAGTGCCGGATCTTGCTTTAACTATTCTTCTCACGTCTTCATTCTGTGTCTCATAGTTACGTTAAATGTTTTCCGGAGGCATCTCATCTCACTAGAGTTTTGGTTAAAGTCCACGTTTGGCACTGGTAACATAGAGATTAAATAAATATACTGTTAATCAGCATTATTTTTGTGGATATGTTTATGCTACGCTGTTTCCATAATGGTAACACCTGGTGTGCAATTTAATTTGCTTTTTGGCACCTGATCTCAATTTGTTTGTCTAGACCTCCATCCTGTGCGAAAAAACTGCCCACGTTATGTAATCCTTGCACTTGTTTGATCGTGGTCCCTTTTATACTATCGTGTTCAAGTTTTTGAGCAATCTGCTTATCTGCATAGTTTCTGTTTTGGGTGTGTTAATTCTCAAACTGTATCGTTCACTACAGATTTGAGCGCAGTCAGCTATTGCTAGCAATCTAATAGGATACAACTAACTTTAACAGAAACCATCACTGCAAACGCACCCTAAGCGCTCTGACGAAACCTTGTCGAAAGACCAGCTCCAGTGGCGGCTCAATACTGAAGATGAAAGAGACAACATCAAGAAGTAAACAAATGCATAATTCTGTTGTGATAACTAGATCTTCACCTGCGCCCGAATTGGAAGCACCGAATAGTAACAGCAAACTGAGAAATGTGTTGAAAAAAATACGACTAAAGATAGTTTGGCATTTCACGGTAACTATACGCCATTTAAATTTTGCATTTAATTATTGAAGGAAAGCAGTACAAAGGGAGCTAAAAGATTATAGTTGATTGACTTACTGGCGAATTGATTAGATTACTGATTTATTGATTGTCAGTTTGAATAATTGTGGCTGAAAATGTAGTACAATGATTGATAGAAGTCAGCTACTCGTAGCTTGCTACTTGCTTCAGGATCAGCCAATCACAGCTGACCAAGACCGTATTCCGCTTCTAAGCGGCGTCCCTGGAAACTAGCTGCAGTAGTGTAGTCTGGATAAGAGAATAGAGATCGCAGGTGGAGAGCAAGCTCGGTTTGAAAATAATAATAATGTTCGCTTAGGCGTCTAAGGCCCGTTGCCTAAAACGACCATTACCATCTCCAACTGTTGAAGCTATGTAAATTCCTGGCGTGTTGACCAAAAGTCTTACAGATTCCCCAGGTGAAGCCGCGTACTCCGCTGCCTCGGGATGAGGGCCACGAGAAATATGTGTTAGACCAATGTTTGTGTCTGACTCCCTGTTTTTTCGTGTCTCCCCCCCCCCCCCCCTTCCACGAGACCTCTGGATTGTGCCCACTGTCAGTCAACGTGACCTTTGCTGTACTGGGAATACGAGGTTGGTTGAGGTATCGTGTAACTTCCGATAAACGGGGGCAGAAGGTAGGTGGCTTCAGTCCGAGCAGGAAGGTCCTTGAGTAGTGATAAACTGAAATGAATTCTGGGTGCAGTTAAGCGGAACGTTGAACTCCATCTTGCACTGATTTCCCACGGTTTAAGCCAGTCATTAAATGTAGCGAATTGCAGCATAACAAACAGGATAAGCGATCGAAAGGACTTTCAATTTCACAGAATAAAGTCTCCTGTACCATCTGATGAAGGAATTGTGAATAATAATTCTAACATGAACCAGCAAACATCAGAAACGACACAAACACTGAAGAGAGTCGAGAGCGCAGGCATTCATGCGAGACTATCTTACTTGAGATTTAAAAATAAAGTATGTTGAAATCGGACGTGTCTTACGAAAAGTTGCAATTATCGCACCCTGACAGTAAACTATGACATATCGTTACAACGTCCTTTTCAGGATTAACGCAGAAGAAGAAAAATAAGAAGAAAAAGAGGAGAGGAGGCTAGGACTAAAAAGAAGGATAAGACAACGAAGAGTAAGAAGACGAAGAAGAAGGAGAAGAAAAAGAAAAAAAAGGAAAAAGGAGAAGAAGAAACAAAGAATAAGAAGAGGATTCATTTTAAATTGATTTGAAATTTGGTAACTTACGATGACGGGGGTCCAAACGCAATAATCCACAGTTTGAACATTTTTGGGAAAAACTTGAGTGGATTTCTTCTGGTGACAACGACAAGGATGAGAGGAAGGACGGTGAATACATAGATGATGCACCCTCCGCTTGTGGTAAGAACGAACAATCCCATGGAGGAAAAGGCAGATCCAAGATTGTCAATCTTGACCAGTGCACTTGCTATTAAACTGGCCACGCCCACTGGAGTTGTCCTGGTGAAATAGAATCAATAAAGCAAAACGATACACATATTATATAATAAAACGTTAGGCAGGTTTCTTTGTCATGGACAACTACCTTCACTATTCCATGACCTAAATCCACGTAAAGCATACCTCCACCCCTACAGATTGCATCCTATTGGAAGCATGCGTCCGACACTTAGCAGTGGTGGTTATTGTAACAATGGTTTGATATCTTGAGGTTGTTTGACTTATACACAATCTTGCTTAATCGCATTTACGACATGCTTACCAACTTACATCGACTCTAGTCTTTGCAGACGGACACAATACGAGCAGGAAAACACATTGACCTATTTCCACTAAGGGAAGGCAGCTCCAAAAATTATTTGGGTGTTTGTACCGGTGATATTATGTGACATTTACAATCAGCTTGTGAATACTGTAACTAGCAGAAACTAGGTATCGCATGCACGTGCGCAATTGATATTTTTTTTAATTGCGTCCAAACCACAGTATTTTTTTTTTTTGATTGGGGGGGGGGGGGGGGGGGCTTACAGTAGAATGTTTATGGAGAATGAGGTAATTGATACGAGTTGATAAACGAGTAACGATACACTGTATAACTGTTTAAACTGTTCACATGGTGTAGCTTACAGTAGAATGTTTATGGAGAATGAGGTAATTGATACGAGCTGATAAACGAGTAACGATACACTGTATAACTGTATGAACTGTTCACATGGTGTAGCTTACAATAGAATGTTTATGGAGAATGAGGTAATTGATACGAGTTGATAAACGAGTAACGATACACTGTATAACTGTATAAACTGTTCACATGGTGTAGCTTACAGTAGAATGTTTGTGGAGAATTAGGTAATTGATACGAGCTGATAAACGAGTAACGATACACTGTATAACTGTATAAACTGTTCACATGGTGTAGCTTTCAATAGAATGTTTATGGAGAATGAGGTAATTGATACGAGTTGATAAACGAGTAACGATACACTGTATAACTGTATAAACTGTTCACATGGTGTAGCTTACAGTAGAATGTTTGTGGAGAATTAGGTAATTGATACGAGCTGATAAGCGGGTAACGATATCTGGGGTAGTTGTCTCGCCGCAGCGACTCAATTTCAACCAGTGTTCGTAAAGCGATCTCAGTCCCGCCAGGCGGAGCGATAGCGCGGGCTTGCGGAAAACGCTCGCCTGCCTTTCCCCGTAGAGCGAATTGGGTGCGGTTTGTTGCAGCGGCTCCTCCACCGAGGTGCGCTGGTCTGGTCCGTATCAGGAAACGTGGTCCGTCCGTGGTGATTTATCTAAGGCTTATAGCAGAGCTCGACAGTACGTCTCGCTGGTGGTCCGACTCTCGCAAAGAGCTTGTGACCGGCAAATGGAAAGCAGGAATCGTTGCCTCGAGGCCCTGCGTTCTCCTACGGAGAAGGGCAGGCCGGCAGGCCAAATTGTCTCCTAGTCCCAGTGAAATGCATCGCCGAGGTCGTTGGGATCCGTTCTGCACAGAGCGCTGCCATCCCTCCTCGAGCGAGCCCGGTCGGTCGGTCGTCTGGTGCGTGTGGGAGGCCCCTGTCAGGCGGTCCTAGGTCGACGGAGTGAGGGACGGGTGGAACAAACCGTCCGTCCGTCCCGTCAGTCGGTCCCTGCGGCCGTCGTCCCAGCGAGGCTTTTTACACACCCTTCCTCCGCCGACCGGTGTGTGCTGTACGTACGTCTCCGACAGATATCTGGTTGATCCTGCCAGTAGTCATATGCTTGTCTCAAAGATTAAGCCATGCATGTCTAAGTTCACACTGTCTCACGGTGAAACCGCGAATGGCTCATTAAATCAGTCGAGGTTCCTTAGATGACACGATCCTACTTGGATAACTGTGGCAATTCTAGAGCTAATACATGCTTACCAAGCTCCGACCCTCGCGGAAAGAGCGCTTTTATTAGTTCAAAACCAATCGTCGTTTCCCCTCGCGGGGTTGCGGCTTCCCCACTGGTGACTCTGGATAACTTTGTGCTGATCGCATGGCCTCATGTGCCGGCGACGCATCTTTCAAATGTCTGCCCTATCAAATGTCGATGGTACGTGACATGCCTACCATGTTTGTAACGGGTAACGGGGAATCAGGGTTCGATTCCGGAGAGGGAGCATGAGAAACGGCTACCACATCCAAGGAAGGCAGCAGGCGCGCAACTTACCCACTCCCGGCACGGGGAGGTAGTGACGAAAAATAACAATACGGGACTCTTTCGAGGCCCCGTAATTGGAATGAGTACACTTTAAACCCTTTAACGAGGATCTATTGGAGGGCAAGTCTGGTGCCAGCAGCCGCGGTAATTCCAGCTCCAATAGCGTATATTAAAGTTGTTGCAGTTAAAAAGCTCGTAGTTGGATCTCAGGCGCAGGCGGGCGGTCCGGCTCGCGCCGGTTCACTGCCCGTTGTCTCCTGCCCTACCGTCTGCCGGCTCTCTCCCACGGGTGCTCTTAGCTGAGCGTCCTGGGTGGCCGGCGCGTTTACTTTGAAAAAATTAGAGTGTTCAAAGCAGGCCTCGGCTGCCTGAATAATGGTGCATGGAATAATGGAATAGGACCTCGGTTCTATTTTGTTGGTTTTTGGAACTGGAGGTAATGATTAACAGGGACAAACGGGGGCATTCGTATTGCGGCGTTAGAGGTGAAATTCTTGGAATTGACGGAAGAGCACTATCAGGAGTGGAGCCTGAGGCTCAAATTAACTTAACACGCCAATACTGCAGAATGACTATCAAAAAGTACACCTTCGTGGGGTCTAATAGTGAACATGTGCTGGAATTAGACCCTCGAAAATCTGGGGCTACCCCCTAAGAAACTTGATTGTCTCGCTAAGGGAATTGACGGAAGGGCACCACCAGGTGTGGAACCTGCGGCTTAATTTGACTGAACACGCCAATACTGTAGAACAACTGACAAATCGAGAGCACTGCCGTTGGGTCTAATAATGAACGTACGCTGGTATTAGACTCACGAATGACAAGTCAGCTCTCAAACACTCAAATGAAAGAACGCTACGGAAATCGTGTTTAACTCCACAGAAACGGCAGATTTCAAATACCTGGTCAGTGACAAACAAAAGCCCTCAATAAATTCGTCTGACCAAATAGTGAACGGGTGCTGGAAATAGATCATCTGAAGACAGGTCAGTTTTACCCTACAAATGACAGGGCGTTGCTACGGAAAACCAGCTCAAATCGAGAGGAGCCGCAGACACTTTGGTTCACGTACCAGGCTGATAAGCCAAGGGCGCGAGGCTACCATGTGGGGGATTACGGCCGAACCCTTGTAAGCCGCAATCCCGCCCAAAATCTCAGCACCACTGCAATGGGAGGCTCCTACATGCTCGGGACCTGGGGCTTGCGCCCCAGCCCTATCAGATAGAGCCACAGTAAGAGGTCCTTGCCGTCCACCAATCAAAGCGGGCGGACAACTGCTTGATACTCACCTTATAAGGCGATTGGGTGCGAAACCACCAACCAAAGACTTAGTACCTGGTCGGGGTGTCGAAAACAGTAGAGCAGCCACCTCACTGTGAACTGTCAAGACTCAACTACTGACCATGAGAGTTGTCCGCACACCAGGCGAACAACATCTCTGTGACATTACCAGGCTTGTCCTCTGGCTAAATGCACTCCGGCTACGATATCTACCTCTGTACGTTATCAGCCATATAACTATCATGCTGGACGCAGAAGAGATGCAGACCAGCGGACATTGCACACCTGCCCCACTGTGTCAACACCCCAGGTGGCGGGGAATGCTAGGCGTACCATCCCTGCATAGAAGCCAAGAAAATAAAAGGAAAAAGAGATACCCCACTCACATGCAAATGCTACGTTTCTGGCAGGACGTGACGATCCTGGGATACAGACACACTGGACTGCCTCTCTTCCGGGTAAACCAGTCCATCTCATATATCATCTCACATATCATCATTGCACCCTATAGACACGAGTAGTGAAGACTCGATAGTCTAGTAAGACAACTTCCATAAGAGAGACAACTCTGATCATAAACAACTGCTGCCTTGCAGATAGGCTGGGGATAGCCAAAGGCTAAGGAGGGCATCCCTACAGAAACGCCTGTTGAAATCGGATGCACGGGGCCGCAAGCCTAACAAAACAGTGCAACGTAAATCGCAGTATGATGGCAGTACAACCTATCAGAAAAACGCATGGCGCTCATCCTGCGGAGTCCCGCCAGGCAGCGATAGTGCCGGGCCTCACACCTCGAAGGGGCCCACCCTTGACTACTGGTGGTCACCCACCCATGTGTCGTGGAGTCAAGGCACATGGCTATGGGGCAACTTCTATTGGCCAAAACCTCAAGACCCTCAAAATACTACAGTGGAATGCGGAGGGAGTCATTAACAAAAAACTTTCCCTAACACACCACCTGCATGAAGGTACGATTGACGTGGCATGTATCCAGGAAACGCACCTCAACAATAACCATAAATTCTCAATCAGAGGATACCAGACCTTCCGTCTAGATAGAGAAGGCCACAAAGGAGGGGTCCTGATACTGACCAGAAACTGCATACCGAGTAGCGCGGTATCTGTCAATCACACCGGACAAGCAGAAATTGTACGAGTTGACATAATGGCCCAAGAGACGAAGCTCCGCATTTTCAATCTGTACGGACCACCAAATAGAGACCGATCGCTCTCGAGTATGGAGGTCAGAGACTCCAACTGCATAGTAGTTGGAGATTTCAACAGCCACTCGGAGAGATGGGGATACTCTGACACAGACAGCAGAGGTGACGATGTGGAAGATTGGGAGATAGATGCAAATCTCTCCCTAATCAATAGGCCGGAGGATAGCCTTAGCTTCTATTCAAGAACATGGCATACCACCTCGACTCCAGATTTGGCCTTCTCCACACAGGACATACACCATAAAATAGACCGCCAGGTGCTAAACCAACTGGCAGGTAGCGACCACAGGCCGATCAGGCTAACCATTGACATGGAAGTAGGCCCACAGGAAACAAAACCGCTCCCACGTTGGAATTACAAACGAGCCGACTGGGACAGATTTGCAATCCTGACAGATGGGCTGTGTGAAACCATCAACACACGAAACACCAAAATGAAGCCCATGGTAGAGAGCCTAAGCAAGGCAATAATGCAAGCCGCCACTGAAACCATCCCAAGAGGAGCTAGGAAAAACTATAAGCCCTACTGGAATGATGAGTTGCAGAAAGTGGAAGATGCAGTAACAAATGCTAGTAACATGGCAGAGGGAGAAAAATCCATGGAGGCAAACATCGCCCTCAAAGCCGCCGCGGCGAAGTACAAACACACTCTCAAACAAACAGCAAGAGAAAGCTGGAAAAATAAAACGGAAAGTCTAAACCTGGACAAAGACGGGAACAAGCTATGGAAGCTAGTCAGAGCCATGAACGACGAAACCCCGTCAAATAAACAAATTACTATCAAGCAGGGCGAGAACTTGATCACAGGTAAGAAAGCCGCAAACGCCTTTGTCGATCACTATGCCAGAGCAAACCACATCGAGGTCCCTGCAGATGAGCATACAGACATTAGCGAAGAGCTAAAGGGACACGAAAACATAAATACGGCTCCTGAAGAGCACATGATGGCCAAACTAACAATGCGCGAAATGGAAGAGGTTATGAGAACACTAAAGAAAAGGAAATCTCCCGGAAAAGACGGGATAACAAACGAAATGCTGATGGGGCTGGGCCAAACAGCGAAGAGGAAATTGCTATCGGCCTGAACCAAAGCGGGAAAAGGGGAATTGTACCACAGGCATGGAAAGGTGCAATACTGGTACCAGTACCAAAAACAGGAAAGGATAAAACAGATCCAATTGGATACAGGCCCATAAGCCTACTGAGCTGTGTCGGCAAGCTGATGGAACGGATGATAAACACCAGACTGATGTGGCATCTGGAAGAAAAACGAATACTAATTCCACAGCAAGCCGGCTTTAGACAGCACAGATCCACTGAGGACCAGGTCATTCTCATAGCCCAGGAGATAGAAGATGCCTACCAGGCACAGAAACACACAGTAGCTGTTTGGGTGGATCTGGAAAAGGCATTTGACAAAGTCTCAAAAGGACGGACTTAGAGTCAAGCTAAGAAGAAGTGATGTCTGTGGGAAGATGTACAAGTGGATCAACCACTACCTTAAACAAAGAACGGCCAGAGTCCAAGTACAAGGGCAGATGAGCAAAAAGGTGACACTCGAGCAGGGAGTACCCCAAAGGGGAGTATTGTCACCCACACTCTTCCTGGTATATATAAACGATATCACAGAAAATATACCAAGAAGAGTCCATAGCTCAATGTTTGCAGACGATCTGGCTATGTGGACCTCTGAAAAGAATCTCACCATAGCAAGAAATCGGATGCAGACGGCCCTAACATCGCTGGAAGAGTGGGCGAACTCATGGCTGGTCAAAATAAACGAGGAGAAAACCACATGCACAATATTCTCGCTTTCATTAAAACCCCAAAGTACCAAATTAAGTCTAAATGGCAAAATCCTGCAGCCAAACGACAACCCAACCTATCTGGGAGTCACATTTGATCGGCGCATGACATGGAAAAGTCAGATTGAGAGAAACCGAATGAAAGCCAGAGAAAGAATGGCAATCATGAGGAAACTTGCTGGCACAAGCTGGGGAGCAGACGAAGGTATACTAATGAAACCGTACACTGGAAGAGTGAGACCAGTTCTCGAGTATGGCATTGCGGCATGGACAACAGCAGCGAAGGCGAACTTCGATAAAGTTAACAAACTTCAAAACCAAGCCATGAGAATTATAACAGGTGGCATGAAGTCAACGCCAATTGTAGAACTTGAAAAGATTACAAAACTGCAATCCATGACCGATAGAAGAGACTGCAGAGCCCAGCTGCAGTCAGAGAAACTCCGAAGACTGACTGACCACCCAATGCACCAGAGACTAAACAATTTGGGAAATGGGAAACTAAAGCGGAGAAACTTTGCAGAAATAGCCAAAGCAAAGATGCACGAAGATCCCATAAACGCACTAACAACACCAAAACCCATCACTACTGTACGAAAACCTACCTGGAGGCAGGATATATTTCCAGAGGTGGTAGAAAATATACCAGGTATTGGAAACAAAAACTGCCAGACTGAAAAAGAAAGGAGAGATACTACCATAAGCTTTATTTCGAAAAACTACCCAAGCATGGACTGGACCCATGCATACACCGACGGCTCTGTAACAGACACTACACAGAACGGAGGGACAGGAGCATTCCTGAACCTACCAAATGGCAGAAAAATAACACTGTCATTCGCTACTGGTAGTACACAAGCAATTTCATAGCGGAGGCAGAGGCACTGAGGGCGGCAGTGAAAGAAATGGTGACACATAAAGAAAATGAAAGCCATATAGTCCTGCTTACAGATGCTCTCGCCGTAGTCACAGCGCTAAAAAGCCAGAAAAACACTGAGCTTAATTACTTAAGAGCAGCACTCTGTCAATTATGCCAGCAGTCCGCACCAAAAAGGGTAGTGATACAGTGGGTCCCATCACACTGCAACATCCAAGGCAACGAGGAGGCAGACAGACTGGCTAAAGAAGGTGCAAGACTACCACAAACAGATACTAGTATGACGTACGAAGAGTCAAAACGGCTTATAAAAACCAGATACATGACCAAATGGGAAACTGAACATACCGGCTACACCAAAAACGATGCCTATTACCAGTTGAACAGTAGAGAGCAGGTCGTTGTCTTCAGACTTCGCAATGGCCATAATAGACTGAGGTACCACCTATTCAACAAATTGAAGATAGGTGGTACCGACGAATGCCCGTGTGGTACCGAGAAAATGACCGCTGAGCATCTGCTGCAGAACTGCCCGACATACGAGGATCAGAGAGAGCAGATGTGGCCATTACCAGTGGAACTGCAAGACAAGCTCTATTGCAGTGGCGAGAGCCTCAGGATGACCGCCGCTTTTTTCGAAAAAATAATGGTTACTGTCTGACTGCGTACGAAGAAGAAGAAGAAGAAGAAGAAGAGCTGATAAACGAGTAACGATACACTGTATAACTGTATAAACTGTTCACATGGTGTAGCTTACAGTATAATGCTTGATCGATTGAATTTCCAAAAAAAGTGTGTTCATGGTTGGCATTTAGACATGATGAACCAAATGAACCTTTCCTTGATTAAAGCGATGAGATAATTGTATCGATGTTTGTGAAAATTATGTTGAGAAAATGGAGCATTGCAAGCGCAATAATAAATTATTTTTATGTTTTCATCTTTTATATTTATATTTTGTTTGTAAATATCAATTGTGACTTATTTACGGACTTAACCTTGTCTAAAAATATTGTTTTGCCGCTTATTACTTCTTCTTCTTCTTCTGCGTTCGTTCTCAATCTCCCGCTACCAAGCCCTGTACAGGTCTTCGCAAGTAGCAGGATGTAGTCCGGAGAACGGAATGTGTTGTGTCACTAGTTTACAGCTTCACTGCGATATATGCATCTTTCAGTCCGACACATCCGTCTTCGGCGGCTTCCCTTATTACTAAAATAGCTCTCCGAAGACCGAAAGGTGCAAATATCGCAGTAAAACTGTAAACTAGCGACACAACGCATTCCGTTCTCCGGACTACATCCTGCTACTTGCGAAGCCCTGTTACAGACTTGGTAGTGGGAGATTGAGAACGAACGCAGAAGAAGAGAAGAAGACTAAAATAGAAATATATTAGCTGCTCAAAATGACGAGTAATTCCAGGTAACACAAAATATGTTGTTTTGTTGTTGTTACAGATCCAGCCGCATCTGGGCTCACTCCCTTCAACCCAATGCATTGCCACGGTATATGTACACATGATTTAGTTATTGTTTAGTGTCATGTTGTTGTTGTCATTGTTGTTGAAAATGCCACTCGTACTAGAGTTTGGTACCTAGACGATTTTATTTGATTCTGATTCTGGTAAAATAAATGACTATGGTAAAAATTTCTTGAAATCTTAGTTCTCGTAAATTAAATGACTGGCATCAGAATTTCTGAAAATCTTTGTTCTGGTAAACCAAATGACAGGCGCCACACTTTCCTAAAATTTTAGTTCTAGTGAACCAAATGACAGGCGCCACACTTTCCTAAAATTTTAGTTCTAGTGAACCAAATGACAGGCGCCACACTTTCCTAAAATTTTAGTTCTAGTGAACCAAATGACAGGCGCCACACTTTCCTAAAATTTTAGTTCTAGTGAACCAAATGACAGGCGTCAGACTTTTCTAAAAATCTTAGATCTGGTAAATTAAATGACTGGAGTCAGACTTTCCTATAAAACTGAATCTGGTAAACCAAATGACTCGAGTCAATGTTTCCTAAAAACTGAATCTGATAAACCAAATGACTCAAGTCAATGTTTCCTAAAAACTGAATCTGATAAACCAAATGACTCGAGTCAATGTTTAATAAAAAAACTGAATCTGATAAACCAAATGACTCGAGTCAATGTTTCCTAAAAACTGATTCTGGTAAATCAAATGACTTGAGTCACTGCAAACTGTGCCAGCAGTCCACACCAAAAAGGGTAGTGGTGCAGTGGGTCCCATCACACTGCAACATCCAAGGCAACGAGGAGGCAGACAGACTGGCAAAAGAAGGTGCAAGACTACCACAAACAGATACTAGTATGACGTACGAAGAGTCAAAACGGCTTATCAAAGCCAGATACATGACCAAATGGGAAACCGAACATACTGGTTACACCAAAAACGATGCCTATTACCAGTTGTACCGAAGAGAGCAGGTCGTTGTCTTCAGACTTCGCACTGGCCACAATAGACTGAGGTACCACCTATTCAACAAATTGAAGATAGGTGGTACCGACGAATGCCCGTGCGGTACTGGTAAAATGACCGCTGAACATCTGCTGCAGAACTGCCCGACATACGAGGATCAGAGAGAGCAGAAGTGGCCATCACCAGTGGAACTGCAAGACAAGCTGTATGGCAGTGGCGACAGACTCAGGATGACCGCCGCTTTTTTCGAAAAAATAATGGTTACTGTCTGACTGCGTACGAAGAAGAAGAAGAAGAAATGACTTGAGTCAAGGTTTCCTAAAAACTGATTCTGGTAAATCAAATGACTCGAGTAAAGGTTTTCTTAAAAATTGATTCTGATAAACCAAATGCAATGTTCGAGTTATACTTCTGCGAAAAGAGCGGTGGAAATATATGTTATTTAATTATTATTAGCCTGCACGACGCCATTTAAAGCTGCATATAATGGTGAAACTAATTTTAGAGTACGAAGTGCGAATCTGAGCGCCGAGTAGCAGAATGACAGTGTGTGCTCGCTAGTTGACGGCAAAGGCACCGGTTTCGATCCATTTCGCTTATCAACACCACTTTTCTTCGTCATTTTTTCTTCTTCTTCTTCTTCTTCTGCTTCTTCT
The DNA here is from genome assembly GCA_036924085.1 of Ariolimax columbianus. Taxonomy (NCBI): domain Eukaryota; kingdom Metazoa; phylum Mollusca; class Gastropoda; order Stylommatophora; family Arionidae; genus Ariolimax; species Ariolimax columbianus. The sequence continues at coordinate 15,319,802 of JAVGWX010000011.1, forward strand.
CCTTCTTCTTCTTCTTCTTCTTCTTCTTCTTCTTCTTCTTATTTCGTTTTCAAACTTCCGCTACTAAGTTCTGAAAAGGGCTTTGCAAGAAGCAGGATGTAATTCGGCGAACGGAATGCATTGTGCGGAAGTTCACAGCTTGACAGCGATATTTGCACCTTTCTGTCGGACACATGCGAATTCAGTATGGCATTTTCATTATAATAATAATGTTAGCTTAGGCGTCTGGAGCCCGTCGCATCAGTCGGCCACATCCACGACTCACTGCTACGGCATGGTTTCAGGCCTCGTCTAGAGCGGAGTTGGAGGTTGATATCTGCTGGAGCCATACCGTGCGGGGACGGCATCTTCTTCCCCTCCTCTCTTTAGCCAGTCTGCCCTGTTGTAGCTGTTATCTAAGATCGCCTCGTATAGGTGTGAAGGGTCTTGGCGGATCTGGGTTGCTGGCCCGTACGCGAGCAGTAAGCTTTGGCTCGGTGATCGCTACAAGTTGCTCAGCATCTTGATGGACACCATTTAGTCAAATCATCTGCAAGTGAACACATGAGAGGGATTAGTTGCGAAAGGCCTATAAGCGCCATTCACAAAGCAAACGTTCCATGTTTGGACTCGGTAAAACTCAACTATAACTTAATTAAAAGAAACAAAATCAATTTAAGTTTGACACAGGAACAGTAACATCCGTGTGCCAACGATTTACCATTTAACCCAGGAAAATAATTGGAAGATAATTCTGGCCCCTGAGTTGAAGAAATCGATGAAAGGTCGAACCTTATCCTTCACTTGTGACGCTGCAATTCCAATTGAGGCGCTAATGACGATGAGACCTGTAGAAGGGAGGACACATTAATCACATTTAAATTAGATAAGATCACACTATATTAGACGCATTTGTTTAGATTAGATTGGATTAAGTTAACGTGGATAAGTGCAGGATATATTAAATTCAATTGATTTGTGAAAATACGATTATATTATACTAAGTTACATTAGATGAGACTACTAGACCTGTTGTGTCTCATTACACTTGAATATGAAAGTTTATTCAATTAAGTTCAAGTGTCGTCTCCTCAACGAAGGTTGGGTGCAAGGGACCACCAACATTATTTGCCTTTTGTCTTGACGGTACACTCTAACATTAGTCCACTATTAATGTTGCTGTCCTCAAAGAAGGTTGGGTGCAAGGGACCACCAACATTATTTCCCTTTTGTCTTGACGGTGAACTCTAACATTAGTCCCCTGTTGATGTTGCCCTCCCACTTATTGCGGTGCCCGACTCTTGTCCGCCGACCTTCAACCTTCCACTCCAGTATTGTTTACTATAAAGTATCGTGTCTTGTTTTAAATTTTATTTTAATGCTTCGATGGATCATAATGTACAAATATTATATTATGTTATATTTTGTTACGTTACGCCAAGTCACGTCACATCACATTACATTATATTATGTTATGTTATGTTATTTTACGTTACTCCAGGTCACGTCACATCACATTAACATTATGTTATGTTATTTTATATTCACTCTATCAGTGCTCATCATCTTATTTATTTTTTCCTGTATTTTTTTGCTCTTCATTTGACAAGTCACGAAGTGTTGTCTACAAAATCAATATCTTATATTTACGTTTCAAACAAAGAAGCACATACACATACTCATATTGAGCCCCACAACAGAGTTGAGACCACAGGTGAGACTGACCTAATATATTTGTAGCAGACACTGATCCAATGGATTTGGTCAGTTTGACCGCTGTCAAGTTCATCATGTGACCGCTGACGTTGCTCTGTATCAGAACGTCTTTGGCTGTGTACTTAGTCTGGGACATAAACATGGTTGCTCCCACAATGTTGTCTGGAAATATGTTCCTGTAAATGTATGAATTGGGCTGTAAGCAGGATTGTTTTGTTGGGGATTGAGCAATCATTGATTGGTGGTTTCGTTAACATGTGGAGGTGACTGATGACTTGATGAGTAATGAGTCAAATACACACCCATGGAAAACTAATAGGGCAATGATATGAACAGGTGAAAGAATAAGCAGCCGCCATTGATTGACGGATTGGAGTGTAAAGAATTAATCTTTATTGGCTTGAAAAAGCATCAATCGATTATTGATTTCTTTTTATGTGAACATGCCTGCTAAATGGATTGCATTGAAAGTCAAGCTGATTGATTGTTTGATAAATAAATTTGACTGATTGGTGGATTGACGCAAAGGGTCAATGATTGATGTACTTTAAGAGTATTTATCCAGTGATTGAGGGCTTGCTGAGAATGTGGCGAATTACTTGAGAAAGAGAGTAACTAGTGCATGATTGATTGAATGAAGAATAATTAGTCAATAACTAATAGTTCAATAACAAAGTGGCCCATGATTGATGGATTAAAGAACAATTATCAATAACTGATAGTTCAATAACAAAGTGGCCCATGATTGATGGATTAAAGAACAATTATCAATGACTAATATTTCAATACATAAATAACCCACGACTGATAAATTGAAGAACAATTGTCAATAACTGATATTCGAAATGAATAGTATTTAGCCAATTATTGATTTCTTGATTAGTAATGCAAATATGTATGATGGCTCGTTAGTAATCATGTATAACAGATTGAACGAAAGACGAAAGATATATATAATGCTATGGGATTACTTATATATATATATATATATATATATATATACATATATATATATATATATATATATATATATATATATATATATATATATATATATATACATATATATATATATATATATATATATATATATATATATATATATATATATATATATATATATATATATATATATATATGCTATGGGGTTACTTTTATTTATATATGTATATATGCTATGGAGTTACTTATATATATATATATACATGTATATATAGCCCGGGTGGTTTGCCGGGGTCTTTGTGTATGACAAGGACAAGAATAGTATTACTGCCTCGCAAAGAGCATGTCGTGTGGCATGGCAGAACACCGGCTATGGTTAGGTGGTTTTTTTAGAGCAGCATAGATGGCGCCCAACAGGCTGTGGGTGTAATTTTATCTAGTGTTTGAGTCTATTAAGATGAACTTGCACACCGGATAACCACCTAACGCAGCCGAGTATTAAGATGCTCAAGCCTAGCCAGCTAAGCAGGAAATCCTTCTTCTGGTTTTTTCCAGCTCATACCACAGCTGGGACCTGCACAGAGGGATCTTCCCCTATAGAAGTACATGTCGACTAAAAACTAAGAGTATATATACATATGCCGCTATTTTCATCACGACGTGAATGTTATTCGGAAGTATTATGTAGACTGCGCGTATTTATCAAAGCAGATGTTTTTCTTTGTTATTTTCATTTGGCCAAAAGTTATATTCTATTTAAAGTTCACATTTTAAAGTTTATGTGTTAATTAAAAGTAGCAAAAGTACCTTTTTTATCTTAGGGTATGAGAAAATGTTTTGTTTTCCTATAACATGTGTTACTGTTTATAATGCATAGATTTAAAGTAGTCGATGTTTTATGAAAGAAAATTATAAGTGGAAAGTGTGTATATTTGTGATAATGTTCATTTTTATTGAAATGCTGTGTGCCAATACAAAGCATAGAATGCGCCAGTCACCAGCTTGTCCGTAGCTCTTGAACGTCCTTTGTTGTTTAATGCCCACAATGAGTAGGTTTAATCTTTTGTGCGCCCTAAAAAGGACGTAAAGTGGGGGGGTTGTCGTAGCTTTCCTCACATCTCGAGCGTGCTGATCAAGGTGGACCATTGTCCACCAGGTGGTTGTGTTTGCTTGGGTTCATCTGCGTGTCGCTCACTACTACGGGGATTACGTCGAAGCTCACCGTATTAGCCAGACTGTTGTCCTCCAGAACATCCCATTTCTAGGACGACCAACGAGGAGGTCAGGAAAGGGTCTTGGTCAGTATATTTCTCCTGACCCTGGCTAACATTGTCGGATTAGTATGTTTTGTCTGACCCTGACTGAACATTGTCTTATTCTTCTACTTCTTCTGCGTTCGTTCTCAATCTCCCGCTACCAAGTCCTGAACAGGGCTTTGCAAGTAGTAGGATGTAGTCCAGAGAACGGAATGCGTCGTTTCGCTAGTTTACAGCTTGATTGCGATATTTGCACTTTACGGTCCGACACATCCGTTTTCAGCGGCTAACATTGTCTGATCAGTATGTTGTGCCTGATCCTGGCTAACATTGTCTAATCAGTATGTTGTGCCTGACCGTGACTAACATTGTCTGATCAGTATGTTGTGCCTGACCGTGACTAACATTGTCTGATCAATGTTCTGTGACTGACCAGAAGTTAGCCTCATCGTCTCTAAAGTCCTTTGTTAACAAACCTGATGAAGTCTGCGAAGATGTCCATAGTTTGCAGGTTCCTGGTATCAGGCGCTGCCGCTCCACCCTCATCAGTTCTGATTGAACCTGGAATAGCAGGAACATTGGTCTTTAATAGGTAACGATGCTCTAATACAGCACAATGCTGTCAGGGATAACGTGTTATAGACTGCACCCAGACACTAAATTGTTTATGAGCCGGGGTTTTAATGACCTTTATAGTTTCCGTTCCTTCCCTTACATAAAGCCAGGTAGTCATTTTGAGCTGTGTCACCTGGACCTTTGCTTTCTTATAACAATTCGTATAAGTTGATCAAAATGAGTTGACTTTCCGCTTCAAGTAAAATATACATGAATGGAATCAGAAGGCAGATTTGTCCGCTGGTCGGGAATGAAGTGTGTGAGGCTATACTAATCCACAGCAATAGCATGTGGAGGGGTCAGTTACCTACCTCATTGTAATTCCTTCCAAAAACAAGGTATCAGTTTACAACATGGTGAACTGGAGTATACCGGTAACGCTTGATCTAGTATGTTCTACTAGTTTATTTGTCTTCTATTAAAAAGGAGGTAACTCCAATTAGACATGTAGACTCATCAAGTACAATTGCTTCCTTTATGGTAAACAGATATCAAGTCAGAACGGTGGCATTCTGGCCGTAAGTCAATCTCACATTCTCATCGCCTTATTTCTTACTATCAAGACCCAGCAGGGGTGAAGACATAGAATTGGTCTTCTAATAAGAAACTTTTACCAGAGAATCGTACAACATTGTGTCAGTGGCATACACCTATACATCACAGAGTAGAACAGGAGCGGCTAATTAAGTTCAGTAGCATATTGTTAGACATAATGATGGTGAAAACTGCATACACAACACTTCTTTGTATTATTTTTTCCAGACATTTTTGGAAGGTATTCAATCTGCTCGAATCGCAAACCTTTATGTTCAGACAACAGGAATTCAGAGAAATCGGAAAACAAAAACAAGGATGGATTTACGATGTTAAAGAAGCTTCCTCTTTTTCTGTTTCTTCTTCTTCTTCTTCTTCTTCTTCTTCTTTGTTGTTGTTCTTCTTCTTCTTTTTGTTGTTGTTCTTCTTCTTCTTCTTCTTTTTGTTGTTGTTCTTCTTCTTCACTCTCACCACTTTTTTTTACTCATGCAAGTGGACCAAACAAAGAACAAAGACAAAGGCCACCCCTCCATCGTAGACGATGATGGCATAATTAATTTTGCTAATGCTATATTGAGTAAGTATTACCTGCGCTACTTTTTATCCTCACTCTCTCGTTTCGAGCCGCCAGACCCCAGTGGCAAGTCAAGGACAAGACGACTAGGGGGCGACTACGAGATGCAGGAGACTCCGCATCAAGCATCCGTGAAAGAGACGGCGGAGTCCGGATTCGAACCCACACCAACTGATCACGAGGCCGATGGCTTAACCACTTCGCCACGGAATCCAGTGGACCAGTTCTTTGGATAAAGGTTGCTGTAGTGGATAGTTTTACAAGTTTTCCAAACAACTTTGTGTGGAGGTTCGTCTCAGAGGAACAGTGCTCAGAACGCATTTAACAGTCTTGAAGAATATGTTTGGTCGTCGGTGCTGCTTGCCCGCATATACGAGGGTGATTTAAAAAGTGCTATCCCCAGCGCCATAGCTTTGGCAACAGCGCTCAAAGCCACGTGACACTTATGTGAAAATAATCTCTAATGAAGTGACTATATGTGGTGACATGCGCCTAGAACATGATGCATGCGCACAATAGACTGTACAATAGTGGCCTACATTGAATTTAGGTTGCAACAACGTGTTGTGATTGAATTTCTGACGGTGGAATGTGGTGTATCCATCGACATGCATCGAATAATGACTGCGGTATATGAGAACGCCTGCGTGGATGTCAGTGCTGTCAGAAGGTGGAAATGGACTGTGAAATGCGACCATTCCTGCAACGATGAACCTGCATGAAAAGGCTCGCAGTGGGCGACCGATCGCAGCTGTGGATGTACTACACCAAGCTCACGTGGTCGAACTGATTCAAGCCAATCGCCGTGTCAAACAGAAATATATCTATGCAATGATATAAGATTTCGACTGACCAATTCCCTCATCTTATCCATGAGTGCTTGAGTATAGGAAAGTGTGTGCGAGATGGGTATTTGCATGCTGACACCGGATATAATAACGCCGACAGCAGCTGTGCCATGAATCTTCAGACGCGAAATGAACAGGAAGGCGATGCCTTTATCCGCCGACGACATTTTACCTGGCCCATCATACAGCCCTGATCTGGCACCGTGTGACTTCTTCTTCCTCCCAAAGCTGTAGGAGTGCCTCAGGGGACACCGTTACGCTAACGAGGAGGTGCAAGCAGCTGGTCGTACCAGGTTCGAGAGAAAACGACTGATTTTTTCTTCAGCGAGATGCAACAATTTGTCCAATGTCGTCGTTTAAGAATGGACCAGGATAATGACTTCGTTGAAAACTAATGACACATAATCTAAATGATATTCCAAGCTTCACTAAAATGTATAGCTCATGTGCAAATCTGGCTCATTAATTAATTAATCTTCCCAAAGGCAACACTTTTCATAACGCTCTCGTACGTGAGTGATTAAGCCAGATTGAGTACGTGTAAGTGGCTTTTCAATCAATACTGCACCCTTCTCACGAGAAAGAGGATCACGTGTTCCGCTCGATTAAGGCAGTGCTAGTTGTCTCTTGTTTGGTCGTCGCTACTATTACTTGGATACAAGCAAAACAAGAGTAATGAATGATAGGATAGTAATAGCACAATAGCAAATCGCATACATCGGATAAGGCTGCAACTAAATGAACAATCCATTGTCAAATTGAATATACATGATGATGCACAATATTCTCGCTTTCAATCAGACCCCAAAATACCAAGCTAAGTTTAAATGGCAAATTCCTGCAGCCAAACGACAACCCAAACTATTTAGGAGTCACATTTGATCGGCGCATGACATGGAAAAGTTAGATCGAGAGAAACCGAATGAGAGCCAAAGAAAGAATGGCAATCATGAGGAAACTTGCTGGCACAAGCTGGGGAGCAGACGAAAGCATACTAAAGAAACTGTACACTGGAAGAGTGAGACCACTTCTCGAGTATGGCATTGCGGTACGGACAACAGCAGCAAAGGCGAACTTCGATAAAGTTAGCAAACTTCAAAACTAAGCCATGAAGTAAACGCCAGTTGTAGAACTCGAAAATATTACAAAACTGCAATCCATGACCGATAGAAGAGACTGCAGAGCCCAGCTGCAGTCAGAGAAACTCCGAAGACTGACAGACCATCCAATGCACCAGAGACTAAACAATTTAAGAAATGGGAAACTAAAGCGGAGAAACTTTGCAGAAATAGCCAAAGCAAAGATGCACGAAGATCCCATAAACGCACTAACACCACCAAAACCCATCACTACTGTACGAAAACTTACCTGGAGGCAGGATATATTTTCAGAGGTGGTAGAAAATATACCAGGTATTGGAAACAAAAACTGCCAGACTGAAAAAGAAAGGAGAGATACTACCATAAGCTTTACATCGAAAAACTACCCAAGCATGGACTGGACCCATGCATACACCGACGGTTCTGTAATAAACACTACACAGAACGGAGGGGCAGGAGCATTCCTGAACCTACCAAATGGCAGAAAAATAACACTGTCATTCGCTACTGGTAAGTATACAAGCAATTTCAGAGCGGAGGCAGAGGCACTGAGGGCGGCAGTGGAAGAAATGGTGACGCATAAAGAAAATGAAAGCCATATAGTCCTGCTTACAGATGCTCTCGCCGTAGTCACAGCGCTAAAAAGCCAGAAAAACTCTGAGCTTAATGACTTAAAAGCAGCATTCTGCAAACTGTGCCAGCATTCCACACCAAAAAGGGTAGTGGTACAGTGGGTCCCATCACACTGCAACATCTAAGGCAACGAGGAGGCAGACAGACTGGCAAAAGAAGGTGCAAGACTACCACAAACAGATACCAGTATGACGTACGAAGAGTCAAAACGGCTTATAAAAGCCAGATACATGACCAAATGGGAAACCGAACATACTGGTTACACCAAAAACGATGTCTATTACCAGTTGAACAGAAGAGAGCAGGTCGTTGTCTTCAGACTTCGCACTGGCCACAATAGACTGAGATACCACCTATTCAACAAATTGAAGATAGATGGTACCGACGAATGCACGTGCGGTACCGGTAAAATGACCGCTGTACATCTGCTGCAGAACTGCCCGACATACGAGGATCAGAGAGAGCAGATGTGGCCATCACCAGTGGAACTTGCAAGAAAAGCTCTATGGCAGTGTCGACAGCCTCAGGATGACCGCCGCTTTTTTCGAAAAAATAATGGTTACTGTCTGACTGCGTACGAAGAAGAAGAAGAAGAAGAATATACATGCGATATTTGTAATACTAATCGTTAATAACTCTGATACTTATGGGGACCCAGTGGTCTCGAGGTAAGGTGTTGGCAACGGTGCTGGAGAACGTGGGTTTAAATCAGGGTGAAGACTTGGATTTTTGTACGCAGAACATCTGTTAACAACTTTCCTTGATCTCTGAATAGGGAGATCAGATACCCGTGTGCAGTTGCGCGCACGTTAAAAATCCCTTGACAGTTGGACATCAAAAAGAGTAGAATTAACGGCCGCTGCTCGGGAAAAAGTCAAGTTATAAATCTACTCGATTTTTTCGAGGGATTCTCGCCCCACAGAGAATAAGTTGCAAAATATAGGACTGTGTGTCTGTAGTATCAGGACATGGTCATGTGGTTAGCGAAGCGACATAGATGGCACCAGACAGGCTGCGGGTCTACCTTGCTCTAATTTACGCTTCTACCACCACCAGTCCCCAAAGTCGAGGATCGTGTATTCCAAGGGCTGCCAACCACTAGGTTGGTAACAAATAATGGGAATGAACTGACAAGTCAGCAACAGATTTTCGCCTCCCAAAATATACTAAAAAATTGAGTTAACACCTCCGCACGACGCCTAACGATACAAGTGAAACGAGGATAGATAGATACCTATGTGATACTTATCTTCTTCTTCTTCTTCTTCTGCGTACGCAGTCAGACAGTAACCATTATTTTTTCGAAAAAAAGCGGCGGTCATCCTGAGGCTTTCGACACTGCCATAGAGCTTCTCTTGTGGTTCCACTGGTGATGGCCACATCTGCTCTCTCTGATCCTAGTATGTCGGGCAGTTCTGCAGCAGATGCTCAGCGGTCATTTACTCGGTACCACACGGGCATTCGTCGGTACCACCTATCTTCAATTTGTTGAATATGTTGTACCTCAGTCTATTATGGCCATTGCGAAGTCTGAAGACAACGACCTGCTCTCTACTGTTCAACTGGTAATAGGCATCGTTTTTGGTGTAGCCGGTATGTTCAGTTTCCGATTTGGTCATGTATCTGGCTTTTATAAGCCGTTTTGACTCTTCGTATTTCATACTAGTATCTGTTTGTGGTAGTCTTGCACCTTCTTTAGCCAGTTTGTCTGCCTCCTCGTTGCCTTGGATGTTGCAGTGTGATGGGACCCACTGTACCACTACACTTTTTGGTGCGGACTGCTGGCATAATTGACAGAGTGCTGCTCTTAAGTCATTAAGCTCAGTGTTTTTCTGGCTTTTTTAGCGCTGTGACTACGGCGAGAGCATCTGTAAGCAGGACTATATGGCTTTCATTTTCTTTATGTGTCACCATTTCTTCCACTGCCGCCCTCAGTGCCTCTGCCTCCGCTATGAAATTGCTTGTGTACTACCAGTAGCGAATGACAGTGTTATTTTTCTGCCATTTGGTAGGTTCAGGAATGCTCCTGTCCCTCCGTTCTGTGTAGTGTCTGTTACAGAGCCGTCGGTGTATGCATGGGTCCAGTCCATGCTTGGGTAGTTTTTCGAAATAAAGCTTATGGTAGTATATCTCCTTTCTTTTTCAGTCTGGCAGTTTTTGTTTCCAATACCTGGTATATTTTCTACCACCTCTGGAAATATATCCTGCCTCCAGGTAGGTTTTCGTACAGTAGTGATGGGCTTTGATGTTGTTAGTGCGTTTATGGGATCTTCGTGCATCTTTGCTTTGGCTATTTCTGCAAAGTTTTTCCGCCTTAGTTTCCCAGTTCCCAAATTGTTTAGTCTCTGGTGCATTGGGTGGTCAGTCAGTCTACTGAGTTTCTCTGACTGCAGCTGGGCTCTGCAGTCTCTTCTATCGGTCATGGGTTGTAGCTTTGTAATCTTTTCAAGTTCTACAATTGGCGTTGACTTCATGCCTCCTGTTATAACTCTCATGGCTTGGTTTTGAAGTTTGTTAACTTTATCGAAGTTCGCCTTCGCTGCTGTTGTCCATGCCGAAATGCCATACTCGAGAACTGGTCTCACTCTTCCAGTGTACAGTTTCTTTAGTATACTTTCGTCTGCTCCCCAGCGTGTGCCAGCTAGTTTCCTCACGATTGCCATTCTTTCTCTGGCTCTCTTTCGGTTTCTCTCGATCGGACTTTTCCATGTCATGCGCCGATCAAATGTGACTCCCAGATAGTTTGGGTTGTCGTTTGGCTGCAGAAATTTGCCATTTAGACTTAATTTGGTGTTTTGTGGTTTGATTGAAAGCGAGAATATTGTGCATGTGGTTTTCTGATACTTATCTGACCCGTACACGATCTGCAGGTAAAGTAATTCCATTTAGCTTACCTGGACGTATGATGTAACATAGAGCAATACCAAGTATTCCTCCGATAGCATTTGTTGTTAAAATGTAAGTTACAGTAACAAGACCGATTCGTCCGTTTGACTTGGGATCTGTATTGGCAGTACCTTGGATAAAGTGAATGAGGCAATTATATAGTAAGAACACACAATGATACATGCATATACATACATAACAACGTGTGCATATGGACATATGTATTGAACATTTTATACATTCATATACATATATATACGTGTGTGCGTGTGTGTGTGTTTGTGTGTGTGTGTGTGCAACAGCAGCCAGGGTACTGGTGTGTTTTAATGCAGTTTCATCTGCTACAGCTATCTTATATGGATACTATTTGTTCAGGCTGTTTTTTCTAATTTGGTAGTGACAAAGGATAACACTACAGAACATCTGCAGGTCTGCAAACTCTCTTCCAACACACACCAACGCTAATACAGTGCACCTGTTTATTGGATTCACACACAAACTACCCACGTCTATTTGATTACATGAAGAAAATGATATACATTACAATTATTTCTGCTACAATGAAACTCAAACTCACTGCCTAGTCCCTTGCTCTTTGTTTTTAGCAATTGTGCATTGGAATAACAAAAGTGACCAACACGTTTTGTAACTATTTGTTTGTTTGTTTGTTTGTAGTATTCAAATGGCAATTATTATACTGCCTTCCATCCATCTCTTTGTGAACATTGTCATCTTCACTTGAAATTAAATCTGATTCACAAGGTAATACAATTTCCATCTTTTTATTTCTGACCGACTAGGCGTGGTCAGGAAACTACTTTTAAAAGATTCAATGTTGATGTTGTTAAGTTCTTCCTGAACGTAATCACAGGCATAACCAACAGTCCACTAATTAAATTGTTTCATAGTTTAACCTCTGTTGTTGTGGTAGACATATCACTATACAACTTACGTTTCTTATTAACTTTCTTTCTTTGCGTCACAACATGATTTTATTTCTCAAAATTCTCACAAAATTGTTTCTCTTTGAAAATAACCATTTGTATAAGTTAAAATTGTGATTAATATATCCTGCCATATGCATTAAGTGGGTAGTGCTAATTATATTACATATTTTTAAGAGAGCTTGATAACCCTCATTGTTTGTTGTGATAACTACATTCTAGGGGAGTAATCATATTTGAAACTAGTATCTGGTAGCCATTTTCTTTTACTTATTTATTTTTTGGTACTCGCCCAAGGCCTGTGTTACAGTCAATATCTTTAAACTACTGTTGCTAGAGATTAAATTCAAGTTCTATTTGAAAGAAGGTTGATTACACCTTTCCCAAACAGCCTAACAATATTCAATTTATCAAACAAAACGCATTTTAACCAGATTCTAGGTAGCACTCACCCCTTAACTTTTGCCCAAATCAGTTAAACTGAGCTTAAGTGGGAATGGAAAGGTGGCAGTCTAAAACACATTTGACCATGCTATAATATCAACTTGTCTACTTGAAATATATTTTCCTTTCATGTTTACAAATATATATATATTAAAATATGTATATATATATATATATATATATATATATATATATATATATATATATATATATATATATATATATATATATATATTTATTAAAATACGTATATATATATATATATATATATATATATATATATATATATATATATATATATATATATTTATATATATATATATAAATATATATATATATATATATAAATATTAATATAGGCATCTAACGATGGCGTTGTGTTGATCCTAGCTTTCTCCACATTCACCAATACCTCTCCAGTACTTTTTTTGCCCCCCTCCTCCTCAGAATAAGTCCCTGGCGTTAGATTTCTTTGCTTGATCTATTACACCTATGTACATGTTGACACAATTTTTAGCTACATATGGAACGCACCGAAAGCTGACATAACTGTTTAAAACCAGTGCGCTTTAGGTTGATGCTGAACGGATTTAGTGAAACACGCATAACATGGTGTGTGCAAAAATACTCACTGTCAAGAAAGGGGTAATCTTTTCAAAAGACTGGTTTTATTAAGAGCGCTGGCTGTTGTGTACCGTAAATAAAGAAAAGAAGACGGGTATTCAGTTTGTTTCATGGCAGGATTCTGTGAAAGGATCCAATCTCAACAGTGATTTGTGTTTTGTACCGTTAATTTGCTTATTTTCTCTGATGATGTATAGATTGATTATTAACCTTGAGATATTATGAGTGCTAATGAGTTTTGTAATTTAGTTGCCCTATACTTGTGACGTTTCATGGGAATATCCCAATGAGTCTGACGGTATTCTATTAAAGTGGACATTGGTTTTGCTTTGCTTCAGATGTTTGAATTTCTTGTTGCAGCAAATCAACATTACATTTTGTGTCAAAGTCTGGAAAACATTGATGGAGACTCACATTGAGTTAATCAACATTACATTTTGTGTCAAACTCTGGAAAACATTGATGGAGACTCACATTGAGTTAATCAACATTACATTTTGTGTCAAACTCTGGAAAACATTGATGGAGACTCACATTGAGTTAATCAACATTACATTTTGTGTCAAACTCTGGAAAACATTGATGGAGACTCACATTGAGTTTAACAAGTTCATGAAAATCAGCGCTCGAGCCCGTGTTGCTACAAATAGTGATTTAAAGATGGTCGGCAATCAACAGAAGACGACTCGCGTTTGGGATGCCCAAGACCTCATCTGACCAGGACCCTTTTTTTCCCAGGTTCATAAGATCCTCCGTTCCAATAGCCGTATGACACTTCGGGAAATAGCAGACACAAGTAGTATATTCACAGGATTGTGCCCTGGTATTCTATATGTTGGTCACATAACATTCCCCATTACATGGGCATTCCGTGGCGAAGTGGTTAAGCCGTCGGCCTCGTGATCAGGTGGTGTGGGTTCGACTGCGGACTCCGCCGTCTTTTTCACGGGTGCTTGTTGGGGAGTCCCCTGCATCTCGTATTCGCCCTCTAGTCGTCTTTTCCTTGACTTTTCACTGGGGTCGGACGTCTCGAGACGAGAGAGTGAGGATAAAAAGTAGCGCAGTTAACCCTTTTTAAAAATAGCGCTAGGAAAATAAATTATGCCATCATCGTCTACGATGGACGGCGGCCTTTGTTTTCCTTTGCTTTGGTCACATAACAAGACTTACTTCCTTGTTTAAGACCATACTAGAGGGTAGGGTGGAAGGCAGTCGTCGAAGAAACAGACAACGTTAAAAGTCGGTAGATACCATCCGGGGATGAACTGAAAAAAGTATGTCTGATTGCACCATGACGGCACACACTGGAGAATCCATCTCAGCCGGCCTTTAATGCGGAGATGACACTCCAACTGAACTGAATTCCACTATCACAATGCAGTCAACCCATCCATGACTGTTCATTCATGGTTGACAAAAACGAACAGATATGTGCTTCCCTAGCCAGCCTACACACTTGTTAAGGTCTCAGCATACTTTTTTTTTTCTATTTCCCAACTGCACTTCAACTTGAAATGTCAACGAATTCAGACCGTTGATGAAAATTAAGGGCAATTCGCAGACGGATGTACACATGATCCTCAATCATGCTTGCCAATACCACTCTAGCAGTGGAAGCTTAGTTGTGAGTGATGTATTAATAAAGGAAGGAAGTATTTTGAAGGCGACAACGACTGACTAACTTCGCGGTATCCCGAACAAGTTATACGAAAAAAGTTGTGGAACTTTGTGAATGAAACTAGCATAGCAATACATGTATTTGATTATATAGATCATCACCTTTATGTGCCCAGAAGGGTGGGGGTGACGGTCATGGATATCTAACTCCTCTTATCACGTGTGTCTTTTATCAGTTCTGTCGTTGATCGTCTCCCATGCCATTCCTTCAGACCGTCTAATATTTTCTCTCAGTACCCCCTGTCTCTCGTCTCTGCGATTCTGTCCGTTGTCACTTATGTTCCAATCCGTCTCTTCTCATGACATGCCCGAAAAAAACGATTGTCTTGTCAGGATGTATGCTATAATCTGTCTTTGTAAATCATTTTTCTTCAAAATCACATTTCCGTTGTCCTCAATGACGCATGTGCTTGACTGCTGACTGTCCATAACTCGCTACCGTTTGTCAGTACTAGTTCCAGGTAGCATTCAAGAACACTCTTCTTTAACTCCAGTGAAAGTGATTTGTTGCACAAGATTCTCATTATTCTCTGGGAAATTGATTCTGCCTAGCCTGTTTTATTCTCTGGGAAACTGATTCTGCCTAGCCTGTTTTATTCCTTATGTATGCTTTTATACGCACAAACATAAACAAGTTTTAATGCCATGTGAAATAAACAAAGCAGTGACTAGAATTATTAAGACAAATACGTATTATAAACACTCTACAGATCATATATGAGAAAGTTTAGTGATTGGCCATACGGAACAAACCCACGTAGCTTCAGGTAATGCATCCTCTTTGTGTAAAATATACCCTTTTTGTCCTTATTTTTTGTTCTCTGTTGGCTATGATTTCAGAATGCGTATACTTGCCTTTGCTATGGTTGTGGATCTGTCTGTAATCTGTAATCCTTTTATTCAATCAGACAAAGGAAGTGCCGGATGCGAGAAAGCGAAATGTGGTTTTAAACTCTACCCGGTCTTTTATCCTTGGAGTATAAGGTTGGGACAAGGATTTTTCTCAGATAGTCTCTCGGTCTCATTGGTGGGCAACCACGAGAACTCTTAAAGTTGGAGAGCCACTAAGATGGCACCTTTCATCACCATCTATTGCTGGGCATAAACACCTCACCCCTCTTCTGTCTGCATCTCTTAAGACAATGCAGCATATATGATCACATGGAAATCAGTTCTGTGTTGCGAATTTGATCACGCAGAGAGAATATACATTTACTTGACTCAATTGCTCTTTGAGTGACTCGGTGTTTGTCTGAATTTGATTTTCGAAAGATTTATACCTCGCTGTCAAAGATCATGGCTGGAATAACGATTTTGTTAACAGTTGGGCTCTTGTTTTATGTGTCTTATATGTTGAGGTATGGATGTGAAACGAATGAAGATGCATTATTTTGAACTACCGTTGTAGATACATTTTGAACAAAGTAAAAGTCAGACAAAAACGTATTTTAAACACATTAAATAGTCGAGTTTATAATAAACCACTTACCATCAATAACGGTGCATGCTATTAGTGGCAGGATCATAGCCTGAAGTATCCTCATGTACAATTCTCCAGGCATACCTTAGAAAAGTTAAACACAGTTGTAATTTATTTCTTGGATATGGGATAGAAACACATATAGACAATGGCTCAGTAACGGTACCAGGACAAAAACAAAACGGTACCTACGTTACGGCAACAAGACTTTAGTCGGGAACAACAACAAACGAAAGAACTGACAAATCATATCAAACACAATACACGATGTAAAAAGGGCAGGTCATGTTCGCTGTCATACCAAGATGTGTCAGGAAAGTGTCAGACAAGTAATGCCAGTTATGAAATGCTGTGGACCAAACAAGAATGGGTAAGTCGAATTGCACCCAGACAGAACAAGCTGGCCCAAAAAGAGATGGATGGGAGGACAACATAAAAGAATGGACCAATCTCCGAACAGAAGAGTCAAAGGCAGCGGCATCTGACAGAGAAGGATGGCGTGGCGTTGTGATGATGTCTTCATGTGTGCCCCATCGACCTCAACGGTTACGGGATGATCTGACCTGACCTGATTCACATCAATCATTCAATCAATCAATCACGCAAACAAAACTCATTGCTTCTCTAGGTGCATAAGTCATTGACAACATCTCTCCAGTATACACGGTCCTGGGTCCCTCGTTATGTCTCTCCAGGTATAACATAAGTCATTGACAACATCTCTCCAGTATACACGGTCCTGGGTCCCTCGTTATGTCTCTCCAGGTATAACATAAGTCATTGACAACATCTCTCCAGTATACACGGTCCTGGGTCCCTCGTTATGTCTCTCCAGGTATAACATAAGTCATTGACAACATCTCTCCAGTATACACGGTCCTGGGTCCCTCGTTATGTCTCTCCAGGTATAACATAAGTCATTGACAACATCTCTCCAGTATACACGGTCCTGGGTCCCTCGTTATGTCTCTCCAGGTATAACATAAGTCATTGACAACATCTCTCCAGTATACACGGTCCTGGGTCCCTCGTTATGTCTCTCCAGGTATAACATAAGTCATTGACAACATCTCTCCAGTATACACGGTCCTGGGTCCCTCGTTATGTCTCTCCAGGTATAACATAAGTCATTGACAACATCTCTCCAGTATACACGGTCCTGGGTCCCTCGTTATGTCTCTCCAGGTATAACATAAGTCATTGACAACATCTCTCCAGTATACACGGTCCTGGGTCCCTCTTTATGTCTCTCCAGGTATAACATAAGTCATTGACAACATCTCTCCAGTATACACGGTCCTGGGTCCCTCGTTATGTCTCTCCAGGTATAACATAAGTCATTGACAACATCTCTCCAGTATACACGGTCCTGGGTCCCTCTTTATGTCTCTCCAGGTATAACATAAGTCATTGACAACATCTCTCCAGTATACACGGTCCTGGGTCCCTCGTTATGTCTCTCCAGGTATAACATAAGTCATTGACAACATCTCTCCAGTATACACGGTCCTGGGTCCCTCGTTATGTCTCTCCAGGTATAACATAAGTCATTGACAACATCTCTCCAGTATACACGGTCCTGGGTCCCTCTTTATGTCTCTCCAGGTATAACATAAGTCATTGACAACATCTCTCCAGTATACACGGTCCTGGGTCCCTCGTTATGTCTCTCCAGGTATAACATAAGTCATTGACAACATCTCTCCAGTATACACGGTCCTGGGTCCCTCTTTATGTCTCTCCAGGTATAACATAAGTCATTGACAACATCTCTGCAGTATACACGGTCCTGGGTCCCTCTTTATGTCTCTCCAGGTATAACATAAGTCATTGACAACATCTCTCCAGTATACACGGTCCTGGGTCCCTCTTTATGTCTCTCCAGGTATAACAATGTAATAGTAGTTCCCTCTCACATTCCCTTCTCCGTGTATTTTTGGTCTACCTCTTTCTTTTTTCTCTTGAGGATTCCATGTAAGAACATGTCTGACTGTGTTGGACTGTGCGTCCCGTAGAGTATACCTTATCCAATCCCATTTTCCTCGCTTAATGTGTTGTTCCGGCGACTGTTTTTGGCTCCTTTCCCATAGGTCTTCATTCCTCACGTCCTGCCACTTTATGCATATCTTTTCTTTCTTAGATAACTTTTAATGAAGGACATGAGCCTTTTTTGTATTTCATAGGTCGTTCTCCATGTCTTCGCTCCAAGCAGCAGCAGCGATTTTTTATAGTGTTTTTTTTTTTGCGTTCGCCTTTTTTTTCTAATCCCCAAGGCGGTGTGCGTTGCACTGTGTTTTTATTTTGCGCCTGTCGGCCCAGTGCATCCGACTTCAGCATACATTTTATGTAAAGGTCTGCTTCCTCCTGCATTTTCTAAGGGTTTGCTTCCCCGGGGTAACGCCGGTGCTGTGATGGGGATCGAACCCAGCACCTTCGGGTTGTGAGCCGTGCAACTTAACCATTAGGCCACGCCGTCCCTCCAGCAGCGATTTGACACTGGATATGAATATTCTAACTTTGGCGTACATTTTGATTTCTCTGGATCTCCATATGTTGTTCAATGTCAGGAATATCCTTCTTGACTTTCCGATTCTGATCCTTTCATATGCATCTGTGTCTTCTGGTGTCTTTTTCTTCTCTTAATGTGTTTTTTTAGTAACTGTTATTGATTACTATTCAGTAAACAAGAATATTAATGTTGCTTTGTCACTCCTCTTGTTTCTTCATTGAGTGTCTTGTCTTTGCAACTAATTTAAACCATTCTTTTCCTTAATCACTCTCAGAGGCAACAAGATATATTTCTGTTAGTCTATTGTCCTTTATTGTCTCTTATTGGGATATCCCGAAGCGTAAACACTCTTTTGGCTGTCAAAAGAAGCACTTCAAAGACACGCCAGAAACTGTTCGCATAGTTCCCTACACTTGGGAAAAATTCTGCAAGACCGAATCTCTGCCTGGGATCAAGACGCTGAGCAGCGCATGAGCTGCAGTGGTCAGCGACCCATAGCTGACTGCTAGCATCAGGGCCAGCGTACCAGAGCTGCCAAGACCCTTCTACCCCTCCACGCGGTCATCCTTGATAACAGGCTGCAGCAGGGCAGACTGGCTAAGGAGAAGGAATCGAAGAGGGAATGCTAACCCGGTACTCAAAACATGCTTGCAGAAGTCGGATGTGTTGGACCGAAAGGTGCAAATATCGCAGTCAAGCTGTAAACTACGACACAACGCATTCCGTTCTCTGGACTACATTCTGCTACTTACGCCCTTTCAGGGCTTGGTAGCGGGAGATTGAGAACGAACGCAGAAGAAGAAGAAAGAAGAATCTCTTCGTGAAGGCGAAGTGGTATCTATAAAAGCAGGAACTGAACAACAGAGGAACAGCTAGAATAGTTCGTGAAACAAAGCCTTCATTTCGTGCGTATATTCACTGCACACACTTTCTTGACTCAGATCGAGCTTCTCAGTCACGTTCGAATTCACAGACCGACTAAACATAACAGATGAACAGAGGGAATGATCTTCATCACACGTGATGGACGAACATCATCATCTTTTCATTGTGCAGAGCTCGAATCCATAAAGCAGAATAGGTAACACAGAATAATGCGAATTAGATGTCTCTCAATTTAATTTGTCAAACGTCTCTTCCTCTCATTTTCATTTGTCAAAATTCTCTTTCTCTCCCTTTAATTTGTCAAAACTCGTTTTCTCTCACTTTCATTTGTTAAAACTCTCTTTCTCTCAATTTAATTTGTCAAAACTCTCTTTCTCTCACCTTCATTGTCACAATTCACTTTCATTGTCAAAACTCTTTTTCTGTCACTTTCATTGTGAAAACTGACTTTCATTTGTCAAAACTCGTTTTCTCTCAGTTCCATTGCCAAAATTCTCATTCACTTTAATTGTCAAAACTCACTTTCTTTTGTAAAAACTCGCTTCCTCTCATTTTCATTGTCAAAACCCACTTTCATTGTCAATACTAATTTTCCCCCAATTTCATTGTCAAAATTCACTTTTTTTTGTAAAAACTCACTTTCTTTCACCTTCATTGTAAAAAACTCGCTTTTTTCACTTTCATTGTCATTACTCATTTATTATTACTTGCGTACTAACCAATCCAAAGCACGGCGTCAGGACCTGGGTTAGCGGTTCTAGCTGTTATACCGATCAGCAGGCCAGCAATGATGCCCCCAAACATGATCAGCAAGAATATGTTCGTCTTCAGCCAACGAAGACATCGTCGTGTCCTTGTAGAATCTGTGGGAGATTGTGTCAGCCAAGACGTAAGCGATGATATGTCAAATAGGGTTCTGGGATGCGCCCTGAAGCATGTTTTGTTATTTAGAAAATCACATTCGTGGTGCAAAATTTCATCAGCACACGTTACTGTTGTAAACTTTGAATGAGATGGACAGATATAATATAAAGTACAAGTGAATCGACTAATGCAGCTTAGAGATTAGAAAGGGAGAGAGGTAAATAGAAGGAGAGATGGGAAGAGCGATGTACAGAGAGAATGAGAAATAGCGAGGTAGAGGAAGATACAAAGAGTGAGATAAATAGAAAAGGTGGGGGAGAGTTGTAGGGGAAAAGAAGCAGGGGGAGAGAATGGGAGAGATAATGAAATAAATAGAGGTAAAGAGAGAAATATAGATCATGTTATAGGAGAGACAAAACATGAGAGAGAGAGAGAGAGAAACACTGGGATAAAGGTAGGAGAAAGAAGGAGACAGAGGGAGAAATACAGAAAAAGAGAGATACATAGAGAGAGATGCAAAGAGAAAAAGAAAAAGGATTAGCAGGCGATAAGTGAGAGAGGGAGAGAACGGTTAAAGGGAGATAGAGAGACATCGAGAGAGGGGTAGTTAAAAGGAATGAGTCAGAGAGAGAGAGAGAAAGACATTGAAAGAAGACGGAAAAAGTGAGAGATTGAGAGAGGCAAAAACAAGTCAGAGAATCAGTGGAAGAATACAATATTTTCAAAACTCTTAACAGCGGCGATTCATAAGGTCTCCAGAAACCTGAACTGGGGAGACAGAGGCATAAACATAGACCTAACGTAATTTAACTTAACGTCTTTATTCTGGTTTAGAAGACTCTGCAAAGTCTGCAAACAACCAGTTTCATTTATATTAGCTTGCTCTAAAAGCTATGCGCATCCAATTTATTCTTAAATGCATTAATTGTCCCTGCATCCACTTCCTCATGTGGCAATGCATTCCAAGCATCTACGACTCTTTGACTAACAACAATATCTCCTTATATCTCACCTGGACCTCTCTTTAGTTAATTTGTAGCTATGCCCTCTTGTTCTTGTGGGTAGTTCTATTTTAATAAAACTTGTTATAATCTAATTGATTAATATTACGCGAAGAAATGTTCAGTCATCTCAGGTTCGCTGATGTCAGTTATCTACAGCCATAGCATGATAGAGGTGGAGAAAAACCCGAATGAGCTCAGCAGAGCAAGCGTTGCAGTTGCCTTACACATCAACAGAAAGGGGAAAAAATCATGCTCAACACTTTCTGCCTAAAAATAAATTGCGTTTTGGTGATTGTCCCGTCGAAAACGTAAATTCGTACATCTACTTGGGCCAAGAGCTTACGAACTCCCATCTAAATAATCGTGAATCTCACGAAAGATACCAGCAAGCTGGCTCAGTTTTACTTGTATTAAACCCGGACTGCATCATAAGCGAAACGACAGTACTAGAGCTCGCACCTTTAACAGCGTGGTGACTTCAGTGATGGCATAAGGCTGCGAGGTGGAACCTACTGAAAACTAAAGTAGATACACTCCGCGTCGCTCAGCAGGCAACAGGTTTACGTTCATAGAAGATCTCACTTTGGGACAAATCCACAACGTAGAAATCAGAAATCAAACATCCTTCACTGACATCGTATACGTCGTCTTCTTACAAAAATATAGATAGACTGACCATGTGATGATGTCAGATACCAGGAGGACAAGAAGAGTGAGGCCCTTTTGGGCGCAGATGGTTGATATGGAGAGACAGGACGAAGAAGGTTCTGAGTCAAATATGGTACGCTAAAAGAGCGAAATTAATATATTCAACAAATACCTACATATGATCAAGAACATGTAAATGAATGTATTCAACAATTACCTATCTAGGATGAAGCACATGTACATGAATGTATTCAACAATTACCTATAATGGATCAAGCACGTGTACATGAATGTATTCAACAATTACCTATAATGGATCAAGCACATGTACATAAATGTATTCAACCATTACCTATCAAGGATCAAGCACATGTACATGAATGTATTCAACAATTACCTATCTAGGATCAAGCACACGTACATGAATTTAATTCAACAATTACCTATCTATGATCACGCACATGTACACATGCCTCAGTCCACCCTACTTAACCTTTCGAAGTGAGAATTGGGAGTCTGAGACGGTGACCCCCCCCCCCCCCCCTTCCTGTTAAAGCGGCCATAGATAACCATCTCAGAGCTGTAGTCACTGAATACATCTCCTTTCTCGTACTGGAAGTTGCAATTCTGTATGAACTGCTGAGCAACGACCAACCCTCTCACTGCTATTCTGTATGAACTGCTGAGCAACGACCAACCCTCTCACTGCTATTCTGTATGAACTGCTGAGCAGTGATGAACCCTCTTACTGCTATGCTGTATGAACTGCTGAGCAACGACCAACCCTCTCACTGCTATTCTGTATGAACTGCTGAGCAACGACCAACCCTCTCACTGCTATTCTGTATGAACTGCTCAGCAACGACCAACCCTCTCACTGCTATTCTGTATGAACTGCTCAGCAACGACCAACCCTCTCACTGCTATTCTGTATGAACTGCTGAGCAACGACCAACCCTCTCACTGCTATTCTGTATGAACTACTGAGCGGTGACCAACCCTCTCACTGCTATTCTGTATGAACTGCTGAGCAACGACCAACCCTCTCACTGCTATTTTGTATGAACTGCTGAGCAACGACCAACCCTCTCACTGCTATTCTGTATGAACTGCTGAGCAACGACCAACCCTCTCACTGCCATTCTGTATGAACTGCTCAGCAACGACCAACCCTCTCACTGCTATTCTGTATGAACTGCTCAGCAACGACCAACCTTCTCACTGCCATTCTGTATGAACTGCTCAGCAACGACCAACCCTCTCACTGCTATTCTGTATGAACTGCTGAGCAACGACCAACCCTCTCGCTGCTATTCTGTATGAACTGCTCAGCAACGACAAACCTTCTCACTGCCATTCTGTATGAACTGCTGAGCAACGACCAACCCTCTCACTGCCATTCTGTATGAACTGCTCAGCAACGACCAACCCTCTCACTGCTATTCTGTATGAACTGCTCAGCAACGACCAACCCTCTCACTGCTATTCTGTATGAACCACTCTGCTCAGCAACGACCAACCCTCTCACTGCTATTTTGTATGAACTGCTTAGCAACGACCAACACTCTCACTGCTATTCTGTATGAACCACTCTGCTCAGCAACGACCAACCCTCTCACTGCTTTTCTGTATGAACTGCTCAGCAACAACCAACCCTCTCACTGCTAATCTGTATGGACTGCTGAGCAACAACCGACTCTCTCGCTGCTATTTTGTCTGAACTGCTCTGCTAAGAGACGACCAGCCCTGTTACTTTCAGTGAGTCTATTGTAAACTAAGTACGTTTCGAAAATATTTGGCATAACCGTTTCATGATAGCATTTAAATAACAAACCAAATGTCTGCTTAACATGTCTTCAGAAGAAAAATATTTGAAGTTAATCTTAAACGGAATATGGCCAAACCACCCAACCACTCAAATCTACAAAAACAAATTGATTCAGAGCAAGAAGACCTATGTAACGGTTGGATTGTGTTAAAAAGCACTACGAGGACACGGACAAAATCATTCCAACACTTGTGAAACTTCTTCTCTTCTTCTTCGTACGCTGTCAAACGTCAAACTGTATTTTTTCCTGAGGATGTCGACACTGCCATAGAGCTTGTCTAGTGTTGCCACATGTGCTTTCTCTGGTCCTCTTATGTCGGGCAGTTTTGCAGCAGATGTTCAGCGGTCATTTTCCCAGTACCACAAGTGCATTCGTCAGTGCCACTTATCTTCAATTTATTGAATAACACTTGTGAAACAAGAAATGAGACTGGACTTTTCCAAGGAGTGCAAAGACATAATTGGAGAGATGAGATGTTGAAATGTATAACGTCTCAGTTTGATGTTAAAATGATGTTGCGATGCAAAAAACGACAAACATGCTTAAATAACAAGTGACAATAGAATCACTTTACCTTGTTTCCATGTTTCAGTGCTGTCAGCTCCTATTTCATGTATTTCCATTCTGGTATTTTCAGCGTGCGCCAGTATGACCTGGTGCTCTTTAAAATCTGTTACATTACTCGTTTCATTCATATATTTTATAGCTGGTGCTGATCTGTACGCAGACATTTGAACTATATTCAGGAATCAACGACTCACAACGAGAGGCGTCTGAATTTCAGATTAGATTCTTTAAAGATGTCCACTATAGGCTATTAGTCCTTCTCTCAGTGGTTAGCTTATCGGACTGTACATGTGTGGTGGTACTGATGCATACCAGAACAGCTGGAATGCTAATCAAACCTGCGATGTCACAGCTTAACTTATCTTCAAAATATGACACCACTAAAAAACAAGTGAAGATAAAGCGACACTTCGTATTCTTGTCACATATGTGTTACAGAATGCATTGTTTCGAGCCCTGTTCTCGAAATGCCATAAAGTGGCATCCGTTTCAAATACATGAAACAACCTGCCGCTATGAGGGCAAATAGTAACGTCAGGTGAAACGAACTTATCAAAACCACTACCTCTCGTCTTACATTATGCTTTGACCAACGACGTGGGGATCAACACTTGTGTCCCCGTAGTTGTGAGATTATTGTGAAACCTTGCATTGCACTACAGTCAGACGTGCGCAGGTCTCCTATCTCAATTAACCTTCGAAGTGTACGAAGAACCACTGTGTCATTCCAGGAAAATATCATCAAACGATTACATAAACTCGGCACTTGGAGATTCCAATCACAGTCTGCCCTTATGATCTAATTTCATTATCACTACCGGGTATTCCCTAACCCTTGTTGTCTTATAAATATGTCCACATATTCTTCTGAGTTGTAATGTCCCACTGATACGTCTCACACTCTGGTTATGGCATAACCCAATTTTACGCAATTCACGCTGGCAAGTCGCAAGGGGAGCGTTGATGTGTCATGTGGTGCGTCACTCGGGACACATGCTAGTATTATGTCCCATGTGGTGCTTCACTCGGGACACATGCTAATGATATGTCCCATGCGGTGCTTCACTCAGGACACCTGCTAGTGATATGTCCCAAATGGTGCTTAACTCGGGACACATGCTAGTGATATGTCCCATGTGGTATCTATACTCGGGACACATGCTAGTGATATGTCCCATGTGGTATCTTCACTCGGGACACATGCTAGTGATATGTCCCATGTGGTATCTATACTCGGGACACATGCTAGTGATATGTCTCATGTGGTATCTATACTCGGGACACATGCTAGTGATATGTCCCATGTGGTATCTTCACTCGGGACACATGCTAGTGATATATGCCATGTGGTATCTATACTCGGGACACATGCTAGTGATATGTCCCATGTGGTGCTTCACTCGGGACACATGCTAGCGATATGTCCCACGTGGTGCTTCACTCGGGACACATGCTAGTGATATGTTTCATCGGGTGCTTCACTCGGGACACATGCTTGAGATATGTCCCATGGAGAAGGCATGTTTGAGATGTATGTCCCACGAGGGACTCATGTTTAAGATATATATTTTATTACATTTGTGTCATTGTTCGGCATTCAATTCTTCATCTAGACTCAAGTCATTCGTTATCGTAGATCTTCAGGTTCGACGCTCTGATGAGATCCAGTCTTGTCCAGGTCTAGTAGATTATCCCAACAGATTACGCATCACCTCTGAACCCCTTGGCTAGATTATTGTTGGTCTTTTTAGACTTGGTAGTTCTGAAGGACGTGTTCAAGAGTCAGAATGTGATTATCTGTTGTTAGTTTCCATCTGTTTGTGATGTTAAGCGTCGTGGGAAGCTTAAGTCGTCTTTCCTGGGATAAGTGTGCCTAGCTGTTGTGCATTCTTCTTCTTCTTCTTCTGCGTACACAGTCAGACAGTAACCATTATTTTTTCGAAAAAAGCGGCGGTCATCCTGAGACTCTCGCCACTACCATAGAGCTTGTCTTGCAGTTCCACTGGCAATGGCCACATCTGCTCTCTCTGATCCCCGTATGTCGGGCAGTTCTGCAGCAGATGTTCAGTGGTCATTTTACCAGTACCGCACGGGCATTCGTCGGTACACCCTATCTTCAATTTGTTGAATAGGTGGTACCTCAGTCTATTGTGGCCAGTGCGAAGTCTGAAGACAACGACCTGCTCTCTTCGGTTCAACTGGTAATAGGCATCGTTTTTGGTGTAACCAGTATGTTCGGTTTCCCATTTGGTAATGTACCTGGCTTTGATAAGCCGTTTTGACTCTTCGTACGTCATACTGGTATCTGTTTGTGGTAGCCTTGCACCTTCTTTTGCCAGTCTGTCTGCCTCCTCGTTGCCTTGGATGTTGCAG
This sequence comes from Ariolimax columbianus, assembly GCA_036924085.1. Lineage (NCBI taxonomy): Eukaryota > Metazoa > Mollusca > Gastropoda > Stylommatophora > Arionidae > Ariolimax > Ariolimax columbianus. The sequence goes on from JAVGWX010000011.1 coordinate 15,346,733, forward strand.
TGTGACGGAACCCACTGTACCACTACCCTTTTTGGTGCGGACAGCTGGCACAGTTTGCAAAGTGCTGCTCTTAAGTCATTAAGCTCAGTGTTTTTCTGGCTTTTTAGCGCTGTGACTACGGCGAGAGCATCTGTCAGCAAGACTATGTGGCTCTCATGTTCACTGTGTGTTGCCATTTCTTCCACTGCCGCCCTCAGTGCCTCTGCCTCCGCTCTGAAATTGCTTGTGTACTTACCAGTAGCGAATGACAGTGTTATTTTTCTGCCATTTGGTAGGTTCAGGAATGCTCCTGCCCCTCCGTTCTGTGTAGTGTTTGTTACAGAACCGTCGGTGTATGCATGGGTCCAGTCCATGCTTGGGTAGCTTTTCGTTATGAAGCTTAGGGTAGTGTCTCTCCTTTCTTTTTCGGTCTGGCAGTTTTTGTTTGCAATACCTGGTATATTTTCTACCACCTCTGGAAATATATCCTGCCTCCAAGTAGGTTTTCGTACAGTAGTGATGGGTTTTGGTGTTGTTAGTGCGTTTATGGGATCTTCGTGCATCTTTGCTTTGGCTATTTCTGCAAAGTTTCTCCGCTTTAGTTTCCCAGTTCCCAAATTGTTTAGCCTCTGGTACATTGGATGGTCCGTCAGTCTTCGGAGTTTCTCTGACTGCAGCTGGGCTCTGCAGTCTCTTCTGTCGGTCATGGATTGCAGTTTTGTAATCTTTTCAAGTTCTACAATTGGCGTTGACTTCATGCCACCTGTTATGATTCTCATGGCTTGGTTTTGAAGTTTGTTAACTTTATCGAAGTTCGCCTTCGCTGCTGTTGTCCATGCCGCGATGCCATACTCGAGAACTGGTCTCACTCTTCCAGTGTACAGTTTCTTTAGTATGCCTTCGTCTGCTCCCCAGCTTGTGCCAGCAAGTTTCCTCATGATCGCCATTCTTTCTCTGGCTTTCATTCGGTTTCTCTCAATCTGACTTTTCCATGTCATGCGCCGATCAAATGTGACTCCCAGATAGGTTGGGTTGTCGTTTGGCTGCAGGATTTTGCCATTTAGGCTTAATTTGGTACTTTGGGGTTTTAATGAGAGCGAGAATATTGTGCACGTGGTTTTCTCCTCGTTTATTTTGACCAGCCATGAGTTCGCCCACTCTTCCAGCGATGTTAGGGCCGTTTGCATCCGATTTCTTGCTATGGTGAGATTCTTTTCAGAGGTCCACATAGCCAGATCGTCTGCAAACATTGAGCTATGGACTCTTCTTGGTATATTCTCTGTAATATCGTTTATATATACCAGGAAGAGTGTGGGTGACAGTACTCCCCCTTGGGGTACTCCCTGCTCGAGTGTCACCTTTTTGCTCATCTGCATTTGTACTTGGACTCTGGCCGTTCTTTGTTTGAGGTAGTGGTTGATCCACTTGTACATCTTCCCACAAACATCACTTCTTCTTAGCTTGACTCTAAGTCCATCCTTCCAGACTTTGTCAAATGCCTTTTCCAGATCCACCCAAACAGCTACTGTGTGTTTCTGTGCCTGGTAGGCATCTTCTATCTCCTGGGCTATGAGGATGACCTGGTCCTCAGTGGATCTGTGCTGTCTAAAGCCGGCTTGCTGTGGAATTAGTATTCGTTTTTCTTCCAGATGCCACATCAGTCTGGTGTTTATCATCCGTTCCATCAGCTTGCCGACACAGCTCAGTAGGCTTATGGGCCTGTATCCATTCGGATCTGTTTTGTCCTTTCCTGTTTTTGGTACTGGTACCAGTATTGCATCTTTCCATGCCTGGGGTACAATACCCCTTTTCCAGCTTTGGTTCAGGACTGATAGTAGTTTTTGTTGTGCATTCAATTTTCCGTAAGTGACAAATGTAACATTGATACATTTTTGTCAATGTGAACCCTGTCATGAGGGACAGTTGGTTGTGTGGTTATGATACCGATGTACTTACCAAGTAGACATGGGTTCAAAAGCCGGTAACGTTTAAGTTCGTATACATTTTGGCTAAACATACAAACATCGTGTTCAGTGGGGGGAATTTTCCCCGGCAAGCGGTCTTTATTCCTCCATCCTATTTTAAAATCAGCGCCTGTAAACACTGCGAAAATCACAACTGTACAATATGAAAAGAAGAAGAACAATTTAATAGAAATATGATCTCTTCCTTTCCTCACCCCTCGCACCTGACACACATCCGTGGACCATCTCTCCCCGCTCCTAGCCCCACTCACCACCTGTACGCAAACAATGCCTCCATAACAATCAGTTTAATTTTGTCTTGAATATAAAATGAAAGATACATTGAAGATACGATCAGAAAAAGTAAATTCAATGTTGCATGTGTTACTGTCCACATACAGAAGCTTATGTTTACATTTTTAGGTTTCAGGAACGCCGGATTCGCTAATTGTTACAGGTCCAATGGAAGCAGCTTAGCTGACTGTAGATAACGTTTTAATTGCCTCTTTGAGACTATACGTAACCAAGTGATGTCAGTACCCACGCAATGTTGACATTGCCCGAAAGATACTTGAATGAGTAATGCACAATAGTTGATAACATATTTGATACTTGTCAGTCAACAAAGATATATTCGGATTTTCTATTAGAACACATTTAGAAACATATGTCATTTCATAAGGATACAGATATATACTAACTTGCTTGATGTTATTCTATCACATTTTAATGACCGAAACCTACTATTCTACAGCAATACGACAAAGAGAGGGGAGGGGGCGAACATGCCACTCTTGGCAGAATGTGTTATGTCGGTTGATGTAAGTCCGTGCTATTGTAGGATTTCTCTTATGTCATCCATTCATCTGCCATTACGACTTCCTCGTGCCTTGTAGCCATATCCTCTTATGTTGTGTGGTGGAAGTTGAACTTGTTCAAATCTCTTGAGATAAACAGACCATCGTATTTCCTATCTTGATAAGTATTCCACTTATTTCCACCATATTTCCACCATATTTCTGACTGTACTTCTCCTTTAGACATCAATGACATTTCTTTGACATTTCATTCCACACGTTGAAACTTTCTTCTGCTGTCCCTTCGATTTGGATCAAGTTTGACATCGATTGCCAGAGTTAGTATACGTATGCTGTGTAGATGTTGTTGCTTTTTTTGCCATGCTGATGTGCATGTGTTGAAGCAGTAGTGACAGTTGATATGGCACAGCAAACTTATTCTGAAATCTAGCTTCATATTCTTTATCAAACTTTTCATTTTCGGTTATACAACTTTCCAGGTATTTGAACTATTGGGCCTGTTTATGTTCGATATTGTTTACATGCATGTTAAGTGTTAAACTAATCTTCATCATGTCTGTATTCAATATGTTAATTCTTATTTTATCCTTCTACAAACTATCAAGGGCATTCGGGAAGGAAGACTAACGTCTGGTCAGGCAAAACATACTGATCAGTTATATTAGCCAGGGTCAGGCAAAATATACAGGGACGGCGTTGGCTAGTGGTTAAGTGACACGGCTCACAATCCGAAGGTGCTGGGTTCGATCCCGATCAAAGTACAGCCGTTACCCCGAGTAAGCAAACCCTTAGAAAATGCAGGAGGAAACAGACCCTTACATACAATGCATGCTGAAGTCGGGTGCACTGGGCCGACAGGCGCAAAATAAAAACCTCAGTGCAACGCACACCGCCTTGGGGATTAGAGAAATAAGGCAAACGCAAAAAAGAAGAAAAAAAGATCAGACATCTTAGACATATACGCGATACGCAAATGAACCCAAACATAGCACAACTGCTTGGATGACCCCCAGCCACGTTCATCAGCACGCTAGTTATGTGTTGAAAGCTCCGACAACTCGCCACTTAACGTCATTTTTAGGCCGCGCAAAAGAGTAATCCTACTCATTATGGTATTTCAACAACAACAACAATTAAGTGTATTCATGTGACCTTGCAATCTATCTTTGTTCTTTGATCGTCTGCACGGAGTAGTTCATTTAATGAGTTAAACTGCCCGCTTGCTATGTCGAATGCCACTTCTTTCGTTGTAATGTAGACGGTTTCTATTGGTATTCTGTTCAACAAAAATGTTGAATGACAAGAGTGAAAGCACACATTCTGACATGCAATGTCAATTTAACTCTCACGCCTGATTTGATGATCAATGTTACACTTTTCCAGCAGCTACGAATTTTACTATCAGCAGATTTACTATCTTCTTTGATGAAAGAGATTTAACCTTCAATCTATTATCGAAATGATTATCTTTCTAGTTTTTTCAGAAACATGTACTTGTAAAATATTGCAGATTTTCTTTAATGCAGTATTTTTTTATTTTTTTTGGCGTTCGCCTTATTTCTCTAATTCCCAAGGCGGTGCGCGTTGCACTGTGGTTTTTATTTTTGCGCCTGTCGGCCCAATGCATCCGACTTCAGCATGCATTTTATGTAAGGGTCTGCTTCTTCCTGCATTTTCTAAGGGTTTGCTTCCCCGGGGTAACGGCCGGTGCTGTGATGGGGATCGAACCCAGCACCTTCGGATTGTGAGCCGTGCCACTTATCCACTAGGCCACGCCGTCCCCTAATGCAGTATTTAATTCTTGGACGCCAAGAAAACTGTTCGAAAATCATGCGGGGTCCACATACCCTAAGTTTGGATCTACAGAACTAGTCCGAATGTCAAGACTGTTCGAACACCATCGCGGGGTCCAGATACCCCAAGTTGGGAACTACAGAGCTAGTCTAAATGTCAAGACTGTTCGAACACCATCGCGGGGTCCAGATACCCCAAGTTGGGAACTACTGAGCTAGTCCGATTGTCAAGACTGTTCGAACACCATCGCGGGGTCCAGATACCCCAAGTTGGGAACTACTGAGCTAGTCCGATTGTCAAGACTAACACTTTACCACATTCACCATGACACTATCGGGGGGAGGGGTGCCCCAATTGCAGTTTGGGGTCAAACGGTTTTCTCGTCTCGTGCACCGGACACGTCAATAGATGAAAGCTGAACAAAAAAGTGATAATACAAGTAATACTTGTAGCCTGTATGTCGTTGTAAGGAAATTGGTACTGTGACGCAGAATCTAGACCACAGTACAACGAAACGAAAAACTAACTGTAAAACGGAAATACAAACTATCATAACGACCCAGTTTCGTGGCTTTAGTCCTAACCTAGACTAATAGTTATGTGAAATCAGCGCATCACGTACATGCATGTGGCGAGCAGTGTGCATGCTAGGATTTTAATTTGGCCACCGATAGATAACCAATAACTACAGGAGTTCGCCTTTAAACGAAAACAGCATAATACTATCAACTCGGCCCGTTTCTCTTTGAGTCAATGATTGGCATATCGATTAGAAAGCTTGTCATTCTCGGTAAATGGACCGGTCGTTGCTCTCTCTCCGGCATACTCATGCATATGTTACTGGCTACCTGATATACAGTTATATCAATTTGTCAGCAGGATCAAGGCCTATCGCTTTATGATAATAATCCTTTTATAATTTCGCAAAACATGGACAATCTGTTTTAGACGTGCCAAGAAACTCGACCATTTTCACATATTGTGTCTACGCAGGCAACGTAGGATCAGATGGTAAGATAAAGTACCAAAATATCAGATCATGAAGAGAGTTAGGACTCGAGAATCGATACTTTGCTATAGAAAATATATATCAGATACATTGCACATGTTGTTAGCACGTCCGATTACCGCCACATGAAATAGCTGTTGTTACAGCGTGCTCAATACAAGCGAGAGCTCAGCAGGGAGATGGGAACATAAGATATGAAACAAATAGTCATTGCAAGAATCGCTGATCAGCTTTTGCACAGATGTTGCATTATGAAGCTGCTTGCTCTGAAATAACTCAACCGGGGGTGCTATCATCCCAAAAAGTGCTAAAATCGCCGAGCAGAGTATAATCACTTTATCGCAGAAAATGGAACTACCTGATAGCAAGAACCAACGACACATACCTGAGCGATTATGCGTACTCTACGTTCGGTAAAATTGATCACGGTAAGATACTACTAGCCCATCTATATTTTCCAAAAGGAATGGGATTAAGATCAATCTATAATACGTAGGAAATGGTTTTTAAAAGATTGGAGGAAATTAAAGTGGATAAATGTCCGTCGAGATGGTATTCATCCAAATTTGCTGTTTGATATTAGAGACCTGATAGTAAAACCGTGGGCTTTATTATGTTTTCATACGCTTGCAAAAGGGATTGTTTCAGGGGATTGGAAAGATGCAGGAGTGATCCTTCTTATTCAAAAACGGGCAAACTATCTGATCCAACACATCACAGCCTCATGCGTTTAACAAGCACAGTCTGTACATTGTTAGAGTCAATAATCAATGAAAACATTACTATGCACATAGGCACGTTTTATCTAATCAGAGTGGATTTACTAAAAGGAGTCAAACTTAACACATCTAATCGATTATTTGGGATTTCAAATAAACCACAGAACACCGAAATAAGTGTTAACGGCAAATATCTGCGGCCAAACGACAACCCAAACTACTTGGGCGTCACATTTGACATGGAAAAGTCAGATCGAAAGAAACCGAATGAGAGCCAGACAAAGAATGGCAATCATAAGGAAACTTGCTGGCACAAGCTGGGGAGCAGACGAAAGTATACTAAATAAACTGTACACTGGAAGAGTGAGACCAGTGCTCGAGTATGGCATTGCGGCATGGACAACAGCAGCAAAGGCAAACTTCGATAAAGTTAGGAAATTGCAAAACCAAGCCAAGGAGGCATGAAATCAACGCCAATTGCAGAACTTGAAAATATTACAAATCTGCAATCCATGACCGATAGAAGAGACTACAGAGCCCAGCAGCACGCAGAGAAACTCAGAAGACTGACAGACCATCCAATGCATCAGAGACTAAATAGATTTGGAAAAGGGAAACTAAAGCGGAGAAACTTTGCAGATATAGCCAAAGCAAAGATGAGCGAAAACCCTATGAACATCATAACAACACCAAATCCCATCCCTACTGTGCGCAAACCCACATGGAAGCAGCATATCATTCCGGAAGTGGTAGAAAATATACCAGGTATTGGAAACAAAAACGGCCAGTCTGAAAAAGAAAGAAGAGATACTACCCTGAGTTTCATTACGGAAAACTACCCAAGCATGGACTGGACCCATGCATACACCGACGGTTCCGTAACAAATACAACACAGGACGGAGGGGTAAGAGCATTCCTGAGTCTACCAAATGTCAGAAAAATAACACTGTCATTCGCTACTGGAAAATACACAAGCCATTTCAGAGCGGAGGCAGAGGCACTGAGGGCGGCAGTGGAAGAAATGGTGACATGTAAAAGGAATGAAAGCCATATAGTCCTGCTTACAGATGCCTTGGCCGTAGTCACAGCAGTGAAAAGCCAGAAAAATACTTAACTTAACGATTTAAGAGCAGTACTCTGTCAACTATGCCAGCAGGCCGCACCAAAAAGAGTAGTGGTGCAGTGGGTTCCATCTCACTGCAACATCCAAGGCAGACAGACTGGCAAAAGAAGGTGCACAACTACCACAACCCGATACTAGCATGACATACGAAGAGTCAAAACGGCTTATTAGAGCTAGATACATGACCAAATGGGAAACCGAACATACTGGTTACACCAAAAACGATGCCTATTACCAGTTGAACAGAAAGGAGCAGGTCGTGGTCTTCAGACTTCGCACTGGCCACAATAGACTCGGGTACCACCTATTCAACAAATTGAAGATAGGTGGCACCGACGAATGCCCGTGTGGTACCGGGAAAATGACGGCTGAGCATTTGCTGCAAAACTGCCCGACATACGAGGATCAGAGAGAGCAGATGTGGCCATCACCAGTGGCAACACTAGAGAAGCTCTATGGCAGTGTCGATAGCCTCAGGATGACGGCTGCTTTTTTCGAAAAAATAATGGTTACTGTCTGACTGCGTACGAAGAAGAAGAACAGAAGAGAGCAGGTCGTGGTCTTCAGACTCCGCACAGGCCACAACAGACTGAGGTAGCACCTATTCAATAAACTGAAGATAGGTGGCACTGACGAATGCACCTGTGGTACAGGGTAAATGACTGCTGAACACCTGCTGCAAAATTTCTGGACAAACAAGGACCAGAGAAAGCACATGTGGCCATCACCAGTGGTAACACTAGACAATCTCTATTGCAGTGTCAACAGCCTCAGGATGACAACTGCTTTCTTCGAACAAATTCAAGTTTACGTCTGACAGCGTACGAAGAAGACGATTATTTAGGACGATACAATCACATGGAATAGGCGATGAAGTTGGCAAATGAATTGCAAATTGCTTAACGGTAAGAAGGCAGAGAGCAAGCATAAATAAGGAGTACTCTGAGTGGTGTGATGTTAAATATGAAGTGTCACAGGGCTCGGTTTTGGGACCAATTTTGTTCTTGATACTTATACATATAAACGATTTGGACAATGACATAGGACCCATGATTGCAGAATTGGCAGATGACAGAAGACTGAGAAGTATTGTCTTATCTAAAGCAGAAGTGGATAAATTGAGATAGGATTTAGATAACATTCCGGATTTGTCTGTGAGCTGGAGTTTAATGTAGATACATGTACAGTCATGCCACGTAGCAGTGAAAAGAATAATGTCAGGTATGATAATAAGAAATATTAAACATGGAGGCAAAAAAGCGATAGTCAAACTGTATAAAGAATTAATTAGAATTATATTAGAATACTGTATACAGGGGTGGAGTCATTATGGAAGATGGGATATAAACTTGTTGGATAGGATACAGACAAGATGGAAAAACTGAAAGTAGAATTCCAGTTATGAGGAAAGTATCAGAACACCCCGCAAAACGTGTCTAGAAAGAGATGAAATCGAGGTGACTTAATACAGGTTTATAAGATAATCTACGCGAAATTTAAATTAGGCTAAATCGAGTTTTTCAACGTACAAGAAGAAGAGAGTACAGCCATATATTAATGAATTCAAGAAACATCTAGATTAGATTTTTGGAAATATTATTTAGTCAGAGAGTGGTGAATGCTTGGAATCCATTGCCCCGTGAAATAGTGAGGGTATGGTCATTTAATACATTCTACAATAGGTTGGATACACATAGTTATTTTAAGGTCAAGTGGAGTCAGAGAATCGAAGTGTATACAAACTCTACAGAGTGTCATAAGCCAGTATAAATTCGAGGCGTGTTCAAATGAAACCGGACTGCACCAATAACGCAGATGCAAAGGACGCAGATTCTGAATCAATTTCCGAATCTTCCTTCCAGCCAATTTCCCTAACGGCGTTTAGGATATCGGTTCGTTCCATTGATCTCCCGCCCTCCACTGTAGCTGTACTCACCAACCTATCAGTTCTCTAGTTCCCTTCGACACCTGCATGTTCCGGAACGAGTATAAAGGTGACTCTATGCAAACGTGACCGCCCTACTGACTCCACCCACTGGGGCCGCGTGTTTCCACCTTCCTGAACATCCTCATTGAATCACTGAACATCCACACATATGTGCCACTCATTGTTCCAAGTCAGACCATCACATATGTCCCACTCATTGTTTCAAGCCAGACCATCACATATGTCCCACTCATTGTTCCAAGCCAGACCATCACATATGTCCCAAGTCAGACCATCACATATGGCCCACTCATTGTTCCAAGCCAGACCATCACATATGTCCCACTCATTGTTCCAAGTCAGACCATCACATATGTCCCAAGTCAGACCATCACATATGTCCCAAGTCAGACCATCACATATGTCCCACTCATTGTTTCAAGCCAGACCATCACATATGTCCAACTCATTGTTCCAAGCCAGACCATCACATATGTCCCACTCATTGTTCCAAGTCAGACCATCACATATGTCCCAAGTCAGACCATCACATATGTCCCACTCATTGTTTCAAGACAGACCATCACATATGTCCCAAGCCAGACCATCACATATGTCCCACTCATTGTTCCAAGCCAGACCATCACATATGTCCCACTCATTGTTCCAAGCCAAACCATCACATATGTCCCACTCATTGTTTCAAGACAGACCATCACATATGTCCCAAGTCAGACCATCACATATGTCCCACTCATTGTTTCAAGCCAGACCATCACATATGTCCAACTCATTGTTCCAAGCCAGACCATCACATATGTCCCACTCATTGTTCCAAGCCAGACCATCACATATGTCCCACTCATTGTTCCAAGCCAGACCATCTCATATGTCCCACTCATTGTTCCAAGCCAGACCATCACATATGTCCCACTCATTGTTCCAAGCCAGACCATCACATATGTCCCACTCATTGTTTCAAGCCAGACTATCGCCTTCGTAGCTGTAACAATTCCCGTAAAATCTGACCAGGTAGCTTTGAAGCGCGGAATTTGGGGAAACAGCGGTGAAATAGTTAGATCACAACACTCGGTTTTGGTTCACAGTGACAAAGATCGCCCTTAACAAAGACTGCAACCGGACTAGTAGGGTTACAGCATGACGTAATTCGACAGGTGGACGATTCGACTTTTGACTCAGACATAGTTTAGTTTCTGATTAAGTTAGAACTTAGTCATAGTTTAGTATCTTTTAAAGGGGGCATTAACAGGTGCTCATCTGTGGGGCACGAGCAGGAGTGAAGGTTGATGGCACTTGATCATGTTTATGTGTGCAAATATTTTGACATTTGTATTTTGACAATCGTATTACTTGCACTTTAATTGATTGTTGTTGGGTTGTTTAAACATGATTATGTGTCCTGTCATAAGTACCAAGGTGTGATACTTACGGACTGAAATACTGATATCATGAGTATGCGTGAAAATATTTTGACATTTGTATTTGGTGTTTGGGTTTTGACTAATGGTATTACTTGCATTTTTAGTGGGTTGTATGGTTCGACATTGTATTCGTTTTTCTTTATATTGTTGTTGTTTAAACATGATTACATATCCTGACAGTATCAAAGTGTGATACTTGCTGACTGAAATATTGATATCATAAGTATGCGTGCACATATTTTGACAGTTGTATATGGTTTTGGGTTTCGACATTGTATGCATTGGAATTGTCTTTGATTTTGTTGGGTTTTTGTTTTGTTGTTGAATCATCATGTTTACAGGTATTTGATACAGGTTACAAAGGTGATCTACAGAGCAGTATATCTCATCCAGACTGTAGGCCTCCACAAGCACAGGTCACGAGTTCCAGAATACGCTGAAGCGGTCGCCATCAAATAATCCTTCAGAATATCCGCAACATTTCCTTTCCATCTAGTTCTCGGTCTGGCAGGGTTGCGAAAACCAGATCGCCGTGTGTTAAAAGGCGCTTAGGGGTAATTGGTCATGCTGCATTCTCATTAGGTGGTTGAATAACTTGAGTCTCTCCTCATCATCGTTCTCAGTGCAGGTTCATGCATAATGATGTTTTGCACTTCTTCATTGCGTATTCTGTCTTTCCTAGTTTACGTTGATGTTTTCCAGAGCCATCTCATCTCACATGTTCTAATCTTTCTCTCTAGATATTTTGTTAACCCTTTACACCCTAAGCCTTAAAACTGGAAATACATTTTCATAAGAGCAGGGAGATACTTCTTTGCCTTATTCATATACTATTTGTTTACTTATGAGATGTAAATGCTATCCCAGAACAGAACAAGAAATGAAGTTGCATTGAACATATTAGTAGTGTCTTCGGTTTCCAAACAACATACAATGGGCAGGTTAGGGTGTAAAGGGTTAAAGTCTACGTTTGACAGTGGTAACAGAGCGTTAGTACGAATATACTATCGGCAGCAGTAATTCTGCGGACATGTGTATGGTAGGGTGTTTCAATAAAGGTGACAGCATGTATGCAATTGCATTTGATTGTCAGCCCCTGCTGTCAATGTCTCTGTCTAAGCCTCCATCCTGTGTGAAAACACTGCCCAAGTACTTGAATTGCTGCACTTGTTTGCAGCCTGAACTTTAACACGATGGCTGCATCCGTTTCATATCGCCACAGTTCAGGAGAGGAAACCATTGAAGATGTCAACTCCTATATCTACTTAGGCCAAGTGACAAATTCCAACCCAAATTATCTAGACGAAGAAAAGTAGCTTGGTATTCATTCAACTCTATTAAGACCATAATTCAAGAGATAAAAGACACCACGGCAAAAGCACGCAATTTCAAGGTCTTTCCAACAACGATTATGGAAGTGAAGCGCAGAACTTTCACATACCTGATGCCGAGAAGCTACGAGTCACTTAGAGTGGAATGGAAAGATGAGTTCTACAAATTTTGATGCGGGATAAGATCAGAAACAAAGAAATTCTACATGATGGTCATCTTGGCTTGGCTTCGTTCATTCTCAATCTCCTGCTATCAAACCCTGACACGGGCCTAAGTCGAGGTTCGACGTGATCTTCGTAGTAGTGAGCGACACGCAGATGAAGCCAAGCATAGCACAACCGTCTGGTTCTCAGTCCACCTTCATCAGCACGCTCGAGATCTGAGGAAAACAACCCGTCACTTATCACCGTTTTCAGGACGCACATAAGAGTAACCTACTCATTGTGGGCAATCGAAACAACAACAACTGATCAGCCTCTGTCCTCCTATATTTATATTTCTTGGTAGATGCTCGCTTTTAGCCTACATCGACATTCTGCATGTCTAACTCTTGTTATTATCTGCATTGCTTCGGTCAGTCCATCTTCTGTTCTTGCAACGTTTGCTATAAAACATATTTGAAAGGAAATTGACAATTTTAAACAAGTTACTGAATAGTTTTTTGCCTGTACATACAAATATTTAACTAGTACAGTTCGTTAAAGCAATATCTTTTATTTTCATAACGTCATAACATCAATACAAATATATTAAATTTAGACAACAACACAAAGGTAATGACCGTATCATGACAACAACAAAACAACAATTACCTTACGGCAACACAGCTTTAGAAAGAAAAACCAATTCTTGATATTATCCTGGTACGGTCATTGACCTATATGTATTTTTATCGACTTGTAACCTTCATTGTCGCTGGAGCTTCAATCAATTTATTCGTACACATATATTACAAATTACAGGTTGCGGTTTGCACTCAAGATGGAAAAATAAGAACAAAATGACACCACATATACTTGGAATATTTGGATATTCTCGTATTCAAAAGGACATGTGTATATCTGCTACCAGATAGTCAAAAAGTGCATGTAGTGTGTTCTTTTTTTAAAAATTTCACTTCCTGCGCTTTACAAGGTCTGGAGAAAGGCATGTTGGGATGGAATTACATTTTTATTATAAATCTTTGCCCGTACAACAGCTAACAGGTTGTCCATCAGTTGTCAGTCTTTTGGTACGTTCACATCTTGTACACAGAACTGTGAACATCTTTGGTAGGCCTAGGCGCCAGTTTGATAGTAGGGGACGGTTGCGTCTTGTGGGATTAAATGCCCTACTATTAGGCCCTTTTATTTTTTGGGGGACAGGTGAGCCTCTTACGTCTCAATCATTTCATTTCGAAATGTTTTACCCTTAAGCGGCTAATAGCGTATTATTTTCGAGATTAAACAGCCAATTGTTCTTTTTTTGTATATAGGAGACCTAAGATGTTTATCGTCCATCTCCGATAAGAATAGATGCCTGATTTCAAATTCAATTCACCCTCCCCCCCTCCAACTTTTTTCCGACCAATAAACGCTTCAAACCCCCTCCATCTCCCTGACCAAGAAACGCTTGAGACTTCTCTTTCCTCCTCCCCCCGACCAAGAAACGCTTAAAAATTATATTTTCATTTCTAGAGATGTGTGCATCTTATGAACTATAGCGACCTACTTCACATGTTACAAAGTTAGGAGACTACAGCTTATAAAGTGTACTGTATGTGAAGAAATAGTGAGCAACATTAATTACACAACACGTTTGTTACTTGAAACAAGGTACCAAAGATTTGAATCACTGTAACCTTCATCAAGCTTGTCGTCATTGTGACTATAGAATAATGTGAAGAAGCTTAGCAACATCATCATGTAAACATGAATCGCTACATAATGAACAACTACTGTCGTGGACAAATCCTGGGCACCATGATGTCATGTCTCACATACCCACCTCCCAGAGCATGCCATCATCTCATCGTTGCCTAAAGCAAGTTGATTCCATGTCTGTCCATTTCCCAGGAATACAATTGTGGTCTAAGAACCTATGCAGATAATCCCTCGATCCCATTGATGGGTTACAGCGTAGACGGTTGTAGTTGTATGACCCGCAGAAAGACATTCTCCTTGTTCATCTATCGTCAGTCATGCGGGCCACACAAATCGAGAAGTTATAAATAAATATTTCTTGGGAGACTATGCCCAAAAAGCCGACATCCGCTATCGAACAGAGTTCCAGGATATCATCGAATCTGCATCAATGCAAAATTACAGATTGACCGACCATGTGAATCGGCATGTTTGACACAAACCTTGACCTTGCCTGTGGTGTTTGATTCCTGTGTCCGGTCCAAGTGAAGTATGTCAATGTCATCAAAACATCCGCATATTTCTTAGATAGCTAAGGTGTATCCAATCAATTGCAGTTGTGATTTCAATAACATTGATATTGTATAATGAGGTTGCTAATTCCATGCATTCCCTTGTTTTTTTTTCCATTTTAAAACAACTTTTGAAGAGTAACATGTGTACTTTTCTTTTCAACTCGGAAACCACTCCGGTCATTATGACTCGCCGAATTCACACATTTTTCACCGGCCCCAATTTAAATATTTACATGATCACATTCTTCGATGTATCACTTGTCTAGCTTGCAAATGCCATAGCTAAAAAAATGTTTTGTTTGTTTTGGAGCAGCAATTTATAATTACAAAACAAAGGTGTACACATAGACAGTTCATAGCACAGATGTCACAAGCACATTGACAATACTGGATAAGTGAACACACTTAACGTCTTTATACTGGTTTAGAAGACTCTGCAGAGTCTGTATACAACCAGTTTAATTTACATCACCTTGCTCTAAAAGCTATGCGCATCCAATTTATTCTTAAATGCATTAACTGTCACTGACTCCACTACCTCCCGTGCATTCGCCACTCTCTGATTAAAAAAATATTTCCTAATATCTAATCTGGACCTCTCTTTAGTCAACTTGTAGCTATGCCCTCGTGTTATTGTAGATGGCTGTATTTTTAAAAAAAACAACTTGTTATAGTCTAATGTATCCATTCCTCTGATCATCTTATAAACCTGTATTGTCACCACGAATTCTTCTCTCTTCTAGACACTGTAGACCGGTTTTTCTGAGTCTTTCCTCATAAATGGAATCCCACTGTCAGCGTTGTCGTTCTTTTTTGTATTCTTTCCAGCATGTTTATATCCCCTCTACGATAAGGACTCCACACCTGTACACAGTACTCCAATCTAGGTCTAATGCTTTATATAGTTTGACTATCACTTCCTTTCTCTTATATTTAATATTTCTTTTCATCATACCTAACATTGCATTTGCTTTTTCACTGCTACGTTAACTTGCTCACTCACCTTTCCTGTATGATCTATTATAACCCCTAGGTTCCTTTCCTTATCTATCTTTCTAATATTGTTCTCTCCCATTCTGTAATTATGTTCCATATTGGATCTACCCACACGTTTAGATACATCTGATTTTGGGAGATTGTAGGTAATGGCTACAATCCGGTTAGGAACTTCATGGGACAGGACTGCCCAAAAAATGAAATAATTTTCTATCTGCTCAATTTTAAACCACGTAAAAATCTATTGATAATTATATCATTATAAAATATCAATATCTTTCACGTCATTTAAATGTTCCTCTGTCTTAGCTGTCTTCCTCAGACTTTCTCTGCATAGTCTCCAGGTTACCAGTGCTGCTACCATATGACTCGTGACGTTCGACGTGGACCGTACTCTGTCACTAAAAGATAGAGACCACATAATCATCAATTTAAAATATTAAATAAAAATGACACTACGAGGCTATATTGAGTTTGTTTTTTTTCATCTAAAAGTGGTTCGCATTTACGTAAAATAATTATACAACAAAGAGTTCAAAAGGAATAATGAGATTGGGAGTAAGTAAGCCACAACATGATGTGAGATAGTTGAAAAATGTAGTTGGTAGTGTCTAAACGTATCATTATGTGGCAGCAATAACCAGTTGTGTGATTACTTTAGGTAACATTCACTGTGTCGTCGAGTGTACATGCGTAACTAAGATACACAAAGGTGTCAGTGCTCGCAGCGCACAATCAAAGAGCAGCATGCTGTTGTGCATGGGGGAAGGTAGGGGGGAGGAAGGAGGGCTTAATTCAATAGATATTCATTAGGAAATTATTTCTGTTTACGGTGAGAAGTGGATATCGCTTAAAGCGTTGCATGACTGGGTCGATTCATTTTGTCAAGGACGTTCAATAATTTATTTTCAGATTGTAACAGAAACATATGTGATTCAAATGGCGAACCTGATTCGAGCTGAGAAGCGAGCAGCAAAAGACAGTATAGTAACTGTAATATGGTGTTAGCATGGTTTAGCCTACATAGTAATACAAGATCGCACTTTAGCGAAAATAGTTTCACGAATGACAAAAAGGTTTTGGTCCACTAACAAAGTAATGGGATAAGCGTATCCATGTTGGAGAAAATTATATTAATAAATAAGGGACAATGTAAATGCAATAATAAATGGTTTTCAAGTTCGTTTCTAGGATCAAGGTGTTGAGCTATACATGAGCTAGTGATCAGCGGCCCATAACTGACTGCTAGCGCCAGGGCCAGAACTAGCAAAACCCTTCTACACCTCCACGCTGTGATCCTGTATAACGGGCTGCAACAGAGCAGACTGGCTAAGGAGAAGGGATCAAAGAAGGAAGAAAGGCTAACTCGGCACCGAAAAATTCCTGCTGAAGTTGGATGTGTCGGAAAGAAAGGTGCACATATTGATGTCAAACTGTAAACTAAGACACAATGCACTCCGTTCTCTGGACAACATCCTGCTACTTGCAAAGCCCTCTTCATGGCTTGGTAGCGGGAGATTAAGAACGTTTAGGGCTTGGTAGCAGGATGTTGAGAATGTTCAGGGTTTGGTAGCAGGAGATTGAGAATGTTCAGGGCATGGTAGCGGGAGATTGATAACGAACAAAGAAGAAGTTCGTTTCTCATTTAGTTTGTTTTAATAGCCATGTGTGATCTATTTACTGACTTTAACTTGGATTCCCAAACTGTTATATTATGTTAATAAATAAATTTTTGCACATAAATGCATCACTAATTTAGCATTAGAATGATCAGGTCCCTCGATACATAAGGAGTAATGTTTATGTTGTCTTCTCCCTTATTGGAACTTAGTGTGCTTTACTAAGGAGGAACGATTAATTTCACTGAATTAATACACAATGATATTCGTAAAATGCGACAGCGGTGGGCTGTGCTTGGGGCTGGCAAACCAATCATTTTAAACATAAGTGTCCCAGAAAAAAAAAACCATCAAGAGAACGTAAATGAAGCTTCATAGAAGAGATAACTTATCTTTTTACTGGTTTAGAACACTCTGCAGAGTCTGTATGCAACTAATTTCTTTTACTTCACTTGATCTAAAAAATATATATGGGCATTCAATCTATTCTTGAATGCATTGATTAATCCTGACTCTATTACTTCCTACGGTAATCCGTTCAGAGCATTCACTCCTATCGGACTAAAAACAATATTTTCTAATATATGATCTAGACCTTTCTTTGGTTAATTTGTAACTTTGCCCACTTGTTCTTGTAGGTGGCTGTATTTTGAAGAAAAACTTGTTATATTCTAATTTATCCTTTCCGTTGATAGTTTTATAAACTTGTATTCACCTGGAATTCTTGGGACGATGAGGCTCATGTCTGGTCAGGGAAAACACACTGATCAGACAATGTTAGTCAGGGTCATGAGAAATATATTGGCCAAGACCCTCACCCGACCTCCTCGTTGGTCGTCCTAGAAACGGGATGATGTCACGGACAACAGTCTCGCTAACAAGGTGAGGTTCGAAGTGATCCCCGTAGTACTGAGCGACACGCCGATGAAGCCAAGCATAGCACAGCCGCATAGAGGACTCCGGTTGACCTTCATCAGCACTCTCGGGATGTGACGAATGCTACGACATCCCGTCACTTAACGTCCTTTTTAGGACGCACAAAAGAGTAATCCTACTCATTGTGGGCATTCAACAACAACAACAACCTCGAATTCTCTTTTTTAGACTACATAGAGCACTTTTTCTGAGTCTTTTCTGATAACTATAATTCTGGAATCCCACTATTTTTCGCTCTTCTTTGAATCATTTCCAGCATGTTTACATCCCCTCTATAATAAGGACTCCACACCTGTGCACAGTACTCCAATCTAGGTCTAACTAATGCTTTATACAATGTGGCTATAATTACCTTAATCCTATGTTCACTTTTTATTTGTATCATACCTAACGTTGCATTTGCTTTTTTCACTGCTACCTGGACTTGCTCACACACCCTACCTGTATGATCTATTATAACCCATGGGTCCTATTCCTTTTCTGTCTTACTAATGTTAAAAAGGAAAAATGATCGCATGCTCCTATTGGAGCAAAGAATCGTATAGAAGAGTTGGGTGGGGGAGGGGGAACGAGTTTAGAGGGGAACAGGATGGGCGTGGTGAGCTGAGGGGAAAGACATTTTTTGGCAAGGGGCGTTACTATTATGCAGATAGTAAACTGTCTAAACAGTTTAGAAGATAGTTTTAATTAAACTTTTACAATTTTCCAGGGTAATTTCCACCGGACAAATTGATATGAGCTCAGCATCTCTCAGCTTATGACGAAGGTTGTGTTAATATACGGATAGTTTGTACTGCATTCCAATGAATATCACCAATAACAAACGTAGCTCGCTAGTTGAATATTCATGGCAGTGAAGGAAATACAACAAGGAATAGAACTGGTCAAACACCTTCATCAAAGTGTGAAGTCTACAACAATGAAGCATGTAGCACTGCATCATCGACAGCAGTGTATTACATGAGGCTTACAGTTACACCATAACCCAACAAAAGATATTAGAGCACTTGTGTAAATTGACCCACCCATTTACACTATAACCCAAAACAAGATATTAGCGTGCACTTGTGTAAATTGATCCATATCTTTACACCATAACCAAAAAGAAGATGTTAGCGTGCTCTTGTGTAAATTGACCCATACCTTTACACCATAACCCAAAAGAAGATATTAGCATGCACTTGTGTAAATTGACCTACACATTTACACTTTAACCCAAAACAGGATATTAGCGTGCACTTATGTAAATAGACCCATACCTTTACACCATAACCCAAAAACAAGATATTAGCGGGCACTTATGTAAATTGACTCATACCGTATGCTATTCTCTACAAATCCCACATTGACATGTGTATAACAACTTACTTTAGCCAGTCCACTGCCATGACAAGACCAATGTTTTCCGATGATATTCCTAGTGACCCTAAGATAATGAGAATAGCAACAACACTGGAACTCGGCACAGCTGGTATAGCCAGTGAGGCCATGAATGACAGAACTCTGAAATCAAATGTTTTTATTTAAAAAAAATTAAACTCTAATGAACAATCTTTCTAATTAAAATAGAAACTATTTTAACCTATTTTTCTTGAAGAAAATGTTAAACTAACTATATTTTTAAAATTAACACAATTTAGACCTCTTTGTTCTTGAAATAATCACATTTAAATCCTTTCATTTCACATCAATGCCATGTAAACTTCCTTTTGTTCAAATACACATACATTTTGTATTTCTTTCTAAATAAATCCCATCTAAACTTCTTTTTATTTAAACAATCACTATTTTATCTTTCTTTTGTTTGAAAAAGCAAACTTCTTCTTCTTCTTCATTCGTTCTCAATCTCCCGCTACCAAATCCTGAAAGGGCTTAAGTAGCAGAATGTAGTCCAGAGAACTGTGTCGTAGTTTACAGCTTGACTGCGATATGTGCACCTTTCGGTCCAACACTTCCGTCTTCAGGAAGCATTTTTTGAGTACCGGGTTAGCATTCCCTCTTCGATCCCTTCTCCTTAGCCAGTCTGACCCTGCTGCAGCCTGTTATCCAGGATCACCGCATGGAGGTGTAGAAGGGTCTTGTGGTATACAATCAGGCACATTGTTAATGTTTGTTGCCAGGTAACCGAAGGCTATCCAAAGATTGTATTTTAAACTTACAGCTGCTTACTAGGCCTGGGTGAAGGTTCAAATAATTTGGGTAGATTTTCGAACCCGCGACCTCCGGAACCCGAGGCAGACACCTTACCTCGACACCACTGTGCCCCTCTATTTAAACTAATTATAATGGAAATAATCACAAATAAATAATTGTTTTCATCTAAAATAAAATAAATAAATATATTCTGGAAAAACAATTTAAATCCACATTACTTCTTTAATAGGCAGCAACAACAAGGAGCAGATGAACAAAAAAGAGACTGGGAGAACAAGAAACCAACTGTTAAAACAAAAACACTTGTTTACCAGGCCTATGTCCTCAGCACTCTTCTCTGCGGCAGTGAGAAATGGTCTACCTACATGAACCAAGAGAGGCGGCTAAACAGCTATCACGTGAGATGCCTGCGCAGAATCCTGGACGTTGGGTGACAAGACAAGATCACCAACGCAGAGGTGTTGGAGAGAACAGGCACTGTCACAATTTTTTTCCATGCTTAATCATGGCTAGGACACATTCGGAGGATGGATGATGGCAGAATACCAAAATATCTTCTCTATGGGGAATTACAGTTAGGGAGAAGGTCTCCGGGCCGGCCACTAATTCGGTACAAGGATGTATGCAAGCGGGATATGAATGGCGCAGGCATCGATTTGGAACCATGAGAACAGGACGCCATGGATCGAGTTACATGGAGGGGCAGGATTAAGCATTGAATACAGACAAAGGAGATACTGATTGCTGATAGACTAAAGACTCAGAGTTTGAGGAAGACACACCACAACATGCGATGCCACAAACGGTCCTGATTGTTCTTGCACACACTGTAGAAGACGTTTCTCTGCCCGGATTGGTCTTACGAGCCACATTGGTTACCGTTATGGACTGTAGTTGCATACCTTTTCAAAGCACAATTACTATCGTCTGACAAGCCGGAAAGAGCTAGCCTTAATAAACAATAATTAGACCTCTTGGTCTTAATATAAACACCAGTTAAGCACACGTTTCTTCTGAAATAAACACCGTTTAAACTCATTAATAATAATAATTTTTGGAAAAAAAAAAACAACAGAAACCCGATGTCTTGAAATAATAATAAAATCCTTTCTATATTAATAAATAAACACAACGTAAGCTTACATTACTTCTAAAACCATTTTAACATTTTTTTTTCTTGATATAAACACAGTTTTAACCAACATTACTACTTAAACAAACACTATTTCAATCTACATAACATAATAAGGATTTACAACAAATTTTTCCTGAAATAATCACAAACACGTTCTTTCTTTATTCCTGACTAAAAACCATGTAATCCCCTTTTGTAGGATAATCCAAATTCAATCCTCTTTCTTTGTATATCTTAGTTCCTAGTCGACCTGTACCTCTAGAGAGGCAGAAACCCCTTGTGCAGGTCCCAGCTCTGATATGAGCTGGATGTAGCCGGGAGAAGGGTTTCCCGCTTAGCGGGCTAGGCTCGAGCAGCTTAACCTTTAGCACTCCGCATTAAAAAATGATGCGATTTCCCCTGCAACCGCATTATTTTTGAGCTCCTCATATTTTTTGGTGGTTGTTGGCTTTGAGAACCTGTAAAATTTTTATTTGCTGGTCTATTGATATGATTTTTTTGTGAGTATAGAAATAAATGGATAAAGAATGTGTTGGTGTTGTTTTTTTGTTGTATGTATGTTAGTTTTTGAGAAGTAAAAAGGGAAAGGTAAAATTTTGGCAAAAATTAGAAACATTTTGACTCACCTACTCTCGATGAAGTGTTGGGTGACATGGTATTTTGAAATTCACAAGTGTGTGGTACCGCTCAAAACATGGGTAATGGCAGAGCGGTACCCTGCACTTCTTGCATAAAAATTTTACTTGGTGACGATTCTTATTCTTCCTGTCAGAACACACTACGCAATCTAGAGTGGCGACTTGGCCATTAGGTTGTCGCTTCTCTGTGATCATCAGATAGTGGTCTCCCATCACTAACCTGTCTAATGGAACACTAGCAGGGCGTCCTCGTCTGTAAGAGACACCAGACTGGTAGCCCTCAAGAAGTCCATGCGCAATTCGAAGGCGAAATTGCTCTGCCTTAAAACGCTGAGGATGCAAGGCCTTCCAAAGCACAAGCGCATTGACGAAGCTGGCTTCAAATAGGTAGAAGAATATTTTCTTCCACCATTTGGTACTCCTGTGGGAATGCAGGTAGTACGCCAATTGCTTGTCTAAGCGATCAACACCTCCCATGTGCTTGGAGTAGGCTTCGATAGCGCATGGCTTGTCGACAACCCGCACATGATCATGGTGTTTCGACCGAACTGTCTTTGTGAAGAATTGCAACCCATGGGCAGTAGTCAACATATTGACTTGTCTCTTATCAAACCAGGTAATGTATGTAAGAGCGCCATCTGTTGTGGTGATGGGGGGCTGACCAGCCTTGAGTTTTGCCTCCTTTATCACTGGAGGTACACCTTGTCGGTTACAACGAAGTGTACCGCATGCAGCTGTCTGGTTTGTATGGAGCTCACAGAAAAGAGCTGGAGATGAAAAAAAATTGTCCATGTATACAACATGACCCTTACCATACAGGGGGGAAACTAAAGAAGCCACAACATGGTGAGCAACACTTTTAGATCGGTCCGCATTGTGTTCCTTCCCCAGGTACAGCTGCCAATTCCAGAGGTAGCCAGTCTTGGAGTCGGCTAGGCCCCATGCCTTCATTCCCCACTTTGAGGGTTTGTTAGGCATGTACTGCATAAGGCTGGTCTTACCCTTGAAAGCAATCATGCTTTCATCAACACTTATCTCCTTGGAGGGTTTGAAATATCGTTGCCACAGAGGAATGATAGTGTCAACAAAGCCCTGAATTTTGAAGGCTTTGCTGTGGTCAGGATGTCCCCTTGGTGCAGCAGTGGCGTTGTTGACAAGGTGAAAAAATGACAATATGCTCAAGAACCTATTCCTGGGCATAACACTTCTAAACCCTGTCATCTCTAAGAGTATATCACTTGACCAGTACAAGTCAAATGAAGATCTTTTATCCAACCCCATTACAAGCATCAAAGCAAGAAACGCCTTCATTTCTTCTATAGTGACAGGCTTCCACATTGCCACACGTGATGCTGGGGTGGCATCGATCCCTTTCTTCTCTTTCATAGAGGCAGCATATCTGTTTGTTTCTACTACAAACAATTCAATAATGTCCGCAGTAATAAATAAACTAAACAAATCTGCTTCAGAAATGTCTGGATCAACACCAGTAGGCCTAGCAATTTCCTCGAAGTTGCAAAGCCAGTCGTGATCATAACCAGAAGGTACACCTACCTCTAGTTCATTATCACTCTCGCTGCTAGAAGAATCAGATTCCTCCTCAACTTCTGCATCTCCTGCTCCACTAAAACGGGGATTAGCAACGTTATCTGTGCTACAAGACCCGACCAACTCCTCATCATCGGAGTCACTATCAAAATGAAATTCATCTAAAATGGCTGAGTTCTCCATATCGATCAAGAAAAGCGAATATCTGACTTTAAAAATTCACAAAAAAATGGCTAGCGTCCTTCTAGGGCAAAATGAACCGACAGAAAGGAAGTTTTTCATATTTCCTGCTTGAATACGCATGCGCTGATTTGTTTCTATAGTGTTCACCCGGAAGTTTTTTAGAAATACCGAGGTCACTTCCACTGTCCGGAATCTTCGAACTGCGGCGGAAAAACGATACTTTTTGCGGTTCAAAGTTAATAGAATCAACACTAGAGTGGGGACGCATGGACTAGTGGTTAAGTGACACGGCTCACAACCAGAAGGTACTGGGTTCGATCCCCATGACAGCACCGGTCGTTACCCCGGAGAAGCAAACCCGTAGAAAATGCTGGAGGAAGCAGGTTCTTTCATTACATTAACGCTGAAGTCGGATGCACTGGGCCGCTATGCGCAAAATAAAAACCACAGTGTAACGCGCACCGCCTTGGGGATTACTGAAATAAGGCGAATGCAAACACAACACAAACAAAAAAACACAAAACACTAGAGCAAAGTAGACTAGCAGCATGCTAGACGCCATCTATGCTTATCTAAACAAACCACCCAACCATGGCCGATGTTATTCCATGTCAGACAGTTACTGTTTGTCGCCTCTCACGACATGCTCTCTGTGAAGCACGGGTGCTATTCTTGTCCTTGTCATACACAAAGACCCCGGCAGACCACTCTGGAAACATAACCACTTCTTTGTTTATAACACCATTTAAACCTCTTTTTCTTTAAATAATCACAATTCAACCCTTTTGTCTTGAAAAATAACTACCATTGAGTTATAAGTTTGCTTGAAATAAACACAACTTCATGCGACATAACTTCCTTCATAAACACCAACCATTTAAACCCACATTTCATCTGCTTAATTAACTAAACAATATTTTAACTTCCTTGTCTTTAAATAAGCATGATTTAATATTATCTTTCTTGAAATAAACATCAGTTAAAAATGTATGGTGGAAAAAGAAAAACGAATAATGAAAATATTAAAACAAGTTCAGCTACATAATATTCAAACACCTTTAACGAAGAAGATTCGGAATATCATGTTCAAGCTATAACATGTAAATAAAGATACCGATTTGATGCGTGTGTGGCGAACTAGGAAGTTAAATATTTCAACATAACGCTGGCCGCTTTTACTTTCCAAAATTATTCTGGTACCCAATTTTTAAGACTGGGTGGACCCTAGGCCCTTTGAGATCGAAAAACAATACAGCACCAACTGAGGACCGAACATCACTTGCGCAGGTGTGAAGTCAGTGTACTGACCACAGCGCTAGCTCTGCTCCATCAACAGCCAATCGGCAGCCCTGAATACAGGATGTATTAGAGCTGTCTGACTAAGAGAATAGGAACAGCAGTGGAAATGGAAACCCGGTACCCAAATATGTGTTGGATCGAAAGTGAGGATATCTTTTAGATAGATATGCTAAAGCGTCCTTTTCATGAGGACAGTCGAAGAAGAAGAAGAGGAAGAAGAAGGTAGAGAGAAAACCAAAACTGTCTTACGCTAAAGTAAAAATTTCTCCAGTATCCAGATTTGTTCCTGTGTACTGGGCGATGAAAAGGCAAGTAGCAGCGATGAAGATGCAGCTTCCATCTCTGTTCAGAGTAGTACAGAATGGAAGAGTAAAGCCAGCCACCCTTGGATCAACTCGATAGACTTCCTCTGAGATTCGTATCATCTCTGGCAGCGGAATAGTTCTGTGTGGAGTTAATCGGCATTTAAGAGAGAGTGTGAATAGGATATATATGTATATATATATGGACAGACTGACATACACAGCTAACTATAAATCTACAGACGATAATACTGAAATCAGCAGGCAGATAAACATACTGCTAGACTGAGAGAGATACACCGACACACAAAGAACATGCTCATAAACAGCAGACAAAAAGTAAATAGAAATAAGATTACTAAAAGAAAAATGAAATGAAATGCATACACAGGAGAAGGATTGTTCCTTCTTCTTGTTCTTCTTCTTCGTACGCTGTCAGACGTCAACCTGTATTTTTTCGAAAAAAGCAGCGGTCATCCTGAGGTTGTTGACACTGCCATAGAGCTTGTCTTTAATGTTGCCACTGGTGATGGTCACATGTGCTTTCTCTGATCCTCGTAAGTCGGGCAGTTTTGCAGCAAATGTTCAGCGGTCATTTTCCCGGTACCACACGTGCATTCGTCAGTGCCACCTATCATCAATTTATTGAATAAGTGGTACCTCAGTCTATTGTGGCCTGTGCGGAGTCTGAAGATCACGACCTGCTCTCTTCTGTTCAACTGGTAATAGGCATCGTTTTTTGTGTAGCCAGTAAGATCTGTTTCCCATTTAGTCATGTATCTGGCTCTAATAAACCTTTTTTGACTCTTCGTAGGTCACACTAGAATCTGGTTGTGGTAGTCTTGCACCTTCTTTTGACAGCCTGTCTGCCTCCTCGTTGCCTTGGATGTTGCAGTGGGATGGAACCCACTGTACCACTACTCTTTTTGGTGCAGACTGCTGGCATAGTTGACAGAGTACTGCTCTTAAATCATTAAGTTCAGTATTTTTCTGGCTTTTTAGTGCTGTGACTACGGCCAGGACATCTGTAAGCAGGACTATATGGCTTTCATTTATTTTGCCTCTGACCATTTCTTCTACTGCAGCCCTCAGTGCCTCTGCCTCCGCTCTGAAATTGCTTGAGTATTTTCCAGTTGCCAATGACAGTGTTATTTTTCTACCATTTGGTAGGCTCAGGAATACCCCTGCCCCTCTGTTCTGTGTTGTGTTTGTTACAGAACCGTCGGTGTATGCATGAGTCCAGCCGATGCTTGGGTAGTATTTCGTTTGGTACCTCAGGGTTATGTCTCTTCTTTCTTTTTCAGTCTGGCTGTTCTTGTTTCAAGGATTGTTCCATTTATTTTATCTAAATTGCGGTCTTTTCCGTCATTAGGGTACCGGATTGCTGTTAAATGATGCAACGTTCGTCCCTTCTTCTGAGAATCTGATCTGCCACCGTTGTTTCGTCTTGTTTACGCGAATAACTGTGAGAGGTTGTAACATGCTTCGCAGGCTGAACTGGAAACGGTCTCAACTGAAGTAGATGCTGAGTGTGCTCAACGAGTCAAGTACAGAAAACAGTAGTGCCCATATCATTCGCCATCTTGGAACACAATTTGATCGTCTTTAGACTCGTACCCAAGTGCAGTGATTTCGTATTGGAATAACAAAACACCGCGTAGCGCAGTGGTTATACGCTGGCTTCGCATCTGAGTGGTCCTGGGTTCATTCCCCAGTTGAAGCGGTAATGTTTTTTCAGACCACAATAGCTCCCGAACCGACACAGCCTTAAATGGGTACCGATTCATTCCGGGAAGTAAAAGCGGCGAGGGAGAGGAGATGACTACCGCCCTCATATAGTCGAGCTTCTGAAATGTTAGATCGCTAAAACTTCACCCCCCCCCCTTCCCCCCCCCCCCCCCCCCCCCCCCCCCCCCCCCCCGAAGTGGACGAACTTCTCGTCCATGCAGACAGTACTGTTAGATATTTGGAGAATAACAACTGAAGATAGGTTAACATTACACGGTAACCGTAGGCTACAGTAGCTAGCATTTAATTATTGAATGTAAGCATTACAAAGGGAGCTGAATATTCATAGTTGATTGATTTACTGGCTAATTGATTGGCTGACTGACTTATTGATTGACATGTTGAATAATTGGTGCTAAAGATGCAGCAGTAAATGAGGTGACAGCCGCCAGCGACTCATAGCTGGTTGTTTTCATCAGGGTCAACCAACCCCAGCTGACCAAGGCACACGATCGCCTTCTAACGGCGCGCCCGAAAACTATCGTAGTTTGCATAACAGAAGGGATTGTATATGGAACAAGTTCGGTATTTAATAAAACATATCGTACTTTTCATGACTAATGCAGAATGAGAAGAACAAGATAAAGAAAAATAAGGACAAGAAGAAGATGAAGGTGAAGAAGAAAGACAAGAAAAGAAAGAGGAAGAGCAACAACAACAAGAAAAGATAGACAAGAAGAAGAAGAAGAACAAGACGAAGAAAAAGGACACAAAAAAATAAGACGATGAAGGAAAAAAAGATGACAAGAAAAAGACGAAAAAGAAGAAAACGAAGACAAAACAGAAGAAAGACAAGAAAAAGAACACGAAAAACAGGAACATGAAGAAGAAAACGAAGACGCAGCAGAAGAAGTACAAGAAAAAGGACACGAAGAAGACGAAGTACAAGAACATGAAGAAGAAGAAAATGAAGAGAAGACGAAGACGAATTTGTAAATTGACTATTTGATTTGTAATTTGGTAACTTACGATGACGCTGGTCCGAACGCCATGATCCACAGTTTGAACATTTTTGGGAACAACTTGAGCGGATTTCTTCTGGTGACAACGACAAGGATGAGAGGAAGGACTGTCAATTGATAGATGATGCACCCTCCGCTTGTGGTGAGTACAAACAATCCCATGGAGGAAAAGGCAGATCCAAGATTGTCAATCTTAACTAGTGCACTTGCTATTAAACTGGCCACGCCCACTGGAGTCGTCCTGATCACAGAACCAACACAGTCAATTGATACAACTATTATATAATATGTAAAGTAAAGTAAAGTAAAGTAACCCATAGCATAACTGCCGTAGGGTGTTAGGTTTTAGCGATCTCACATTTCAAATCCTCGGATATATGAGGGCGGTGACCATCTCCTCTCTCTCGTCCCTTTTACTTCCAGGACTGAACCGGTACCCATTTAAGGCTGGGTCGACCCGGGAGCCATAGCGATCTGAAAAAACACTACCGCCTCAACTGGGAAATGAACCCAGGACCACTCAGATGCTAAGCCAGCGCGCTAACCAATGCGCTACGCGGCTCCCTTAATATAATATGAGAGGGCTTCAAATTAAAACCTCAAAAGTGGGATATAAATTATTTTTTTTTTAAACATGCTTTTGTATTATAACTTGTTAATATGGTTGCTAACAATGTCAGGAGTGTCATGCGCTTGATTTTACTTTGCAAACGAACAACATGACGTCATAATTGCAGTTACAAGGTGACCGCACCATAATCGACATGCACCAAAGGGGAGTAGTTTTCCGTTATTCGTTTTTCAAGCAGCGAAGGGGTAAAGCCTTTAGAAATGCATCTGCGAATGAAGGTTCAGTACCGTGATGCATGTCTTGCATTTCATGAAGTGTATGAGTCGAATAGGAAGTTCCAAAACGGCGTGACTTCTTTAACAGACTGTACGCGACCGGGCCAGGCCAACTTAGTGGTGACCCTAGAGTCGACTGCAGCCTTTGACCAACTTGTAAAGGAATATAGCAGATTGTCTGTAAGTGAAAGGCATGCATCACCGTATTGGACCGTAATTCACCGATGCATTTCCATAGGTATGATCCCTTTGCTGCTCAAAACACGGATAACATAAAGTTGCTAAAAACACGAATAACATGAAGCTGCTCTACTTTGGTTCCTGTCAATTGTGGGGCGGTGATCTTTTAACTGCAATTATAACGTCGTGTTGTCTGTTTGCATCTTGATGGTACGTGCAGGACACTCTTGACATCCTTAGCAACCATATTAACGAGTTACAATACCATGGCATGGTTAATTCTAATTTTTATCCCACCTTAAAGGATGTCATATGAAGCCCTCTCGTATAATATTAGACATGTTTCTTTGTAATGAAAAACGTCGTGTGCTTTTCATCATCTAGATCCATGTAATACATAGCGCTGCCTCCACAACTTGAGCCGATATAGGAAGTCTGTGTTCACAATCTAGTGGTGGTTATTTTAATAATTGTTTAACATCTTGAGGATGTTTGACCTATACACAACCTCGTTTAATCTCATTTACGACATGCTTATATGTTTGCATTGGTTTTATTCCTTGGAGACGAGCATAATACGAGCAGGAAAAAGTCTTGACCCATATCCACTAAGGAAAGTAGGTTAGAAACTGAAATGGAATAGTTAAAAGTGTAGTTGGTTGTTTCTTCCGGTTTCATTAGGTTACAACAACATCCATTTTGTAAACACTAGCAGACCCTAGGTGTCGCATGCACATGCGCAGCTCAAATATAAAATAATGTCGGTGTTTAACAGTTTTTTTTCTTTCTTTTTTTGTTGTTGTTAACGGATTTTCTGGAAAGGCCATTGACAAGTAAATCCTTCTTATTTATGGTTACAAGTGTTCCTTGGGTAAAGCGGTGCGTAACATTTTTTAGGTCGCACAAAAATCGTTGATGAAATCTGATCTGGTCGCCCTGTTGTTGTTGTTTACGAATGTCCACAATGAGTAGGTTACTCTTTTTTGCGCCTAGAAAAGGCCGTTATGTGGTGGGATGCAGTAGCTTTCCTAGCAACCTGAATGTGCTGATGAAGGTGGAAAAGGGTCCTCCAGGAGGTTGTGCTATGTTTGGCTTCATCTGCGTGTCACTCACTGAAAGATGTTTGTGGAGATGAAGGAGTTTATTTGATCCGATAAGCGAGCAACGACAAACTGTGCAGCTGCTAAAATAGATGTTCTCGTGGTTTAGTCTACAGCATAGTGCATGATAGATTGCATTTCCGGGAAATGAGCTCACGGTACTTTCCGTGTCCGTGCACCACGTCATATAGCGTTCATCCAGTGTTCAAAAACTTAAATTGCCCTGTCGTTCGCCTTCACCATATCGCTCTCGTCACATCTATCCGTAAGGGTTGGGACAAATCATCAGATTACCTGAATCCTTTACCACATCGCAGTCACATGTTTCGCCGTCTGAGATACCCCATCACTTCATGTTCTTCCTACATTGTGATACACCAGTTCGAAGGCGTTTTATTGTCTTCCAAAGTGATACGGAGCAGGCTCCTACTGAAGCTTGATCCCTGGGTATCATTTCGTGCGATAATTCAGTGCAGCGACTTTCAGGGCTTTATTGTATGGCTTTTGTTGGGTTAAAGAAACTATACCTGGATTTGAGGATTGTCATCTGCTTCTGATGTCCAAACATTGGGTGTCCATGGTCGTTTTCCTGTTTATCTCGTTCGATTTCAGCAGCCACGTTTGTTCTGACGTCAGGTAGAGCTATTTCAATTATCGAGTGTATTTTAGCAATGAGGGTGGGTTTTAGGCATCCTGACACTTTCCTGCCTGCCTCGTTTATTGAAAGCTGTATAGGGATGAACCTAGTTTTAGCGTGGTAGCGTGCTCGCTAATGAAGACAGAGACACCGGTTTCAATCCCTTCACTTATCGACGCTATCCAGTCAACATAACCACAAATGAGCACACGTGAAAGGTGTTAGTGACGAAACACATAGAAATGCTTCTCACATCCCAAACGTACCACTTTTGGAAGCAGTAAAACTCAATTTTAACTTGAATAAACGAAACAAAATCAATTGCAGTTTGACACAGGAACAGTAACATTCGTGTGCCAACGGTTTACCAATTAACCCAGGAAAATAATTGGAAGATGATTCTGGCCCCTGAATTGAAGAAATCGATGAAAGGTCGAACCTTGTCCTTCACTTGTGACGCTGCAATTCCTATCGAGGAGCTGATGACGATGAGACCTGTAGATGGGAGGACACATCAATCACATTAAATTAGAATAGATAAGATTATATTAGATTTGCACGGATTAGACTCCATTGTTTAGACTGGATTGGATTATATTAAAATGGACTAGTTTAAATAGATAAAATTCAGCTAGCCTGACGATGTAAGATTATTTTATACTTAGATTCGATTAGACTATGCTTGTTGTGTTTCATTAGACTTGAACATATACATTTAGCTTGTACTTGAATAGATCATTGAGTATGATCTAAACATATTATATTAGATGTACTACAATACTATTATATTAGATGTACTACTATACTATTATATTAGATGTACTACTATACTATTATATTAGATGTACTACTATACTATTATATTAGATGTACTACTATACTATTATATTAGATGTACTACTATACTATTATATTAGATGTACTACTATACTATTAAATTAGATGTACTACTATACTATTATATTAGATGTACTACTATACTATTATATTAGATGTACTACTATATTATTATATTATAGGTGGAATCAAGAACTTAGAATGATAATGCGGTTTCCTATCAGCTCTCACCACTCATTTTATTTTCCGTTCGCCTTATTTCTCTAATCCCAAAGAAGTTGTG
Source organism: Ariolimax columbianus (assembly GCA_036924085.1). Classification (NCBI taxonomy): domain Eukaryota; kingdom Metazoa; phylum Mollusca; class Gastropoda; order Stylommatophora; family Arionidae; genus Ariolimax; species Ariolimax columbianus. The sequence continues at coordinate 15,378,700 of JAVGWX010000011.1, forward strand.
CGTTGCACTGTGGTGTTTTTTGCGCCTGTTGGCCCAATGCATCCGACTACAGCATGCATTTTATGTAAGGGTCTGCATCCTCTTGCATTTTCTAAGGGTTTTTGCTTCCTCGGAATAATGGTCGGTGCTATGATGGGGATCGAACCCAGCACCTTCTGGTTGTGAGCCGTATCACTTAACCCCTAACCCACGCAGTCCAAGTTCACAATTACTAAAACACAAACACATTGCAAAGACGACAACGAGATAGCTGATCAATAGTATTTTTATACCAACTCTCTGCTACCAGTTTCAGAAATAGACTATCACCAAGGCACAAGTAATAACAATTATGGTAAGCGAAATAAGGTGTTTCTGTCAGTGGCAACTGGAAAATTCTCAAGCAATTTATGAGCGGAGGCAGAGGCACTGAGGGCTGCGGTAGAAGCAATGCTGACAGTGGAAAGCAATGAAAGCCAGCTAGTCCTGTTTACAGACGCCCTGGCCGTAGTCACAGCACTAAAAAGATAGAAAAATACTGAACTTAATGATTTAAGAGCAGTACTCTGTCAACTATGCCAGCAGCCCACACCAAAAAGAGTAATGGTACAGTGGGTTCCATCCCACTGTAAAATCAAAGGCAACGAGGAGGCAGACATACTGGCAAAAGAAGGTGCAAGACTATCACAACCAGATTCTAGTGTGACCTACGAAGAGTCCAAAAGGTCTATAACGGCCAGTGACATGGCCAAATGGGAAACAGAACATACTGGCTACACAAAAAACGATGCCTATTACCAGTTGAACAGAAGAGAGAAGGTCGTGGTCTTCAGACTCCGCACAGGCCACAACAGACTGAGGTACCACATATTCAATAAATGGAAGATAGGTGGCACTGACGAATTTACTTGTGGTACCGGGAAAATGACCCCTGAACATCTGCTGCAAAACTGGCCGACATATGAGGACCAGAGACAGCACATGTGGCCATCACCAGTGGCAACACTAGACAAGCTCTATGGCAATGTCGACAGCCTCAGGATGACCGCTGCTTTCTTCGAAAAAATACAGGTTGACGTTTGACAGCGTACGAAGAGGAAGAAGAAGAAGAAATACGGTGTTTGAGAAAAGCTAGACAGATTACAAAACGAAGTAATCAGACAGGTGGTGGGTCCAGGACCGTAACATAGAAAGGCAAAGAATAAAATTGTTCGGTCACGTGACAAAAATGCAACCAAAATTACCCGCTGCTCATATATACAATATCAGATATCAGGATGGCAGAACAAGAGGCAGACCACGTACAAGACGACTAGATAGTGTCTGTGAGACTCTGAAGAAACACGTAATTGCAACAGCATCACGACAAAGATGGCACACGACAGAAAACCACACCTCCCCATGACATCTAACGACACAAGTCGATAGAAGTTGATGATTATATTATATTGTATTACATTATGCAAAATTATATTACATTACATTATATTATAATCACTATATCAATGCTCATAATACTATTGTTAGTTGTATATGTGTATGGTTTGTTCTTTATTGTACAATGTCACGAAGCATCGTCTACAAAATCAGTGTCTTCTATTTACGTTTTCAACAAAGAGGCATAAACAAATAATTACATTGAGCCTCACAATAGAGTTGACACCACACCTGAGACTCACCTAATATATTTGTAGCAGACACTGATCCAATGGATTTGGTCATTTTGACCGCTGTCCAGTTCATCACGTGACCGCTGACGTTGCTCTGTACCAGAATGTCTTTAGCTGTGTACTTAGTCTGGGACATAAACATGGTAGCTCCCACAATATTGTCTGGAAATATGTTCCTGTAAATGTGTGAATTGTGCTGTAAGCAGGATTGTTTTGTTGGGGATTGAGCAATCATTGATTGGTGGTTTTGTTAACATGTGGAGGTGACTGGTGACTTGACGAGTAATGAGTCAATTACAAATTGCATCAAAAGTAATGTGACAATGATATATGCAGGTAGAAGAAAAAGCAGCTACCATTGATTGACAGATTGAAGTGTAAAGAATCAATCTTTGTTGAATTGAAACATAACTATCAACTGGATTGAATTGTAGGTCATTGTGGCTGATCATTTGATGAATTAAAGTTGACTGAATGGTGGGTTGAATCTAGAAACCGACGAAAGATGCATTTCACCAGTTTGTTTCCAATGATTGATGCATTTGAAGAGCATTTACCTAATGAGTGATGCCTTTAAAGAGTAATTAGCCTATGGTTAATGCATTTAAAGAGTAATTAGCCAACGAATTTACGATTTGCTGAGAAAGTGACCAATTACGTATGCCTTGAAGAGTTGTTATTTTTCGGAATGCCCACAATCATTAGATTTACTCTTCTGTGTGCCCTGGAAAGCATGTTTAGTGGTGTTTTGCAGTAGCTTTCCTTACCTCCCGAGCGTACCGATGAAGGTGGACTGTGGCCCACGGTATCCAGGCGGATGTGCTATGTTTGGCTTCATCTTCGTGACGCTCACTACTACGGGGATCACATCGATCTTCCATCTCGTTATTCAGACTGCCAGAAAGGACAGCCCGTTTCCAGGGATAACTACATGGAAGTCGAGGTGCGGGATTTTAGCCGGTAAATTATGCCTGACACTGACAACCATGCCTGATCAGTTTAACCTCTGCCTGTGATTTTTCCTGCATCTTTGATCATACATACTTTATTTTTTTCTAATAATGCTGTTCAAGATTATCTTTTCATTATAGACTGCAGCAAAAATACAATTGTTTTTTTAATGAAGATTCAAATATTTTCTCAATTTATAAATGTGATAATAAAAATTATAATAACTCTCAAACATTGCAAGATATCTTGATTTCCATAGTTCATATTTAAGCTACAGTTATCTTGAATGATTATATGTGCAAAGTTGCAAAACAATTGCTTTGAAAACAAAAAAAAGTTGTTATGGAAATACTGTTAGTACGTTGCCGCTTTCAACGAATCTTTTAGGACATTATTTTTTACAATTTTCTGATGATTAAATACCTAGATTCTTTTTAATGACCTCTATCCTAATACGGAAACCCTTCACTATCTGCCTGTCCATCATCTAGTACGAGTCTTCCCATCCTCTTTGCCTTCCTGGTCTCATAGTTTGCCCTAGTAACGTTTCTCTGATTTCTTTATTCGACAAAATATTACTGTGATCTCAGAACTCTCGCAGATACCTGCCAGTATGCAATTCCATTTCCTATATTCTCAACAGCAGATATGTTGTTCGGTTTATAGAAACAGAAACTGAAATAGCAATATTAGCTTTCACAATTATTAGTCCATGGTTCTAATCTTGGAACATAATTTCCAGATAAAACTGTTCAGTGCCTAAATGACATTTTAGGTATATCCTTTAAGACACCTTTTCAGTAGTTTTCTGGCAAGGTTCTAAAATACTGGTTTTATAGTATCCATAATAACAGGAGGAAGGTTCCTGGTATGTTTGTAAGTATCAACAGTTCTATGTGCTACAACTTTCTTAAAAGTACATCCCTTGTGGATGCTCATCTGACATAGTGGGCCACAGCTTAACTTCATTATACTGGTTTAGAAGGCTCTACATAATCTGTATACAACCAGTTTATTCCACTCCACCGCTACTAAAAATAATAACTGAGCATCCAACCTATTTTTGAATGCAACTGACCTTAACTCCACCACATCCTGTGGCAATGGATTCCAAGCATTCATCACTCTTTGACTAAATGAAATATTTCCTAATATCTAATCTGGACCTGTCTTTAAACAATTTGAAGCTGTGTCTAATTATTGTAGCCGGTTAGCACTTTGAAAAAAGTGATATAGTTTAATGTATCCTTTCCATTGAAAACTTGTGTTAAGTCATCTCAAATTCTTCTCTGCTTTAGACAATGTAGACTAATTTTTCTCATCAACTGTGATCTGCAAGCCCTCTACAAACACACCTCAATGCTAATACAGCCTGACCTTTAATTGAATTCACACATATATTACCCATATGTACTATTAGATGACATGAAGTAAATGATGTCTGTATCTCTTCTGCTATAATGCAACTTAAACTCACTTCCTCTTTTTACTATTGCAATGTCCAAACATTAGAATAACAAAAAGTAACAAACACGTGTCAATTTATGTAGCTATATCTTGAGATATTTAGTACTCGAAGATAATAATGTTTGCTTAGGCGTTTGAGACCCGTTGGCGACAACCATGATCCACAGCTAAGGCGTGATTTCAGACCTTTTCCAGGACGGAGGAGGCTCATATTTGCTGGAGCAAAACTGTGGGGGAGAGGGAGGGGGGGGGGGGGGCTTTGTCTTGGCCTCCCGCCGGTCATGGGAAGGCTTTTGGAGATGAGGAACGATTTGTGTTGCATCTTGTGGGCTGGGGGTTTCGTGACCCAGCCGTACAACATGACCAAACAAAGAAACTCATCGTCGGTCTAGTGTTTCTGAGATTTGGTGGATGCCTGTTTCAGCAGAGACCTCCACGTTGCGGAAGTAGTCATGCCAGCGGATTCCCAGGATACGCCGCTGGTTGCACACGTGGAAGGCCTCCAGCCTGAACATGTCCTGTTTCAGCAGTGTCCAGGTTTTAGAAGCCAGTATTCTTCTTCTTCTTCTTCTTCTTCTTCTTCTTCTTCTTCTTCATCGTACGCAGTCAGATAGTAACCATTATTTTTTCGAAAAAAGCGGCGGTCATCCTGAGGCTGTCGACACTGCCATTTAGCTTGTCTTGTGTTGCCACTGGTGATGGCCATATCTGCTCTCTCTGATGCTCGTATGCCGGGCAGTTCTGCAGCAGATGCTCAGCTGTCATTTTCCCGGTACCACGCGGGCATTCGTCGGTACCACCTATCTTCAATTTGTTGAATAGGTGGTACCTCAGTCTATTGTGGCCAGTGCGATATCTGAAGACAACGACCTGCTCTCTTCTGTTCAACTGGTAATATGCATCGTTTTTGGTGTAGCCGGTATGTTCAGTTTCCCATTTGGTCATGTATCTGGCTTTAATAAGCCGTTTTGACTCTTCGTATGTCATACTAGTATATGTTTGTGGTAGTTTTGCACCTTCTTTTGCCAGCCTGTCTGCCTCGTCGTTGCCTTGGATGTTGCAGTGTGATGGGACCCACTGTACCACTACCCTTTTTGGTGCGGACTACTGGCATAGTTGACAGAGTACTGCTCTTAAGTCATTAAGCTCAGTGTTTTTTTTGGCTTTTTAGCGCTGTGACTACGGCCAGAGCATATGTAAGCAGGACTGTATGGAAGCCAGTATTCGAATCCTAATTATTATATTGCCTGGAGCTTGCAATTAACAACTCGTCATGAACAATAGTATTTCCACTTAAAATTGAATCTGATTCACGTTCAGAACCATCATTGCTATTCATTAGTTCATATAATTCATGTATGTTTATTTCTGAATAGGTGGGCGTGGTCAGTGAACTTCTAAACGATTAATTTTCAATAACTAACACGATTAACACGACAAGTGGAGTGGAGGTCAAGGATAAATTGACACATAGTTCGACATCTGTCTACTCGGTAAACCTTACACCATATAACTTACGTTTCCTGTTAACATTTTCTTTCATCTACGCGTCACAAGACATGATTTGATTTCTCAAAATTCGGTAAAAGCTGTTTTTCTTAAAAAGTTACATATTGTATCAGCTAAAATAACCCACACATGTATAGATGTAAAAAGAGGAGTGAGACAGGGATGTGTATTATCTCTTTGTCCTGTTAATATCTACACAGAATAAATATTCAAACAAATAGAGGGGATGCAAGGGTTTGTCATTGGAGGAGGGACAATAGATATGCGAATGATACAGTTTTGATGGCAAAAAGTGAACTAGAATTACAGGAGCTTGTGATGACAATATACAGAATAAGTCAAGAGTTTGGATTAGTCATAAACATAAAGAAAACAAAGACTATGATAATTGGGAAAACCATGAAACCATTTATGCAGATAAAAATAAAAGATCAATTACTTGAACAGGTACAGAGTTTCTCCTTTCCAGGTCATATAATAACGAACGATGGCAGCTGTGAAAAAGAAATCAGAAATAGAATACGTATGACCAAAACGGTATTCAGCAACATGCGACACATCCAAAAAAGATAAATCAGAATTTGAAAATGAGAATTGTCAGATGTTATATATACTCGTCACTAATATATAGGGAAACATGGACAATGAATAAGTTGGACAAGAGTATTGAAGCCTTCGAAATGTGAGTATATACAAAATGGGGTCGCATTTACTGGAAAATGAAGAAAACGCATTTGGAGATATTGAAAAAGTTGGGTGTAAAAAAGAGAATTAATGACTGAAATCAGGCATAGACAGTTATCTTATTTTAGTCCTATAACAAGACATACATCCTTGTTGAAGGCCATACTAGAGGGTAGGGTGGAAGGAAATCGTTTAAGAGGCAGACAACGTTTTAAGTAGGTGGATAACATCAGGAGATGGATTGGAAAAGTCTCTCAGATTACACTATAACGACAAGAGATAAAGTACACCTTTTTTTTTTTTAAAGGGAGCTTAATTTGAAACTAATAACTAGCAGCCATTTTGAATATTTTGTTCATGTAGGTGGTTTGGGGGGGGGGGGGATTGGTAGGGGGTCGGTGGCGGGGGGAACTGACTAGTGTTTGACAGTCTATATCTTAAAAACTACTGATACTAAACATAACATTCAAGCTGAAATTTACAAAGAAGATGGATTATACTTTCAAAACAGACCAACTTAATTCAATTTACCGAAAAAAATCATTTTTTTGTTACAAATTCCAGGTGGCATTTTTCCCTAAATGATCTCAGACCTTCACAAATTATCGATAGTACTGAATGAGTACCTCCACCAACCTGCCCTTTACTCTTTGAACGTTCTTTCTTAACAAACCTGATAAAGTCTGCGAAGATGTCCATGGTTTGCAGGTTCCTGGTATCAGGCGCTGCCGCACCACCCTCATCAGTTCTGATAGAACCTGGAATAACACGACGATCGATCTTTAGTAAGTAAAGGTACTCTCGTACGACACAATGCTGTCAGGGATGACGTGTTAAAGACTTCACCTAGACACTAAATTGTTTACTAGCGTAAAACCAAGTAGCCAATTCCAGCTGGGTCATCTGAAGCTTGCCGTGCTTATAACATTTCTTATGGGATGATCGTGATGAGTTGACTCCAGGTAAATCAAAAAGACTCTACAGAAGACACAACTAAAGATCACTGACTAATAGGAGACCTGAATCCAAGCATAAATAGCATAATGAGGCTACTAACTCTATGCACAATCCTCTTTGGTCGGATCTTACAAAGCACCTCTAATGTTGCACTAAAATGTAAATTGACTCAACATATTTTTCGGCACGTCTATACTAATCCACAGCATTATAATGTGGAGTAGCCAGTTCCTATCCCGCTGACTTTCCTTTTAAAAATCATGTATCAGTTTGCAATAGGGTAAACTGGAGCATGACGGCTAAGCTGCCTCTATTATTTTCAACAAAAACAAAAAAACTTTTAAGCGGGGGCTCGACTTCATTGCCTCGGGTTTTTTCCCCATTTTAACTCGGTCTCTTTCGGCAGAAGGGTACCCCATCTGTCGAGAGCATCGCGCAAAGCACGAACCCCGTAGCTCCAGCGATGAACCCAGGGATCTCCTGAAAATATTGACATCATGAACCGACCATCGCTGCTCGATATCGAACCCCGACCGTCTGAACACAAGGCAAACGGCTTGACCACTTCGCCACAGAGACCCCCCTGTCTTCTATAAACAAGGAGATAACGTTGACTCTCCTCAAGTCCAATTGCTACATTTGTGGTACAGTTCATGTGCTATCTCCCCATTGAAAGTCGGCTGCAATGGATCTCAAGTGTACTCTTATCTCTTGCCGTAATAGTGCAATCTGACCGGATTTCTCCAGTCTATCTCCTGATGTTATCCACCCACTTATATGCTTCCTGAACGACTGCCTTGTGGTAAACACAAGATATTCGAAGTCCGAACTGGTCATATTATGGCAATAAGCAAATCTCAAATTTTCCTTGTCATCCTTCCTACTGTAACAGACCCAGTAGGAGCGATGTTATACAATAGGTCTTCATACAAGAACATTGCACTAAAGAATCGTATAACGTTGCGTCAATGGCATACATCTCATCACGCCACAGTAGAAGATCAGAGAAAAAGTAAGTTCGTAATGAATTTGTAAACCCCATACACAAACCTTTTTGGTATCGTTTTATAAGAAATGTTTTAGAAGTTATTCAACCTGCTCGAGGCTGTATAGTTAAACAACGGGATTTTAGAGAAAAAGGAACACAAAGATCAGCATAAATTTATAATGTTAAAGAGGCTTCTTGCAAAGATCAGCATAAATTAATAATGTTAAAGAGGCTTCTTACAAAGATCAGCATAGATTAATAATGTTAAAGAAGCTTCTTACAAAGATCAGCATAAATTAATAATGTTAAAGAGGCTTCTTACAAAGATCAGCATAGATTAATAATGTTAAAGAAGCTTCTTACAAAGATCAGCATAGATTAATAATGTTAAAGAGGCTTCTTACAAAGATCAGCATAGATTAATAATGTTAAAGAGGCTTCTTACAAAGATCAGCATAGATTAATAATGTTAAAGAGGCTTCTTACAAAGATCAGCATAGATTAATAATGTTAAAGAGGCTTCTTACAAAGATCAGCATAGATTAATAATGTTAAAGAGGCTTCTTACAAAGATCAGCATAGATTAATAATGTTAAAGAGGCTTCTTACAAAGATCAGCATAGATTAATAATGTTAAAGAGGCTTCTTACAAAGATCAGCATAAATTAATAATGTTAAAGAGGCTTCTCATTCTGCGTCTTCTTGATCTTGTTCGTCACGTTCTTTACGTGTTTAGATGGTACAGTTTTCTGGGTTAAGGTTGCTGTAGTAGATAGTTTTTCAAGGCTTCCAAACAACTTTGTGTGGACATTCGTCTTTCGGGGTCAGTGTTCAGAACACAACTGGCTAAGCACATAACAGTATTGCAGCATATGTTTTACGGACGACGCTGCTTGCCCGCCAGATTTAGATGGATATTCAATATGTAATATCCAGTTCTCACTCGGAATAGGGTCACTTGCTGGGCTTAATCAAGGCAGTGATAGTTGTCTCTCATTTGTTTGACTTTTTCTCATGGCTTGGATAAATGGTTTAACAAAGAATAAATTAATTTAATGAATAATAATAACATCATAGGAAAACGCATAAATAGAACAATGTTTAATTCAAATTAAATGGCATTATCATAACTGAGCAGACAAGATGAGATATATGCTTAAAGCAATAACAATCTGTACTAATATATGTGATACCTATTTGATATCTACATGATCTATAGGTCAATCATTTATATAGAGCTTACCTGGACGTATGATGTAACATAGAGCAATACCAAGTATTCCTCCGATAGCATTTGTTGTTAAAATGTAAGTTACCGTAACAAGTCCGATGCGTCCGTTTGATTTGGGATCTGTATTGGCAGTGCCTTGGATAGAGTGAATGAGGGAATTATATAGTAAGACCACAAATTGGTGAATACTTTTAGATACATAACAACGTACACATAATTGGTATATGCAATAGAACTGTATATATATATATATATATATATATATATATATATATATATATATATATATATTTATATATATATATATATATTCATCATCATCTAGTTGATCATTCCTGAGACTGGTTGTTAGGTTGTCTGAGTATGTCTCTCAATTTGACCTTATCTATTTAGGTGTGGATGTGCTTCATCAGGAATTGACTACACTCTTTCGTTGTATTTATGAAGCCGAGAATGTTTCACGTGAGATGAAGGATGTCACAAATGTACACACATACATGCAATATTACAATAGTCAATCTTCCAAGAATCACAGGGGTATCTCTCTGTTGTTAATCGTAGGTAACATTATGTCCCGAGTTCTGCTCTACAGCCTAAATAGTCACCTTTAGCAGGGTTTACTACCTGATTTTCATGCCAGTCGTGGAACAGTTGACATGATGTATGCATCACGTCAACGGCGAGATAATTGTCAAGATCAGAATTGTGACCTGTACTCAGTTTTTGTCGATCTGTCCAAATCCTTTGACACCGTCAATAAAGATGAACTCTTACAAATCATGATGCAGTTTGGTCGTCTCTGCAGATGTCTGCCAATTTAAGTATGGCTTGTGTGAGAATTATCTAAAACCATCCTAGTCACTACTTGTATCAAACAGGATTGTTAGCTAACACCGACACTCTTAGCATGGTCTTTGATCAGCAGTCGCGTTGTCTTCTTTGCAATGTGTTTGTGTTTTAGTAATGGTGAATTTGGACGGCGTGGCCTAGTGGTTATGTGGCACTGCTCACAACGCGAAGGTGCTGGGTTCGATTCCCATCACAGCACCGGCCGCTATCCTGGGGAAGCAAACCCTTAGAAAATAGAGGAGGAAGCATACCCTTACATAAAATGCATGCTGAAGTCGAATGCACTGGGCCGACAGGCACAAAATAAAAACCACAGTGCAACGCACACCGCCTTGGAGATTAGAGAAAATTAGGCGAACGCAAAAAAAAAAAGCAAAAAAAAACCAAACTACTTGTATCATGGTCTTTGCAGCAATGCTCACATGGCGCTGTTATTGGCATGCACATTATGTACAGGCGCAAGATCAGTTGTTCATCCAAGGGCCCTTGAAATCCCACACTGTGAGGCCACAATCTTGGATCTCCTGTTCGCGGGCGATTGTTCAGTGAACACCTCTTCCCAAAAAGATAAATGGTCCACCACAACGGAGTATTCGGTGACATGCAATGCAATAACTTTTGTCAAACGATCAACACTAGACAAACAGAGATACTGTTCCAGTCTGCCTCTGGATAGCCGTACATGAAACCGACGATTACTGTACAGAGCTAACGTCTCCAGGCAGTCGCTAGCTTCGCTTAACTAGGCAGTACCCTGGCTATAGAAGCACACTTTGATTGTGAGATCAAGAACAAGATTGCTAAATCGAGCTCTGCGTTTCGGATGCTTCAATCCAACGTTTGGAGCCGACAAAACATTAGTGTTGCCACCAAGGGGAAATTGTATCGTGCACTGTGCTGGATGCATTTTAGACATGCCAGACAGTTCAATTGTTTTCACTTCAGCTGTCTGTGTAGTCTGATCAGGATCAGGTGGCAGGACAAAGTGACTAATTCTACAATTCTTAGCAATACTAACATGTTTAGCATCCATACACCTCTGCAAAATAGATCAGCTAAGATGGGCGAGACATGTTGTTTGCATATTTGATGGACGCATCCCCAAGACCGTCTTACAATGAGTTCACACCAGGCAGACGCTTACCAGGGAGGTAGGAGAAACGCTGAAGAGACTTCTTGAGGATGTCTCTGAAAAGCTTCAGTTCTGATGTCACTTTCTGGGAGATACAGTCATAATACCCTTCCACCTGGCTGGTTAATATCACTTAAGTTGCTCAGATCGCAGAGAATGCAGCCATCAGGGAGACTCTGAGAAAGCGTGTTGCCCGAAAGAACAATACGCACAACGATTCCACAGCCGGTTTCCAGCACGTGTGCCCTGAATGTGCAAGGGTTTGCGGTTCCGGGATTGGTCTTTACAGAAAACACATTTCAGAACAATAGTTTGGTGCTGTAGCCATCTTTGTTTTCGATAGTCAACTATTACTATTATCCTATGCAGCTCTCTTCATTTCAGCATATGTTCTTACGTTAATGCCTTTGCATACCTGAGATGTAAAGGTGGGTCTTGGTCACTCCCTTTCTCTCTTCCCCTGCATCTTGCCCTGTTGGATTTTGTGAAGAAGACTTTCCTATCTTATTGTGACCCAAAGAAGTCAATCGACTTATTTATTTCATTTTCATTATTTGTCTTTGTGTGCCCATTTAAATGAGCACATTACCATTGGATCTTCTTTCTGACCAACTCACTCTTTCCATTGTACGGTAGCACTACATTTCAGATGTTTCCAAGATTGTTCATCATTCTTTGCTAGAGTTCTTGTTTGAGCCCAATACAGTTCAATTGACCATATGTGAGTGTCCATGTTTCTTTTCCTCAGTTATATCCTGATTATATGCGAGGTTAGCAATTTATGTTAAGCTCTGAAATCTATTTAGTCATTGCAATCCTTGTTTGAATGTATGTCTCATTGCGGGCATCTTCTGTTATGTTGTGCTGTAAAAATTAAACTTCTGTACTTGTTCAATTATTTTACTGCAGCCTGGTTGAAAGGGATGGAATCGACACTGAACCATTCTAGTTGTGAATACTTTTTCAATACACTAAGAGGGGACGGCGTGGCCTAGTGGTTAAGTGGCACGGCTCACAACCAGAAGGTGCTGGGTTCGATCCCCATCACAGCACCGGCCGTTACCCCGGGGAAGCAAACCCTTAGAAAATGCAGGAGGAAGCAGACCCTTACATAAAATTCATGCTGAAGTCGGATGCACTGGGCCGACAGGCGCAAAATAAAAATCACAGTGTAACGCACACACGCCTTGGGGAATAGATAAAATAAGGCGAACGCAAAAAAAAAAAAAAAAAAAAAAAATACACTAAGAAAAATATTCAGAGTGGACGAGACAGTGAAGACATCAACAAGTTTATAATAAACCACATACCATCAATAACAGTGCATGCTATAAGTGGTAGAATCATAGCCTGAAGTATCCTCATGTACAATTCTCCAGGCATTCCTTGGATAAGTTAAACATAGTTATAATTGACTTCTTGGATAGGCGTTATAAACACATATTGGCAATGAGTCAGTAACGGAACCAGGACAAAAAACAGAACGATACCTACATAACGGCCACAAAGCTTTCGCCGGGGTAAAAAAACAAACGAAAAGAACTAATACCTCATAACAGACACAAGACGTGATCTAAAATGAGCAGTTTAAGTTCGTCACCATAACCAAGATGTGCCAGGAAAGTGAAGGATACGGTATGCCAGTTATGAAATCGAGTGGGCCGAACAAGAAATAGTCAATCGTATTGCACCCAGACAAAATAAGCTGAGACATGAATAAATTACACAAAAACTACAACAAACAAATCAAACTATATAAAGAAACAAACATATTTTAAGAGACTTGTATCGACTTTTAACTTTCAGTGCCACTACAACGCATGCTGATTTATTTATATCAAGGATAGCTATCAAACTGCTAGAGAGGAGACACTGCATGTCATTGAGTGAGCGACTGACCATATTCATATATTGGTATTTGGAAGTTAGATGTCAGATATTTATACTGGAAAAAATAGATTATAAATCATTAATCACTATAATTTACTATCCCATTTCTACCATTATATGCTGTCTACTACTACTACTACTTGCTGTCTACTACTACTACTACTTGCTGTCTACTACTACTACTACTTGCTGTCTACTACAACTACTACTACTACTTGCTGTCCCACCACTACTACTACTTGCTGTCTACAACTACTACTACTTGCTGTCTACTACAACTACTACTACTACTTGCTGTCCCACCACTACTATTTGCTGTCCCACCACTACTACTTGCTGTCCCACCACTACTACTACTTGCTGTCCCACCACTACTACTTGCTGTCCCACCAGTACTACTACTTGCTGTCCCACCACTACTACTTGCTGTCCCACCACTACTACTTGCTGTCCCACCACTACTACTTGCTGTCCCACTACTACTACTTGCTGTCCCACCACTACTACTACTTGCTGTCCCACCACTACTACTTGCTGTCCCACTACTACTACTTGCTGTCCCACCACTACTACTTGCTGTCCCACCACTACTACTTGCTGTCCCACCACTACTACTTGCTGTCCCACCACTACTACTTGCTGTCCCACCACTACTACTTGCTGTCCCACCACTACTACTTGCTGTCCCACTACTACTACTTGCTGTCCCACCACTACTACTTGCTGTCCTACCACTACTACTTGCTTTCCCACCACTACTACTAATTGCTGTCCCACTACTACTACTTGCTGTCCCACTACTACTACTTGCTGTCCCACCACTACTACTTGCTGTCCCACCACTACTACTACTTGCTGTCCCACCACTACTACTTGCTGTCCCACCACTACTACTACTTGCTGTCCCACTACTACTACTTGCTGTCCCACTACTACTACTTGCTGTCCCACCACTACTACTTGCTGTCCCACCACTACTACTTGCTGTCCCACCACTACTACTACTTGCTGTCCCACCACTACTACTACTTGCTGTCCCACCACTACTGCTTGCTGTCCCACCACTACTACTACTTGCTGTCCCACCACTACTACTACTTGCTGTCCCACCACCACTACTACTTGCTGTCCCACCACTACTACTACTTGCTGTCCCACCACTACTACTACTTGCTGTCCCACCCCTACTACTACTTGCTGTCCCACCACTACTACTACTTGCTGTCCCACCACTACTACTACTTGCTGTCCCACCACCACTACTACTTGCTGTCTACTACTACTATGTGCTGTCTACTACTACTTGCTGTCCCACCACTACTACTTGCTGTCCCACCACCACTACTACTTGCTGTCTACTACTACTACTTGCTGTCTACTACTACTTGCTGTCCCACCACTACTACTTGCTGTCCCACCACTACTACTTGCTGTCCCACTAATATTACTTGCTTTCCAATTTCTACTACTCTCTGTTCCACTACTACCACTTGCTCTCAAGTACCACTACTCTCTGTCCCACTACTACCACTTGCTCTCAAGTACCACTACTCTCTGTCCCACTACTATTACTCGCTGTTCACCTACTACTATAGTCCGTCTTTTAATTCAAGAACAAGGTCTGAAGCAATTTTCTACTAAACTGCATATCAGATCCAAATGATTTTTCGTATGCTGCTTTAGAATATCAATGACGCTAAAACGATGATATTATTTAGTCCATAGATGCTAAGACATTTGCCCATCGGAAAATTATTTTGATCTTTTATGACCATTGCAAAGACATGGTATTACATTTAAGATTTTACAGTACGCGGCTTATTTTCTCGTCACATTTTGTTCACATGCATATCTCCTTAATGCCTTGATATATCAATTGCTTGTTTGTGTTGCCCTTTATGTACACTCGTAAAAATGGAATAAATATGCAACATTTAGTACAGCCCTTCGGTCACCCTTAGACCCCCAAGGTTGTATCAACTGCGCAGTTAATTTTGTGTTGTGTAACGCATTTGAATATTTAAATGTATTTGTTGCCATTGTATGTACACTTAATTATTTTGATAAACATACGCTAATTCATCCGTCTGCTAATCAGAAAATATAAAAGTAGTCTGCTAATACAAAAGATGATATTAATCCTCAGAATCTGTCAATTCAAATAGATTGATACTTGTTACTGGCTGGACAAATTGTAATCCATTTCGTTGCCATTACTGTACTTCTTCCCGGAGCACATGTTCAACACACTTCTTCCAGAACTGAATATTTATTTTTGAATGGGACTCCCATGACAGCACTTCAACACTGCACATTTTACATGTTCTTTTCTGTTCGGCAAACTTGTCTTTTGACTTTACCCCATACAAGCTCTGTAGGGTTAAGATGCGTATGATTTGCAGGTAGTCACCGAGAAGTTTAAGTGATGTAGATCATCGATGCATACTTAATACCTCGACAAATTATCCAATAGTGAAAGCTCTTCTAACAGATGGATAAGATACTTATCATCATCATCAAGTGGAATTCTTTGCGATGATCGACTATCAAATCTTTCCATTTCCAAATCTTACTTCAGCACTTCAGACGTGCCTTCTCATTCAGTTCCTTGTATGATCTAAAACTTTAACAAATGTCTTTCTCTGCCTCTCTTGTCATTGATACGTCTCATTGTCTCAAGGCTTTTGAGGGACACGTTTATGATAATGTATCAGAATACATAATTTATATTTGAATTATTTATATAACTATCGATGTTATGATCACTTTCTTTCGCTTTCATTCTTTCTATTTCTTTCTCGTATTCATTGTCGACTCTCTATTATCTCACTTTTATTGTCAAAACCAGCTTTCTCTCACTTTTTAACCAAAACTCATTCTCTCTTTCGTTATCAAAACACGGTCTCTCTCATTTTCATTGTCAAAACTATCATTCTCATATTTTGTTGTCAAAACTCACTTTCATTGTCCAAACTTTAGTTCTCTCACTTTCATTGTCATTACTCATTTATTATTACTAGCATACTAACCAATCCAAAGCACAGCGTTAGGACCTGGGTTAGCGCTTCTAGCTGTTATACCGATCAGCAGGCCAGCAATGATGCCCCCAAACATGATCAGCAAGAATATGTTCGTCTTCAGCCAACGAAGACATCGTCGTGTCCTTGTGGAATCTGTGGGAGATTGTGTCAGCTAAAACCTAAACTAGAATGTCAAATATGGTTCTGGGATAGGCCCCTGAAACATGTTTTGTTATTTAAAGAATCACATTCGTAGTGCAAAATTTCATCAGCACACGTTATTGTTGTCAACTTTTTATTAGGTGGACACATACAATTTAAATAAAAGAGTAAGGGTAATATCTTGGATATTAGAGAATGATAGAGAAAGAAGGATTTATGATATGAAAGAAGGAGAGATACCGAGACAGATTTAAGAGACAAAGAGTGCGATAAATAGAAGAGTAGAGAGTTTGAAGGAAAATATGGATGAAGTTGAGTTGGTGGGGGAGAGATAATGGAAGAGATAGAGGTAGTAGGGCGAAGAGAGATATTGAGAGATACGAGAAAGACAACGCGAGAGTGACAGATGATGGAAAAGGGAGTTGGAGAGAAAAAGTGTGTGGGGTGAAGATAAGAGATAAAAGGATACAATGTTATATAGAGAGATGCAGAGGAAGAGAGGGAATGAGAGAGGCAGTGAGAGAGAGATGAAGAAAGCGGATACGAAGGTGATAGATGGAGAGTGCGGTAAGAAGAAAGAGAAAGAGAGAGAGAGAGCGAGTTAGAAGAAGAGAACGAGCGAGAGGAAGAGATTGAACGAGAGAAAAACATTGACTGAAAAAAGTGCGAGATCGAGAGAAGGAGACAAAGTGAGAAAAAAAGTTGCAGAAAGGTAAAGTGAAAGATCAATATAAAAAGTGAAATATAGAGAAAGAGAAAAACGGAGAAATAGATACAGCGAGAGATGTATGATAGAGAGTCAATGAGAGAAACATAATGATGAAGAGAGCTAGAGGCAAAGAAACGCGCAAAAGGGTGCAAGAAGGATTCTCTCAGGAAAGAAACCCTTACTTCACAAATACTGGCACAAAGATACACGCACTCACGAAAGCTCACACATGTTAATGCACACATTGACGAATACTCACTTAGGGTCACGGTTAGGGCTATAAACAAGTTTAGTTGTTATAACAGCAGTCATTCATATTTTCTGGGATATCACTTTTTATGATTTTCATTTTTAAAAAAAATATCAGTTTGTAAAATTTATAAAAACATTTTATACTTCATATAATTAAATAATAATTAAATTGTTTTTAATAATTAAAGAAAGGGCTAGACTTATTCATGGTTGAAAATAACAAAAAATATAAAAGTTAATACAAAATACTGCCATGTACAAGTGAAAATGAAATTTCAAAATTCAAAAAAATTTTACGTGCATGAAATTTTATGTAAGTGAAATGTTTCGTGTTTGCAAGTTCATGTATGTACGAGAGGCGTTCAAATGAAACGGGGATACTTTTTGTAAAGAAAATAATAATTTGTCAAAATGCAATTTTTTTCGATATAATCAATACCATTATCCAATGATTTCATCGTTTAAGAAATGCATGAAAAGCTTTAGCCTAGAAATATTTGTCAATATGTCTTAACCAATCCAGGACAGTCTGTTTCACATCGTCATCGGTGTTGAAATGCTGGCCTCCCTGGAATTCTTTTAGGGGTCCAAACAGGCGGAATTCGTTTGGAGCAAGTTGTGGGCTGTAATGCGGATATGGCAATACCTCCCAGCCGAGTTGCTTCAGATGGCACATAATGCAGGGAGCCGTATGAGGTTGAGCAGGACGCCCTTTGTGATTAAACCAGACCGTTTTTTCCGCAGATGATTATGCACATCACTCAAAATGCGTATGTACTGTTCACTGTTGATAGTGGCACCAAAGGGTAGACAATCAACACGAATGATGCCAAGTTTGTCCCAGAAAATACTCGCCATTACTTTACTTGCAGACGTAATTGTTCGAAATTGTTTGGGTGGTGGTGATTGCGTATGTTTCCACTGCTTGGATCTACGGCCTTCTAAAAAACGTTTACACCAATCAAATGTCTTACTGATGCTGACATTTCGCATCACCATGTTGTGATTGCGGTCTTCTCAAAATGTCCGGAGGTTTGACGTCTTCTTTCAAAAGAAACTATCAAAAGTATAGAAGTCAAAATTTGAAGTTGACCATCAACTGCCTTTTGGATAAAACCAGCGATGCAGCGAAGTTTTAAAATGAAACTCGGGTCCAACAGAGATGGGTGACTCAGAGATAGGGAAGCGGTAGTGTGTACAATCAATGGTGTACTGGAACCATCAATATCTAAACACTTCCCCATTTTCTGAGAAAAATTGAGCACCATGTGAGTCTACCTGGAATGCACTGACGTGGACTCTTAACATCAAAAGACAGAGCATAAAAGATCAGGGCCACAATAGAAGAAATGAGCATTCAATCTAACGTAACCTACAGATTCTCAACAGCCACAGTTGAACATGTTGAGATCTGCCGTAAGCGTGTTGCAAAAACAAAGAAGACCGGTTTGCCAGGATAGTTTGAATTGTGTCATGTTTACAACATGTTCTAAGGAATATATACTATCTTTAAGTAGAGTAATGGATGTCAAATACACTGGAAACCACAGCGTCTAACACACCACCGTCACATACTTATCTGTGCTAGTCAATTTGCTATCAAGGGTCAAGTAGGTCACCACTATGTAGCTGCAGTGACATTTTATATTATGTGGCCTACTTTTCGTGTTCTGTTAATCTGTATCACTGCACTCTAGGCATACCAATAGGTGATCATTCTCTCTCAGTGAATGGCGAAGAGTGTGGATACAAATGGTCCATGCAGCTCGTTGGTTGTACACACTTCTGCTTCGTCCTCTATCGCACTCTAGTCCCTAGAGCCTCTTTCGTTTTTAAAGATCTACAGTCTATGAATTGCCTACTCATCTACTGGGTTGCCGTCATCTAACAAGCGGCCTTTGATAGACTTCAAAATATCGCTAACATCCTTATCGTGTATACCCATATATTGGGGACTGTGAAGCCAGGATGTCAGCTCTCTCTCGTTGCCCTGAACCACAGAATGACCAGGACAGTACATCCCCACCAACCCATCCAGGTCTGATGCCTCTACAGCTGACATCCACTCATAGTCTAGCCAGCCCCTCTACAACTTCCAAAGCAAGGTCCCAGATAACCATCTCAGAGCTGCAGTAACTGTTTCCATGTTCTATCTCGTATTGGAAGTTGCTATTCTGTATGAACCGCTCTACCCAGCGACTACCAGCCCTCGCATTTTTCGTGAGTTGATTGTAAACTATATACATTTCAAAAATATTCAGCATAACAATTACATTAAAGCATTTCCAAAAAAATAAAAAATAAAAATGGTTTCTTCAGATATTTTTCGAATCTATATAACTAACGTTAAGCTTAAACTTAGGAAACGACTGTTTCACAGATGCTAATGGGCTGGTTTCCCAGTCATGAGATCTAGATCTGTGTGGGATATTTTTTCGATCGCAAACTGCACCAGGGTCGACCCAGTTTAGAAAAAATGGGTACCAGATCAAGTTTGTGAAGTAAAGGTCTCAAGCGAGATGCCTTAGTGTATACTTTGGCAATAACAAAGTGAGCATAACATCATGTTCTCAATACGCCAAATGAATGTCAACGCGATCTTATATCACTTTTTTTTTACGGATATCATAATTGGTAGTCTGTCTCTCATATATAATTAGTGATCTGTCTCTCATACATAATTGGTAGTCTGTCTCTCATATATAATTAGTGATCTGTCTCTCATACATAATTGGTAGTCTGTCTCTCATATATAATTAGTGATCTGTCTCTCATGCATAATTGGTAGTCTGTCTCTCATATATAATTAGTGATCTGTCTCTCATACATAATTGGTAGTCTGTCTCCTACGTACAATTAGTTGTCTATCTCCCACACATAATTGGTGGTCTGTCTCCTTCATACAATTGGTGGTCGGTCTCAACATATAATTGGTGGTCTGCTTCCCATATATATAGTTGGTAGTCTGTCTCCAACATATAACAGGTGGACTGTCTCTCACATATACGCGGTGGTCTGTCTCCAGCATACGATTGGTAGTCTGTATCCAGTATATAATTGGCAGTCTGTCTCCAACATTTAATTGGTTGTCCGTCTTAGACTTCTCTAATCCTCATTAAGAACATCACTAATAGCCCACACCTCTGTCCTTCAGGAAATTATCACTGGCTTAGGTTTCTTTCTTCACCAAAACAGTTTATATATTCAAATAACCACATACAGGGTCTCAAATAATTGGAGGTCAGCCTTGTGTCTCTTCCTTCATCAATACCGCCCTCAATGATTTGCAGAT
This sequence comes from Ariolimax columbianus, assembly GCA_036924085.1. Classification (NCBI taxonomy): domain Eukaryota; kingdom Metazoa; phylum Mollusca; class Gastropoda; order Stylommatophora; family Arionidae; genus Ariolimax; species Ariolimax columbianus. The sequence goes on from JAVGWX010000011.1 coordinate 15,399,442, forward strand.
GGCCATGATGTCTTTCTGCTCTTTTGTTGACCTTCTGCCATCAGTTTGTTTTAATGTTCATCGTGTATTATCCATTTCGTTTTCTTGTGGGTTTTCAGGCATCATATTGTTTTAATGTTCATCGTATATTATCTATTTCGTTTTCTTGTGGGTTTTCAGGCATCATATTGTTTTAATGTTCATCGTGTATTATCTATTTCGTTTTCTTGTGGGTTTTCAGGCATCATATTGTTTTAATGTTCATCGTGTATTATCTATTTCGTTTTCTTGTGGGTTTTCAGGCATCATATTGTTTTAATGTTCATCGTGTATTATCTATTTCGTTTTCTTGTGGGTTTTCAGGCATCATATTGTTTTAATGTTCTTCGTGTATTATCTATTTCGTTTTCTTGTGGGTTTTCAGGCATCATATTGTTTTAATGTTCATCGTGTATTATCTATTTCGTTTTCTTGTGGGTTTTCAGGCATCATATTGTTTTAATGTTCATCGTGAATTATCTATTTCGTTTTCTTGTGGGTTTTCAGGCATCATATTGTTTTAATGTTCATCGTGTATTATCTATTTCGTTTTCTTGTGGGTTTTCAGGCATCATATTGTTTTAATGTTCTTCGTGTATTATCGATTTCGTTTTCTTGTGGGTTTTCAGGCATCATATTGTTTTAATGTTCATCGTGTATTATCTATTTCGTTTTCTTGTGGGTTTTCAGGCATCATATTGTTTTAATGTTCATCGTGTATTATCTATTTCGTTTTCTTGTGGGTTTTCAGGCATCATATTGTTTTAATGTTCTTCGTGTATTATCTATTTCGTTTTCTTGTGGGTTTTCAGGCATCATATTGTTTTAATGTTCATCGTGTATTATCTATTTCGTTTTCTTGTGGGTTTTCAGGCATCATATTGTTTTAATGTTCATTGTGAATTATCTATTTCGTTTTCTTGTGGGTTTTCAGGCATCATATTGTTTTAATGTTCATCGTGTATTATCTATTTCGTTTTCTTGTGGGTTTTCAGGCATCATATTGTTTTAATGTTCTTCGTGTATTATCGATTTCGTTTTCTTGTGGGTTTTCAGACATCATATTGTTTTAATGTACCTAGGGTATTATCCAATGTGTTTTTTTCGGGGAGTTTGTGTCATCCAGTTTGTTTCCATGTTCAGCGTGAATTAACCAATTCGTTTTCTTGTGAGTTTTGCGACTCCAGTTTGTTTCCATGTTCATTGCGTATTATCCAATGTGTTTTCTGGTAGGTTTTGTGACTCGAGTTTGTTTCCGTTTTATTGGTGAATTATCCCATTTGTTTTCTAGTGGGTTTTGTGTCGACCAGTTTGTTTGCATGCGGATATCATGTTTTATAAGTTGTTTTCACGAAGGCATTGAGTGGTCCAATTTATTTTCATGGCGACATTATGTCACCCAATTTGTTTATATATATACCTTGTTTCGCAAATTGGTGTTAATACAGGAAAGTTGGAGCTTGTGGATTAGAGGGCGGAAAACTATCTACTTCTTGTCAGATTTCTTAGAATGGAAATCAAACTGCTTTTTTTTTAATAATGAGACTCGCGTCCAGCGATATTTCTTTTGTTCTTTTTCGAAAATCTTCTTAACCATTTATTCTATCTATTTTCATCAGCTATTTCCTGTAGGAATGCTTTCCTCAGTCCTTGACTGTCCTCATCTACCAACAACGCAGCAGGTGTGTGCACTTAACTCTTTTAGAGCCTCCAGCCTTCGACCATTCTGATGATAGTTATTCTAAGATAAAAATATCAATCAGAATAACAGCGGAACTGAGCAAACAATGATGACAATAACTAACAAGGGAACCTGGAGGGCGGATGTGAAGTACAACGGTTCAACAACGCTCACAAGATCAAATGCGTATTATATCTGACACTATGCGGTCATATTGACTGGCAGTCCAAATTGGTGTTGCCAACAATCACAGCAGGATCGCCTACGTAATTTGGCCTAGATTTGCCAACTGAAATGTCGGCTGAAACATTCATACCGGTTTTATAAAGGACCAAAATGGATGGAAATCTGAATTTTTTTGTGAACTCGAAACAATTTTGCATTAATTCTAAAAAGACATTCTCAAGTATGTATATATGTTCGGAAAGAACAAAACCACTGTAGCAGTCTAATCCTGTTGTAAGAAAGGACTAATGAGGATTATGGATGACCATAGAAGCCTCATCGTGGGAAAAAAACTGCAAAAAGTACCACAGCTGCATGAAGCCAGTGAATGTTTCTACCCAGGCTTCCTGAGATGGAGTAACTGTACCGATGTTCCTACGTTTTGTAGGGAGAGGAAGCAAGACACGAAGAAATACGAAACATACAAGGTGACAAAAATAAAAATAAACATAATAAATCGCATCATGAGAATGTGCCACAGTAAATCTGCGTTGTCCAACTTTGACAAAATAAGGTGCATTCACATCCAAGCAGCAAACATTACAACATAGACTTAAAATCTACGGGGAAGCTTCAAATGAAAACCTGGAAAGTGGGATAGAAATGAGAAAAACTATGACTTTGTATGGTAACTTCTTAATATGGTTGCTAAGGATGCCAAATGAGTCATGTACGTACTATCACGTTGCAGGAGAACAACATGACGTCAGTTATAAGATGGCCTCTAAACCAAAAACAAGAGAAAGCTAGAAAAACAAAACAGAAAGTCTCAACTTAGACAAAGAAGGGAACAAACTATGGAAGTTAGTCAGAGCCATGAACGACGAAACTCCGTCAAACAAACAAATTACCATCAAGCAGGGCGAAAACTTGCTCACTGGAATGAAAGCCGCAAACACATTTGTCGAACACTATGCCAAAGCGAACCACACAGATGTCCCTGCAGATAGGCATACGGACATTAATGAAGAGCAAAAGGGGCACGACAACATCAATATGGCACCAGAAGAGCATATGATGGCAAAACTAACAATGAGCGAAATGGAAGAGGCCATGAGAGCATTAAAGAAAAGGAAATCTCCCGGAAAAGACGGGATAATAAACGAAATGCTGATGGGGCTGGGCCAAACAGCAAAGAGGAAACTACTTTCAGTCTTGAACCAAAGCTGGAAAAGGGGTATTTTACCCCGGGCATGGAAAGACGCAGTACTTGTATCAGTACCAAAGACAGGAAAAGACAAAACAGATCCAAATGGATACAGGCCTATCAGCCTACTGAGCTGTGTCGGCAAACTGTTGGAACGTATGATAAACACGAGACTGATGTGGCATCTAGAAGAAAAACTGATACTAATTCCACAGCAAGCCGGCTTTAGACAGCACAGATCCACTGAGGACCAGGTCATCCTCATAGCCCAGGAAATAAAAGATGCCTACCAGGAGCAAAAGAATACAGTAGCGGTTTTGGTGGACCTGGAAAAGGCATTTGACAAAATCTGGAAAGATGGACTTAGAGTCAAGCTAAGAAGAAATGAACTTTGTGGTAAAATGTACAAGTGGATCAACCACTACCTCAAAAATAGAAAGGCCAGAGTCCAAGTACAAGGGCAGATGAGGAAAAAGGTGACACTTGAGCAGGGAGTACCCCAAGGGGGAGTACTGTCACCCACACTCTTCCTGGTGTATATAAATGACATTACAGAGAATATACCAAGAAGAGATCATAGCTCAATGTTTGCAGACGATCTGGCTATGTGGACCTCTGAAAAGAATCTCACCATAGCCAGAAATCGGATGCAGAAGGCCCTAACATCGTAGGAAGAGTGGGCGAACTCATGGCTGGTTAAAATAAACGAGGAAAAGACCACATGTACAATATTCTCGCTATCAATCAAACCCCAAAACACTAAATTAAGTCTAAACGGCAAATACCTACAGCCAAACGACAACCCAAACTATCTGGGAGTCACATTTGATCGGCGCATGACATGGAAAAGTCAGATCGAGAGAAACCGAATGAGAGCCAGAGAAAGAATAGCAATCATGAGGACACTTGCTGGCACAAGCTGGGGAGCAGACGAAAGTATACTAAAGAAACTGTACACCGGAAGAGTGAGACCAGTTCTCGAGTATGGCATTGCTGCATGGACAACAGCAGCAAAGGCGAACTTCGATGAAGTTAGCAAACTCCAAAACCAAGCCATGAGAGTTATAACAGGACGCATGAAGTCAACGCCAATTGTAGAACTTGAAAAGATTACAAAACTGCAATCCATGGCCGACAGAAGAGACTGCAGAGCCCAGCTGCAATCAGAGAAACTCAGAAGACTGACTGATCACCCAATGCACCAGAGACTAAACAATTTCGGAAGTGGGAAACTAAAGCGAAGAAACTTTGCAGAAATAGCCAAAGCAAAGATGCACGAAAACCCCATGAACGCACTAACAACACCAAAGCCCATCCCTACTGTACGAAAACCTACCTGGAGGCAGCATATATTTCCAGAGGTGGGAGAAAATATACCAGGTATTAGAAATAAAAACTGCCAGTCTGAAAAAGAAAGAAAAGATACTACCCTGAGTTACATTACGGAAAACTACCCAAGCATGGACTGGACCCATGCATACACCGACGGTTCCGTAACAAATACAACACAGTACGGAGGGGCAGGAGCATTCCTGAGCCTACCAAATGGCAGAAAAATAACACTGTCATTCGCTACTGGAAAATACACAAGCAATTTCAGAGCGGAGGCAGAGGCACTGAGGGCGGCAGTGGAAGAAATTGTGACAGGTAAATGGAATGAAAGCCACATAGTTCTGCTTACAGATGCACTGGCCGTAGTCACAGCACTGAAAAGCCAGAAAAATACTGAACTTAATGATTTAAGAGCAGTACTCTGTCAACTATGCCAGCAGGCCGCACAAAAAGAGTAGTGGTGCAGTGGGTCCCATCTCACTGCAACATCCAAGGCAACGAGGATGCAGACAGATTGACAAAAGAAGGTGCAAAACTACCACAACCTGATACTAGTATGACATAGGAAGAGTCAAAACGGCTTATTAGAACTAGATACATGACCAAATGGGAAACCGAACATACTGGCTACACCAAAAACGATGCCTATTACCAGTTTAACAGAAAAGAGCAGGTCGTGGTCTTCATACTTCGCACTGGCCACAATAGACTCAGGTACCACCTATTCAACAAATTGAAGATAGGTGGCACCGACGAATGCCCGTGTGGTACCGGGAAAATGACCCCTGAGCATTTTGCTGCAAAACTGCCCGACATACGAGGATCAGAGAGAGCACCAGTGGCAACACTAGACAAGCTCTATGGCAGTGTCGACAGCGTCAGGATAACGGCTGCTTTTTTCGAAAAAATAATGGTCACTGTCTGACTGCGTACGCAGAAGAAGAAAAAGAAAAGATGGCCGCCCCACTATTGACATGCACAAAAGAGGAGCAGCGATATGCTATCATTTGTTTAAGCAGAGAAAGAGTGGAACATGTAGACATTCATCGGCGACTGAAGGCCCATATCGGTGATGTATGCCTTTCACTCCAGCTAGTGTATGAGTGGAGTAGGAAGTTCAAAAACAGCTTGAAGGCAGAAAATGGTCTTGTTCAGCTCTGTGTCACTGTCCCTGATGCAAAAAGTCAGCCACGAGTCGCTGGTTGCTGGTACCTCATTCCCTGTTTTGCATTTCATTACCTTTCATCAATTCAGCTACGCTGATGTTGAATTATACCCGTGAAATACTTGGCTCGGAAGAGAAGCAACGAATAACAATTCGAACTACTTAGTCTAATCGATAATGGTTAATAAACAGAGATAGGCCTAGCGTGGTTTTCCATTTCGGTATTGATTATGATCCGTACGAATAACAAATGATGACAGTTCTACATGGTATAGGTTACGATAAATAAGTCCCAAAGCAGGCACTGCTGTCAGAGGGATGGTGTGTTAGAGACGAGATTGTACGATACAATCATTTGATTTTGAGGTAGAATATTTACTTACATACTTTCCGTGTCCAAGCACCACGTTATACATAATGCATCCAGTATTCAGCGACATAGATCGGCTTGTCATTTACCTCCAGCATATCGCACCTAGTTCTGTTTCCTGGAGGTTGGGGAAGGTCATCTGGTGGTCTTGGTCCTGTATTGCGCCAGTCACGTGACATCATATGTGTATCCCCATCGTATCAAATTCCTCTTGCACCGTGATACACCTTTCGGAGTCTGTTCAGCGTCGTCCATGTCGTGTATGGTAGATGATGTCTTGGGGCAGGTTTCTCCCAAAGTTCCATCTCTGGGGCTTGCATCAAGTCATGCCACCTCTCGATACGGCGGTTTGCAGTGTTTGTCTGTATCGGCTTTGTTGATTTTAGGTAGCTATGGCTGTATTTGAGACTTGTTCTTTGTTCCAAATGTCCAAATATTGGGTGCCTTGGGTCGTGCACCTTGTTTACTCGTTGAATGTCTGCTGCGACGCTTTTTCTAATCTTGGATGGTGCTATGCCAATTGTGGGATATATTTTATTGATTGGTGTACGTGTTAGGCACCCTGTTACTATCCGACCATCCTCATATAGTGCTGTATCAACTAGTTTCGCATGGGCAGAGTTTTTCCAGACTGGTACAGCGTATTGAGCTACGGAATATCAAGGCAGGTGCAGATGCCCGAAGGACTGATGGCTCACCATGCTGTTCCTGTCAGTTCTAGGATGATATTATTTCTTGCGTGGATCTTACGCTTTGTTTCCTCTGAGGTAGAATGACAAGTGTCTTTTCTGGCTGTCAATCCTTCCCTAAAACAAAGACACGTACACATTTATAGCTGGGTCGATTGGACTTGAAAATCGTATGTTTAACGAGAAAAACGAGTGCTCCACCACTTCACTACTGATAGTATAAAGTAGATGCCCACCCTAGATGTTACATTTCTGTAGTAAACATGTAAACATGCTATCACATACCTCATATATAGGTCAAACTGATATTGGATAACTGGAAATGTGGCTGGTAGTTTCTAAAGGTGTCATTAGGTGGCAAGAACATCCTTCTTTGTGATTGTAGTCAGCAGACGCTGGGTTTCGCATGTCTGTGAGTAGCTAGGATACAGCATGGTGTCGGTACTCACAGAGTGTGTAATCAAAGAACTGCGTGTTGTGCGTTTCTTTAACTGCGGCCGGAACGACTTTGTGCTCACGTTATTCATGAGAAAATGCTTCATGCTTGTATATATTTATCATCATTATGTACTTTTTGGAACGTCGTGCCCATCACAGTCTGTCTGAAAGACATTATTTCCATTGCCAAAACTCTAGCCTCTGCCACAGTCATACCCATGCATTCCTGGATATCTTGATGCCATCGTCTTCTTGGCTTTCCCAAACGATTTTGCTTGGCACCATACCTTCCATAACTGTCCTCTCAATACCGTTGTGTCTCTTGATGTAATTAACGTTTTTACATTTTCTGGCCAAAATCGAACTGATAAACCAGTTCTCCTGTATGCTCATCTCTTGCAGAATGTCTTTTTCTCCGTCCAGGGTATTCTGATGATCTTTTTGTAACACTTTGACTCGAACTATTCGATTCTTTGTCTAGAAGTTTTGGTAATAGTCCATGATTCGCAGCGATATTCTGCCACAGGAAAGACACAGGCTCTCAAGACTTTCATTTTTGTCGTTTTGTTATGCATGTATAATAACAATAATAATATTAACAATAATTTTTCCATCGTCGACTATGAAGGTTACCAACATCATGCTGTGGCATACAGCGTCATAAAACTTGTATGTCTAGTTCTATTACATGACTGAAGAACGTGGTCTTTAGCTGGTACTGGTGCTCTCTGTTGTCTAGACATTAAGGTATATCCTGACCTGCCATGTGCGCGTGTATGTGTGAGTGTATGTATGTGTGAGTGTGTTTGCGTATGTGTGTTTGTATGTGGGCATATATAGTCGAAATGTAGGACACTCGTCTCTTAAAGCGATGAACGACCGAATCCCGCAAGGTTCAAGCGAATACTGGTCTCAAGGGAGATAAGACCAGAAGGGGCTGCATACTGAGTTACCTCCAATCGTCTCAAATGATAGTCTTGTCAATGGTCCAATGTAATTCAGGACGAGATGCTGATGTTGATGACCAGTTTTTTCTTAACTATAATCCAATTACAACTAACTTTATGTATCCGAGGCGTGTTCAAATGAACCCGGGCCAAACTGCAACAAATGAACAAACGTACGATGCGCATGATGAAGTCACGTCTGTTGTAAACAGCACATACCAACCATCACGTTTGTAAAATGTCATTATCCCTCGACTTGCCTTTGCCAGCAGTACGTTTTGTCTTGAGAAGAAATAGACTAATACTGTACAATATATTTTGGTGTGGTAGGCATTGTTACCTGTAAATAAAAGTGAATGGGTGCCTTGTTTAAATTGTTAACATAAATTGCATGACTATAGTCCGACTATGCTGACTGATGACATATGTGTCTGACTGGTGAACCACTCTACAAAGTGTCAAGCCCTGCATATATATTTATATATATAAATAAATAACTTACCCACCTAGACATTTGAAATTGTATAGCCGGGCAGACTCACAACAAGAGGAAAGTCAATGGAAACATTGAATTGATGGTGGTATAAAGCACATCTTCTTTCTTTGACGTAACCTATCGTTTACCAGAGCATATCGTGACGTAACCTATCGTTGACTAGAGCACATCGTGACGTAATCTATAGTTGACCGGACCACATCATGACGTAACCTATAGTTGACCGGAGCACATCGTGACGTAACCTATAGTTGACCGGACCACATCGTGACGTAACCTATAGTTGATTGGAGCACATCGTGACGTAACCTATCGCTGACCAGAGCACATCATGACGTAACCTATTGTTGACCGGAGCACATCGTGACGTAACATATCATTTATCAGATCACATCGTGACGTAACCTATCGTGACCAGAGCACATCGTGACGTAACCTATCGTTGGAAAGAGCACATTGTGACGCAACCTATCGTTGGACAGAGCACATCGTAGAACATCTATATGAAACACATTTACTTTGTTGCTGCTATTTATCAATACTTTTGACAAAGAACACACTGTCTTTTCCCAGTTATCAAAAGACGTGCCGCTGTATTAGCAAATTGAATCTAATCAAACATAAACATGTCCACAAAAAGAATGCTAATCAACAGTATATTCATGCCAACTCTCTGTTACCAGTGGCAAACATAGACTTTAACAAAAACTCTAGAGAGAAAGATCACGACATTTGAGATGAGATGCCTCCGGAAAACAATCAACGTAACTAGGAGAGACAGAATGTGCAATGAAGACGTGAGAGAAAGATCACAACATTTGAGATGAGATGCCTCCAGAAAACAATCAACGTAACTAGGGGAGACAGAATGCGCAATGAAGACGTGAGAAGAATAGTTGAAGCAAGACCTTACTCTGAATAATTTCATAAAGCGAGAATCAATTGGTTCAGCCACCTAATGAGAATGCATTCTAACCAAATACCCCTGTGCGCCTATAACGCACGACAATCAGGTTTTATCAACCATGACATATCGAGAACTAGATGGACAGGACATGTTGCAGATATTCTTAATCGTCATGGGATGACGACCACTTCAGCGACACGTCTGGCCCTGGACAGAAAACTACGGCTTCCCACGTCGCCTAACGGCACAAGTGGATAAGACAAGACTATAAAAAGCACTACAGAGACATGAGTTGAAAATATCAACACCCATTCTTATGAAACACGGACGAACACTGCACCTCCCCAAGGAATGCAAATACACAATTGGACAGACGATAAGTTGAAATATATAATGTCTCTGTTGTTTTAAATAACGTTCCTGTACAAAATAAGACAAAAAAAGTGACAATAGAATCACTTTACCTTGTTTCCATGTTTCAGTTCTGTCAGCTCCTATCTCCTGTATTTCCATTCTGGTATTTTCAGCGTGCACCAGTCTGACCTGCTGATCTTTAAAATCTGTTACATTACTCGTCTCATTCATATATTTCATAGCTGGTGCTGATCTGTACGCAGACATTTGAACTATATTCATGAATCAACGACTCACAACGAGAGGCGTCTGACTTTCAGTTTAGTCTCGATGTAAACTGTCAGTGCTTCTCTCAATGGTTTACTTATCGGGCTGTATATGTGTGATTGTTCCGTTGCAAGCCAGAACAGCTGGACTGATAATAAAATCTGCGAGGTCACAGTTTGACGCGTGTTCATAATTAGCTATCTCCAAAATGCGAAACCAGTTAAGTACAAGTGAAGATAAAATGACACGTCGTATTCTGGTCACATAGCTGTTACAGCCTGTATTGTTTGAGTCCTTTTCTCGAAATGCCATAAAGTGACATCCGTTGCGAACCTTCACCTATGAGGGCAAATAGTAACGTCAGGATACATGTACTGATCAACACCCCTACCACACTTCCACGCCGTTCTCTCACCAACGAGGTGGGGATCAACACTTTGATCCCCGTAGTGTTGACCTTAATGTGTAACCATGCATTTATTCTTCTTCTTCTTCGTACGCTGTCAGACGTCAACTTGAATTTGTTCGAAGAAAGCAGCTGTCATCCTGAGGCTGTCGACACTACCATAGAGCTTGTCTAGTGTTGCCACTGGTGATGGCCACATGTGCTTTCTCTGGTCCTCGTATGTCGGGCAATTTTGCAGTAGATCTTCAGCGATCATTTTCACTGTACCACAGGTGGATTCGTCAGTGCCACCTATCTTCAGTTTATTGAATAGATGGTACCTCAATCTGTTGTGGCTTGTGCGTAGTCTGAAGACCACGACCTGCTCTCTTCTGTTCAACTGGTAATAGGCATAATTTTTTGTGTAGCCAGTATGTTCTATTTCCCATTTGGCCATGTCTCTGGCCCTTATAGACCTTTTGGACTCTTCGTAGGTCACACTAGAATCTTAAGCTTGTATTTTACTACAGTCAGACGGATGCATGTCTCACTTTGCAAGTACCATTCGATGTGTAGGAAGAACCACTGTAACATGCCAGCAAAATATCATCACACGATGATATTAACCCTGCACAACGAGGTCCCAGCCCCACTCTGCCCTTACGACCGGCTGCATCAACGCTATCATTACCGGGTATTCCCTAACCATTGTTTCTATTTTAGAAATATTCCCATTTATCAATCTGAGTTGAAACGTCCCACCGGTATGTCTCACACTCTCTTTATGACACAATGCACGCGGGGGAGAAGCAAGGTGAGTTTTTGAATGGATCATGTGGAACTTCACAAGTGGTTCATGTTTGAGATATATGTCCGACGCAGGACGGATGCTTGGGATACATATTTTCATGCCCTTTTATCAATGTTTGACATTCCCTTCTTTATCTGCACCCGTGTCATTCTTTATTCTAGATCTGCAGGTTCGTCGCTCTGATGAGATCCAGTTTTTCTCAGGTGGGGGAGACGTTCCCAACAGCTTGTGCCACAGTTCTGAGCCCATTGGCTAGATTATCGTTGGTTATTTTATACTGGGCAGTTCTAAAAAACGTAGTGAAAAGTAAGGATGCCATTATTCGATCAGTTTTCATCTACATGCTCTACTAAGCGGTGTGGGGAGCTTACATCGCCTTTCGTGGGATAAGTGTGTTCCATATTTTGGGATTTCAATTTTGAGATGTGTCTATATGCGATAAACGTAATATTGATACCTTTTATTAAAGTAAATAGTTACGAGGGAAAGGTAGCTGTGGGGTAATGATACCGATCTGAGAATCAAGTAAACACGGGTTCAAATGTCGGTAAGTTTGTAAATGTAGATAGAAATACAAATATTGTTTACACTGAGGAGCAACTTCCAAGGCAAGCTGTCTTTATTGCTCATTCCAATGTTAATATCAACGTCCGTAGAAAAACATTCCCAAAAGCTGTAGTGCTTGCTATTTCTAAAAGCTTTGTTTGAAACCTCAATTTCAAACAAAGCTTTTAGATACAGCATGTTCTACAGCATCCTGGCCAAAGAGGTGAGGATCGACACTATGACCAAACAAAATGAAATCCTTGTTACTGCCACAATGTCTTTGTACAAAAAACCTCATATAATTCACACAATAAACGAAGACAAACTATATACCAGTAAGCAAGAAGGCAGCAATGTTAACCAGAGCGCACGAGAATGTAAGAATTACAGTGTACTAAAGTAGGCCAAGCAACAATTAAAAATACAGAAACCAATGAGTACACGCACTAACCCGTACCACTAGATACATATATAAAATGACAGACATTCGTGTACATACATACAATAACCGCTGTCCATTTGCCACTACGGTCACGAAAACATCTGCTACATAACGGGCACACGAGGTTTGTAGAAGGTGACGGTGTTCCCGATGCTCGGGATTTCTGCGTCTCACGTCTGTTCTTGGCTTTCGCAACACGGTCGTCTTCGCCGGTAGCTACACCCCCTTTGACTGCGCTTCTCCAGTCAGATCTGTTTTGCGCAAGACATTCCCAGGTGTCGATGTCTATCTGGCAACTTTTAAGTGAGTCATTTTTTTGGGCGCCCTCTCTCGCGCCATCCCTCTCTCAGCTCGCCCTAGAGAATTTTCTTTGGGAGCCGCTCGTCTGACATACGGACGAGGTGCCCGGCCCATCCTAGTCGTGCGTTTTCTAACAGTACATGGATGTTGGGCATGTTAGCCCTCGAGAGAACCTCGATGTCAGTGACACGATCTTGCCAGCGGATGTGGAATATTCGCCTCAGGCAACCTGTGTGAAAGTGGTTTAGCCTCCTTACATGTCCAGAGTATACAGTCCAGCTTTCGCAGGCGTATAGTAGGGTTGGAATGATGGTTGCACGGTAGAATTTCAGGTTGGTTTTGACGCTGATGTCACGCCGTGGTCAGACCATCGAGCGCATTCTACCGAAAGCTGTGCTAGCCCCTGCTATTCTGCTTGCCACCTCATCGTCGAGGCTGACAGATCTCGACAGCGTGCTGCCCAGATACGTGAATTTGTCTACGACATTCAGCGTCTGCCCGCTGACTGTATTCTCTGGTATTGTGTACGGCATGCCTGGTACTGGTTTGTACATGACCTCTGTTTTCTTGGCATTTATGGTTAGGCCAGAGTTTTCGCATATAGCCGAGAACCGGTCCATTCCAATCTGCATATTCAGTTCTGAGCTGCTCATAAGAGCGCAGTCGTCACAAATTAAATTTCCCTGATTATGTCGTCAGCCACTTTGGTTTTGGCCTTCATTCTTCTGGAATTGAATAGCTTGCGATCCGTGCTGTACTTTATGGGTATTCCAAGCTCCAGTGATCTGAAGGCGTCCGTCATTGTGGCTGCTAGCATTATGCTGAACAGGGTCGGGGCTAGTAAACGTCCTTGTTTTACTCCGTTTGATACTAGAAACATTTTAGAGATATAGATACACATATACATATATTTACAATATTCATGAAGAAGATCTGGGACTCAATCGAACTGTGCAATATGAAAGAATAAAACAACAATATAATAGATAGAGGATCTCCCCATTCCCGCACCCCTCGCCTGACTTACACTCGCCAACCATCTCCTAACCTCCCAACCTCATCTTCGCGTTTAAGCTTTTTGGTGGCGTTATATTTGAAGTCAGGATGTAAGGATGACGTCCACAATTATCTCCAGTTATAGTGACGCGTAACCAAAGTTTCTGCATCACAACGTCTTCCTCTGACCAGGTTTGGCATCGTAAATCTCTGTACATTAGACAGTCGTGTATAATGTGTTCAGTGGTCTGGACCCCAGTTCCACATGGGCAGTTACTTGTGTGTGATATCTTGAGCCAATGTAGGTGACCCAATAGCCTGCAGTGGCCTGTTCTCAGACGAAAGATCTGTGGAGCTGGCGGTTTGTTGGTGTCTGGAGCTGATGGTTTGTTGGTATCTGTGGAGCTGGTGGTTTGTTGGTGATGGAGCTGATAAATTGTTGGTATCTGTGGAGCTGGTTGTTTGTTGGTATCTTTGGAGCTGGCGGTTTGTTGGTATCTGTGGAGCTGGCGGTTTGTTGGTATCTGTGGAGCTGGCGGTTTGTTGGTATCTGTGGAGCTGGCGGTTTGTTGGTATCTGTGGAGCTGGCGGTTTGTTGGTATCTGTGGAGCTGGCGGTTTGTTGGTATCTGTGGAGCTGGCGGTTTGTTGGTATCTGTGGAGCTGGGGGTTTGTTGGTATCTGTGGAGCTGGCGGTTTGTTGATATCTGTGGAGCTGGCGGTTTGTTGGTATATGTGGAGCTTGCGGTTTGTTGGTATCTGTGGAGCTGGCGGTTTGTTGATATCTGTGGAGCTGGCGGTTTGTTGGTATCTGTGGAACTGATAGTTTGTTGGTATCTGGGGAGCTGGCGGTTTGTTGGTATCTGTGGAGCTGGCGGTTTGTTGGTATCTGTGGAGCTGGCGGTTTGTTTGTATTTGTGGAGCTGGCGGTTTGTTGGTATCTGTCGAGCTGGCGGTTTGTTGGTATCTGTGGAGCTGGCGGTTTGTTGGTATCAGTGGAGCTGATAGTTTGTTGGTATCTGTGGAGCTGGTTGTTTGTTGGTATCTGTGGAACTGGTGGTTTGTTGGTGAAGGAGCTGATGGTTTTTTGGTATCTGTGGAGCTGGTTGTTTGTTAGTGTCTGTGGAGCTGGTGGTTTTTTTGTTGTCTGTGGAGCTGATAAATTGTTGGTATCTGTGAAACTGATAGTTTGTTGGTATCTGTGGAGCTGGCGGTTTGTTGGTATCTGTGGAACTGATAGTTTGTTGGTATCTGTGGAGCTGGCGGTTTGTTGGTATCTGTGGAGCTGGCGGTTTGTTGGTATCTGTGGAGCTGACGGTTTGTTGGTATCTGTGGAGCTGGCGGTTTGTTGGTATCTGTGGAGCTGATAGTTTGTTGGTATCTGTGGAGCTGGTTGTTTGTTGGTATCTGTGGAACTGGTGGTTTGTTGGTTTCTGTGGAACTGGTGGTTTCTTGGTTTAGATGGAGCAGATGATTTTTTTGGTATCTGTGGAGCAGGTGGTTTGTCGGTTTCTGTGTAGCTGGTGGTTTGTTGGTGTCTGTGGAGCTGATGGTTTGTTGGTATCTGTGGAGCTGAAGGTTTGTTGGTGTCCGTGGTGTTGGTGGTTTGTTGGTGTCTGTGGTGCTTGGGGTTTGTTGGTGTCTGTGGAGCTGATGATTTATTAGTGTCTGTGGAGCTGGTGGTTTGTTGGTGTCTGTGGATCTGATTGATTGGATTAGGCCTATTGCCTACGTCCATCTCTTTCTATCATTTTGAGTTGCACTGATTGTTAATGAGTTTATGCATCTCCGTACGACACTATGGGGAAAAGGTGCTCCATCCTGCCACCTGCTCTGGACAAGTCATTAACTCTCTTATTCCCTGTAATTCATCAATGGGATGATATCCACCGAAGAGCGACTGTAGAAGGTTTCTGTATTTTGTTGAACTCTGACCTGATTTCCCGCAGCATTTGTTCACCTCGATTCCTTTGTATCGTTTCTAGTAGGGATCTGCAGTCTGTTAAGAATACAATCTGAGTTGGCGGATATTCGTCTGATCTGTCGAACATTCTTATTGCCTGTAAGAGAACCATAACTCTGTCCTACTGCTGGACGAAATCTTCCCATTAGGGAAAGTCTTACCGGTTTTTTCCCATCGGTGTATCTTACAACGATGCCTCCTCCACCAACCTTGACTGCGCCCTCTGCAGATCCATCACTGGATACATCAGTCCATTCTTTAGGGCTGTATTTTTCTTCAATCATCACCTGAGCTAGGATGTTTAGGTGGATAGCCTGGCAATTTTCCTTTTTTTTATTCCTAGGATCTATTTGGCTGTTAAGATGTTTTCATGGCATTAGTTTTGCTCCTCATAGTCAGTCAAGATTTATATTTATGGACTTTGCCTTGGGAGTAGCTTTACATGGTGGTGCTGCTGGTTTTTTTAGTTGTTTAAAAATCCCTTTTTTGTGTGTGTATGTCAGATTTTGAAGTTCTTCTTGCATATGAATGATGATTTGACATGCGTTTCAACTTCTCGCTGTGGACAAACACATTCTCATCTCGTCTGCTGTTGAAGGGACGTAGTTTAGTATGCTTCTCGGTTGCCTGGATTGGGGTGGTCCTCAATTGCTTCCTTGTTTCTATGCCTAACCATGTGACGTCAGTTCTGACAGTGCGTGAAAGATAGTTGTAAGAGAAATCCACATTTATAGCATATTTGACACTTGTCAGTCAACAAAGATAAATAATGTTTTCCCAATAGAACAAATTTAGAAATCTCTTTTATTTAATAAGGATACATAAATAGATGTACGAACTTGCTTGATGATATGCGATCACATTTTAATGATACAAGCTTGCTATTCTGTCTACGTCTGCAGCTTGACGACAAAAGGTGCTGGACTTACCTCTATTGGCCAAACTTGTTGTGTCGGTTGGTATAAGTCAGTGGTGTTGTATGATTTCTCTTATATCATTTATCCATCCATCTGACATGAAGACTACATCGTGTCTTGTAGTCAGATCCTCTTATGTTGTCAGTGTGCAGTTTAAGTTATGCAGATTGCATTCTCTTGACATGAATAGACAATATTAGTTTCTGTCGTGATATGCATTCAGCCCAAAATGTAGTTCGGTCTCAAACTCCGGCTGGCAAGTCCTGAACAAGGCTTTGCAAGTATCAAGTAGTCAGGATAATGGGTTGTGTAACTACATAATTTGCACCATTCGGTCAGATAAATCCGACTTCAGCATTTACGTTTTAAGTACCAGGTAAGCCTTCTCTCTTCGATCCCTTACTAATAGCTATTCTGCCCTATTGCAGTCAGTTATCCAGGATCACCACGTGCAAGTGGAGAGGGTCTTAGCAGCTCTGGGTCAGTGGCCCTGGCTCCAGCAGTCATCTTTTGGTCGTCGACCACTGCTGCTCATGCATTGCTCATCATCTTGATTCAGAGCTTGTTTAAGTTTGATATTGTTTACATGCATGTTAAGTGTTCTGACTATCTTCACATTTTTTACATAACACGTGCTAATTCTCATATTCTCTTTTTCCACAAACTATCAAGTGCATTAATGTGATTTTGCAATCTTTCTGCGTTCTTGAATAGTATACTTATGTAGTTTGCAAGACGTAGTTCATACAATAAGTTGAACTGTCCGCTTGCTATGTCGAATGCCACTTCTCTTGCAATGTGGTCGGTTTCTATTGATAATCTGTTCACAAAAATGTTGAACTACATTAGTGAAATCACACATCCTGATATGCAATGAGAATTTAACTCTCACACCTGATTTGATAGTCGATTCAGTACTTTTTCAGCAGTTACAAGTTTCAGCATCAGCAGATGTCTTCATCGATGAAAGAAATGTCACCTTCAGTGTACTATCGAATTTGTATTCCTCCTAGTTTAACAGCAACATGTCAGGTCAGGTCATCCCGTAACCGATGAGGTCGTTGGGGCACACATGAAGATATCCGCACAATGCCACACCACCTTTCTCTGTCAGCGGCCGCTGCATGTGACTCTTCTGGTAGGAGATTGGTCCATTCTTTTATGTTGTCCTCTCATCTATTTTTGGGACGGCCTCTTCGTCGTATGCATGCACCTTTCCGTGGAGGATTGTATTTGCAAGACCATTTGATCTCGATATGTGACTGTACCAAGCGAGTTTCCTTCTTTTGACAGTTGCCAAGAGGTCTTCAAGAGGCCCTATTGCTGTTGTAATTCTATGTCATATTTCCTCATTTGTAACTCGATCTTTGTACGTGACGTTTAAAAGTTTTCGGAAACATCTCATACCCAAGGCCTGTATCCTTCGTTGAAGGTCAGCTGTGACTGTCCATGTCTCACGAGCATAACTGAATATTAACACGACCAGTGTACGCATTAATCTGATTTTCGTGCATAGTGCTAACCGTTTATCTTGCCAGATTTTGTTAAGCCGTGCAAGCGCCGCTATTGTTTGGGCTATTCTGGCCAAAACCTCACATTTTGATCCTTTATCACTGACAATCGACCCAAGATATTTAAAACGGTCAAAAACTTCGAGTTCCTGACCGTTAGCTTTTATCCTGCTCTTCAAGCCCTTGGCGTTGTTGGTCATTAATTTTGTCTTTCCAGCGTTTATCTCCATTCCATAGTCAAGAGCTGTTTCATCGAGTCTTCTGACCCATTCATGGAGCTCTGCTTCTGACAACACGTACTTTTAAAATATTGCAGATTTTTTATTAATCAAGAGTTTTGTTCATTGACGTCAAGAAAACTTCGGAAACCAGCAGGGGTCTACAAACACTATTTGGGAACTACTGGCCTAGTCCGACCGCCAAGACCAATACTTTATCACATTACATTTGCCACCATACGGGGCGGGATACACCAATTGGATTTGGGGTCAAAAGGTTTGATCATCTCTTCTACCGGAAACGTCAATAGATGAAAGCCGACAAAACAGTAATAATACGAGTAATACTTGCAGCCTGTCTGTCTGTCTGACTGTCATTTAAAGAGATTGATGCAGGGATGTATAATCTAGACCAAAGTGCAACAAAACAAAACACTAAGTGTAAGCGAGAAACGCAATCTATCATTACGACCCATTTCCGTTACTGTAGTTCTGACATGGACTATAATAGTTTTCAGGAATAAGGGCATTATGTCGCTGCATGTAGCGTGCAATGTGCATGCTATGGTTTTAATTTTACTATAAATAGAGAAGCTATTGACTTTACGAAGTGTGTTCAAAAGGTATTCCACCTTCAGGCCGGTAGAATACAATTACTCACATTGAGGTTTGAAACCCCTGAACCCCTTCAAAGTACTTTCATGGGGACTCCACACACTTCTCCAAGCGGTTCCGACATTGTTGGAAGCATTTCAGGAAGGTCTCTTTTGGGAATGGAGTACAGCTGCTTCGTTGCATTCCGTATAATGTATTTTTGTGATTCGAATTGGGTGCCCTTCAGCGGGATTTTCAGAGTGAGGAGCATAAAAAAATCATAAGAAGTCATGTCAGATGAACCAGGCAGCGCATGAGCTGTAGTGGTCAGCGACTCATAGCTGACTGCTAGCGTCAGGGCCAGCGAACTAAAGCTGTCAAGATCCTTCTACACCTCCACGCGGTGATCCTGGATAATGGGCTGCAGCAGGGCAGACTGGCTAAGGAGAAGGGATCGAAGAGGGAATGCTAACCTGGTACTCAAAAAAATGCTTGCTGAAGTCAGATGTTTTTGGACTGAAAGGTGCGAATATCGCAGTCAAGCTGTAAAATACGACACAACGTATTCCGTTCTCTGGACTACATTCTGCAACTTAAGCCCTTTCAGTGCTTGGTAGTGGGAGATTGAGAATGAACGAAGCCAAGCCAAGCCAAGCCAAGAGGAACCAGAGGAAAAGTGTTTTTGGCCAAGAAAGTCTGAATGAGATGCGAAGAATTGGCGAGGGCGCTATCATGAGGGAGCTGCTGGGTTCTACCTGTCAATAGGTCCGAGCGTTTGCGTCAAACAGGATCACCAAGGTGACCAATGACCTCTAGAAAGTGCCCTCGGATGATGCCACGACGGTCCTGTAAAACCAAAATCTGTACTTGATCAATGACTTCATCATTTCGGCTTGGTTGAAGGCTTATTGGAAGGTTATCCACTCTCCACCGATGTGCAGCCATCGTGAAAGCAATTTTATTACTCCATAAATAGGGTGGTGTTCTTGGTAGCGCCACCGAAATCATGTTTCTTTTTTCGAATGGTTTCTACTTGGGTATTGCCGAATTTTTGACAAGATGTAACACCGCTGCTCAATTCTTTTCGTCACTTCGTGGTGAATGAACACCCAACAGTATTCACTACACTTAACACTGAAAGGCTGACTGCCAGAGTCTGATGCAATCAGCGTGGGGGGATAAAACTGAAAGCATATGCATATATATATATATATATATATATTAACGCGTGGTAAGTGTGTGTGCGAGACAGCGTAGCCTAAATATGAAACTGGTGTGTTACAATCCTGTTGTGTTAGGTTTGGCCGACACGGGTAATTTTGTCTAAGTGGTATGCTACTTACATATATATATATATATATATTCAATATGATGAATATCTACGAAGTATTTAGAGAGTTTAATGTAGATCTGTACACATGTTTCATTGATTACGCCAAGGTCTTCGATACGGTAAAACACCAACATCTGTGGAAAACATCATGAAGGACATAAGGTTTCCCGTGCACAGTATAAATCTCATTGAAACACTATACCAAGATCAACGAGCCGCTGTCCGAGTATCTGGGCAAACATCAGATTGGATCGCAGTACAAAAGGGAGTAAGACAGGGATGTATCCTCTGACCTTATCTGTTTAACATAAATGTGGAATGTATAATGAGAAATGTTAGAGAAGATGAGAACATTGACAGTTTTGATACATTCATGGTTGGTGAGTACGAGATTTCAGAGTTACGATACGCAGACGACACAGTGATACAATCAAAAAGGGCAGAAAGGCTAGAGCAGTTCATTTCAGCTGTAAATGGACACAGTACACATCAAAATCTGTTTATGAACATAAACGAAACAAAGATAATGATCGCCGACAAAACACAATGTCAGCATTAATTTACAGTAGATGGTGAGGAAATAGATCAGGTCACGCAATTTGAATATCTGGGTTCCAGAATTGACAAGAATGGCGACCACTGGAAAGAAATCAGAAGAAGAATAGCTTGAAGAAATTATGGCAGAGCACCAACAAAACGACAGTAAGAGTCTTGAGAGCCTGTGTATTTCCTGTGACAACGTATTGTTGCGAATCATGGACACTTTCCAAAACTTCTAGACAAAGAATCGAATCCTTTGAGTCAAAGTGTTACAGAAAGATCCTCAGAATACCCTGGACAGAGAAAAAGACAAAAGTAGACATTCGGCAAGAGTTGAGCGTAGAGGAGAACTGCTTCATCAATTCCAGTTTGGCTAGAAAATGCAAATACTTTGGTCACATCAGGATAAACAACAGTGATGGAAGGTATAGTGCCAGGCAAAAAAGGCAGAGGTAGTCCAATAAGATGATGGTACCAAAATATCCAGGAATGCCTTGGTGTGACTGAGGCGCAGGCTTGAGTTTTGGCAAGGAAAAGAGTTTCTTTCAGACAGACTGTGATGGGAGCGACGTTCTATAATGTACATGCTACATGATGATGATTATATATACCTATTGCGCTGCAAGAAGTGATCATTCCAACCGCCTCCTCCCCCCACCACCGCCCCCTTCCCAATTGAGGTAGGTATTCGATTGTCCAATGTCATCTGTTCAACATTAAATTCCGTGCCTAACATCCAGAATAAATTAAATGCCCAAATCTGCCTGTTTGAATACTAGGATTACAGTATGGCTATGGAAAAATTACAAAGGTGGTAGCCGAGATGAAAAGAATAGGTCGACTATCACATTATAAAAATAACTTATCTGGAGGCAGCATATATTTCCCGAGGTGGTAGAAAATATACCAGGAATTGGAAACAAAAAACTGCCAGACTGAAAAAGAAAGAAGAGATACTACCCTGAGCTACATATCGAAAAACTACCCAAGCATGGACTGGACCCATGCATACACCGACGGTTCCGTAACAAACACGATACAGAACGGAGGGGCAGGAGCATTTCTGAACCTACCAAATGGCAGAAAAATAACACTGTCATTCGCTACTTGAAAATACACAAGCAATTTCAGAGCGGAGGCAGAGGCACTGAGGGCGGCAGTGGAAGAAATGGTGACAGGTAAAAGGAATGAAAGCCATATAGTCCTGCTTACAGATGCCTTGGCCGTAGTCACAGCACTGAAAAGCCAGAAAAATACTGAGCTTAATGATTTAAGAGCAGTACTCTGTCAACTATGCCAGCAGTCCGCACCGAAAAGGGTAGTGGTACAGTGGGTTCCATCCCACTGCAACATCCAAGGCAACGAGGACCCAGACAAACTGGCAAAAGAAGGTGCAAGACTACCACAACCAGATACTAGTATGACATACGAAGAGTCAAAACGGCTTATTAGAACTAGATACATGACCAAATGGGAAACCGAACATACTGGCTACACCAAAAACGATGCCTATTTCCAGTTGAACAGAAGAGAGCAGGTCGTGGTCTTCCGACTTCGCACTGGCCACAATAGACTTAGGTACCACCTATTCAACAAATTGAAGATAGGTGGCACTGACGAATGCACGTGTGGTACCGGAAAAATGACCGCTGAACATTTGCTCCAAAACTGCCCGACATACGAGGATAAGAGACAGCAGATGTGGCCATCACCAGTGGCAACACTAAACAAGATCTATGGCAGTGTCGACAGCCTCAGGATGACGGCTGCTTTTTTCGAAAAAAATAAGGTTGCTGTCTGACTGCGTACGATGAAGAAGAAGAAGAAAACATTAAAAGCATGTCGTAAAAGGGGACTCGCGATAGTTGGACTTGGGGGTGGCATCATCATCATGTAAAAATGCACTACTATTATAATCAACTACTGGAAACACTCACTAGGATAGAGATTGTCTGTAAACAGCCCAGTTACGGTTAAAATATTTGATTCATATAAGAGCTAAAATGTGAATCATTGAACATGCTTGGAAGAGGGCTACTTATAAAGTTTTCAGCTTTTCGTGGGGGTACTTGCTTCAGATGGATCAACACGGTGAAAAATCGAAGCATAATTAGAAAGACACACTGATCAAACGCTCAGAAAATAAATACGATGCATATTAATAATAGATAAAGGAAGGCACTATCAACAATTATTGTGAAAGATGATTTAATTAAAGAACACATTTATATTTATGAGTTATGACAATGAGTACACTGGGTTGTGAAAGTCAGTATGTTCGTTTCGAGGTTTTCAGTGCCAGTTAGGTTTTACCCGATGCTCGTCCATTATGGAAAATAGTCAAAGATGCTTTTCAAGAGCAAGCAAATATGGTGCAAAAACAAGCAGTTGTTGGTTGCCTGGCATCTGACACAAGTTTGCTTAAATAGATTATAGGATTATAATATTGTATCATGGTGCTTGTGACCGGCAGATTAGCGCGCTGGTAGTGCACCCGCTTGTCATGGCAAATGTACGGGGCTCAATTCTCACTACCGGCAGCTCCATAGAACTGGCCACACCACTTCAAACAGCTGTGGCGTAGTACAATGGAGGCTCTCGCACTTTATCCCCACGGAATTTTCTAATATGGGGCTATTTTTACCTGTTAGTATGATACATTAATACGAGATTTAATAACGTTTGTTCTTGGGGTTTAAAACACAATCGTATTCGGTCCCCTTGTTGCGGCATATTCTCAGTGGGGCGAGAATCCCTAGAATAATTTCAGTACATTTTGAACTTGAAAGTGTCCCGAGCAGCTGTCGTTATTCTTTCTCATTTCGATTTCCAACTGCACGCAACTGCACACGCGTGTCTGATCTCGGAAATCATAGATCAATGGACATTTTTACCGGGTGATCAACGTGAAAACA
The DNA here is from genome assembly GCA_036924085.1 of Ariolimax columbianus. Lineage (NCBI taxonomy): Eukaryota > Metazoa > Mollusca > Gastropoda > Stylommatophora > Arionidae > Ariolimax > Ariolimax columbianus. The sequence goes on from JAVGWX010000011.1 coordinate 15,422,948, forward strand.
AATCCTGATCTCCACCGTGATTTGAACCTGCGACCTCCAGAATACATGGGGTAAACACATTACATCGAGACCATTGGGTCCCCTTGTATTTTTCGTAGTTGTATTAAATGCTCGTCACTACCAGTTTTGACACCAGGTGTTCTAACACACCCGTTAGGTCTGCAAGGTAGATGCACAAGAGTACTATCTTCTGGTATCAAATATACAATTTGACACTCAGTTTTAACACGCTGATATATACCCAAATCTGATGGGTACCTTATTAACTTTTTTAAAAGGGAATGCGACATTTACAGAAATTGGTCCTGTTTCTTCAGAGAACCACAGAGACTAGACATCTTTGTATATTATTTTATGTGGCAAATTGTCTAATTAACCTACATTTTAGGACGTTTCAATTAATTGAGGATTCCAAACTACCGTTTGTTGAGGTAAAATATCTGGATCGGATGGCGGGAGTTCCGGGTTCGAATAGCGGTGGCGACAGTGTTTTTTTCACACACATTTTCTGATAAATTTTATCGATCTCCAAGTAGTGAGATCGGACTCTCCTGTCAGTGTAGAGCACGTTAAAAATCCCTCCGCAGTTAGAAATCGAAAAGAGTAGGAATAATAGCAGCATCCAGAACAAAAGATACAATTCTAATAAAAAATCTACCCAAATTATTGTTGCCTTCCCCCAGGCTTAGTAAACCACAGGCAGTTTTAAAAGATACCTACAACGGAAAGGCGAAAGCCTTCGGCTACCTGGCAACATACATTCATATTTGAGTACCAAGATTCCAGAATCTCACCATAGCAAGAAATCGGATGCAGACGGCCCTAACATCGCTGGAAGAGTGGGCGAACTCATGGCTGGTCAAAATAAACGAGGAGAAAACCACATGCACAATATTCTCGCTTTCATTAAAACCCCAAAGTACCAAATTAAGTCTAGATGGCAAATTCCTGCAGCCAAACGTCAACCCAACCTATCTGGGAGTCACATTTGATCGGCGCATGACATGGAAAAGTCAGATTGAGAGAAACCGAATGAAAGCCAGAGAAAGAATGGCAATCATGAGGAAACTTGCTGGCACTAGCTGGGGAGCAGACGAAGGCATACTAAATAAACTGTACACTGGAAGAGTGAGACCAGTTCTCGAGTATGGCATTGCGGCATGGACAACAGCAGCGAAGGCGAACTTCGATAAAGTTAACAAACTTCAAAACCAACCCATGAGAATTATAACAGGTGGCATGAAGTCAACGCCAATTGTAGAACTTGAAAAGATTACAAAACTGCAATCCATGACCGATAGAAGAGACTGCAGAGCCCAGCTGCAGTCAGAGAAACTCCGAAGACTGACCGACCATCCAATGCACCAGAGACTAAACAATTTGGGAAATGGGAAACTAAAGCGGAGAAACTTTGCAGAAATAGCCAAAGCAAAGATGCACGAAGATCCAATAAACGCACTAACAACACCAAAACCCATCACTACTGTACGAAAACCTACCTGGAGGCAGGATATATTTCCAGAGGTGGTAGAAAATATACCAGGTATTGCAAACAAAAACTGCCAGACTGAAAAAGAAAGGAGATATACTACCCTAAGCTTCATAACGAAAAGCTACCCAAGCATGGACTGGACCCATGCATACACCGACGGCTCTGTAACAAACACATCAAAGAACGGAGGGGCAGGAGCAATCCTGAACCTACCATATGGCAGAAAAATAACACTGTCATTCGCTACTGGTAAGTACACAAGAAATTTCAGAGCGGAGGCAGAGGCACTGAGGGCGGCAGTGGAAGAAATGGTGACACACAGTGAAAATGAGAGCCATATAGTCCTGCTGACAGATGCTCTCGCCGTAGTCACAGCGCTAAAAAGCCAGAAAAACACTGAGCTTAAGGACTTAAGAGCAGCACTCTGCAAACTGTGCCAGCAGTCCGCACCAAAAAGGGTAGTGGTACAGTGGGTCCCATCACACTGCAACATCCAAGGCAACGAGGAGGCAGACAGACTGGCAAAAGAAGGTGCAAGACTACCACAAACAGATACCAGTATGACGTACGAAGAGTCAAAACGGCTTATCAAAGCCAGATACATGACCAAATGGGAAACCGAACATACTGGTTACACCAAAAACGATGCCTATTACCAGTTGAACCGAAGAGAGCTGGTCGTTGTCTTCAGACTTCGCACTGGCCACAATAGACTGAGGTACCACCTATTCAACAAATTGAAGATAGGGTGTACCGACGAATGCCCGTGCGGTACTGGTAAAATGACCGCTGAACATCTGCTGCAGAACTGCCCGACATACGAGGATCAGAGAAAGCAGATGTGGCCATCACCAGTGGAACTGCAAGACAAGCTCTATGGCAGTGGCGACAGCCTCAGGATGACCGCCGCTTTTTTCGAAAAAATAATGATTACTGTCTGACTGCGTACGCAGAAGAAGGAGAAGAAGAAGAATACCACGATTCCAAGTATTCTAAGTATGTAAATATATATATATATATCAGACGCTTCACTTTCCTTTAACGAGCGGCACGTCCAGGCCAAACTTCGCTACCCCTGATATAGCCTCTCATTTCCAAGTGTAGAAATCGCAGCTCGATTTACTTTTCGGCTTCCTCTTCATGATTTTCCATGATAATGGCCTCTCCTAAAATATCGTTTCCGCAGCAGCACTTCCATAAGGGGCCCACTGTTTCTTACAGAGCGAGTACCCGGTGGTATAACTGGGCGATCAGGTTTGGCTCAATAGCCTTGGTTGTTGATTTGCAGCTAATCTAAGAGAAGGTAAACTTTGGCTCTAAATCCGGGTAGACGAAGCTCGTTAGCCTGTTCAGGCAGTTCGCCTTGGAGAGAAGGAATTCTGATTTTAAACTCACAAGTCTCAAAGAGTTCTGGCTAGTCTTGGGACGATGAGAGTATCATCAGATGTCTCGAGTAACTAGCATCTGAGGTCAACGACTCCACTGCCTTGTGAAAACCTCGGGAGAGGGTAGGGCTATGGGAGTAGACCCAGACAGAAAATTCAGAGTGGCGGTACCTAAGGTGGATGGTTTACAAATTGCGAACTCATTCCGGCAGCTCCTGCAGCTGAGTTGGTGCCAAATTGGCATGCTTTGCATTCCTTTGGACTACACCAGCGAGACCAAGAGGGGGATCCTGCAGTTTGGGCAGCCCAGGGTCTATATATTCAGCACCCAGACTTGCGCTCTGAGTTACTACTCACAGGGTGCATGCGCATGGTCTGCAAAGACTGAGACGCCAATGAATTAATATATTAATAAATATACACACACACATTCACACGTAGGAGATATCTTATTGCGTTTAGTCATTAGTTAATGTATTATCATTACGTGTTTTGCCTACTCTGTCCTAATTGAAATTCCGTGGTTCACACATTCTCGCCCACACTCTTGTTAATTGTTGCTGCAGTTCTTATCGAATTGGTTCCATTGTAATTGTTTAAAGTATGCGTTTTTCTTGGTCCCTAATGAAAGCCGAGAAGCCGTATCATGTGTTTTGTATTATTTCGGTCCGGGAGCGATACTTGAGTCACACCTATTTATGTTTGCATTGACTGTTGACCTTCAACGCCGCCGCAGCTTCGCTTATTTCAATTTAAGATCATAAAGAAAATGTGTTTGTACTGTCGTATACTTGATCGTACATTTTAGAGTCTTGGTCATCAGGGTTTCTGTGATTTGGTGGATCAGATGACTTACAACATGGCGGATCTGGAGCCATGTAACTTGGTTGATTCGAAGTTCTGTAAGTTATCGAATCCAAATCAAGATAACTTGGTGAATTTGCATCTCTGTAACTTGACAAGTCAGATTCTGCGTAATTTGCTGTAAAGAACCAAAGAGAGCAATAATTAACTAGTATTGAATTAATTTACCTTTTTTATTTCAATATAACGTATAGTCTACCACTGCAGATTCAATATATAAACTATTCCTATCTACAATCGTTTGAGTTACTTACGTTTCCGCTCAAATATAAAGCATTAAACTCACAACTGTACATTAACCTTATATGTGGGACCAAAGATGCTCAGCAGCGCATGAGCTACAGCGGTCAGCAACCCATAGCTGACTGTTAGCGTCAGGGCCAGCCAACCAGAGCTGCCAAGACCCTTCTACACCTCCACGCGGTGATCCCGGATAACAGGCTGCAACAGAGCAGACTGGCTAAGGAGATGGGATAGAAGAGGGAATGCTAACCTGGTACTCACAAAATGCTTGCTGAAGTCGGATGTGTTGGACCGAAAGGTGCAAATATCGCAGTCAAGCTGTAAACTACGATACAACGCATTCCGTTCTCTGGACTACATTCTGTTACTTAGGACGGTCTCAGGGTTTGGTAGCGGGAGATTAAGAACGAACGAAGCCAAGCCAAGCCATATGTGGGACCTATATTAGAGTATTTAACAATGTTTTTAATATAATAGCAATATATTTAACATGATTAAGTTGGACTTTACGACTTGCTTTGAAATTCACTGCTGTCCAGTTATCTGTACCACATGGGCAAATTGTGCGAGCTGATGTTTCAGAGAAATGCAAACAATTTGCTGTTCATTCTTTGGACAATGAGATAACAGAGAAGAAGATTTCACGTTTAAAGAAAGAAAGCAACGTTTCGCAATCGTGGGAAAAGATTAAGACGTTCCATTGTATTTGAGACCGTAACAACTAATAACCATCCATTTATTAACTATCATGCGAATTAAGAAAATTGTGGATTGTGCGAACAATAATACAGTAAAACATAAATATTAATTCTGCACCAGGGATCAAAATGCTTGGCAGTGAATTAGCTGAAGCGGTCAGCGACCAAAAGCTGACTGCTAGCGTCAGGACCAGCGACCCAGAGCTGCCAAAATTGTTCTTCACCTCCACGTGGTGGTCTTGCTAAACAGGAGAGAAAGTCTAAAGAGAAGGGATCGAAAAGGGAAGGTTAAACGGTACCCAAATATGCCATACTGAAGTTGGATGTGTTGGACCGAAAGTTGCAAATATCGCATGGAAGCTGTAAACTGCGAGACAATGGCTTCCACTCTCCGGATTACATCCTGTAACCTGCAAAGCTCTTTGCAGGGCTTGGTAGCGGGAGTTTGAGAACGAACGACAAAAAAGAAGTATCAAAGCAGATGGTTTCCGAAATAGCTACCGCCGATGCGCAAGTTAGTGCTGTGATACAGGCATCCTGAAAGTGAGTAGGCTTAATATAAAGCAACACAAAAAGACAATTCATGCTAAATGATAGCAAGCAGAAAGTAACATCGGTATTTATTAATGTATAGAACACAATTTCCCAATATCTTTATTTGGTTTAAACCCGTGAAATGATTGTTAGATGTCGCTGTGATCAATAAGCTGCCTCATCAGGTTGTTCAGGATTAGGTGACAGAACAGAGTACCTAACTCTGAAGCTCCTAACAATTCCTACCTAACTCTGAAATGCCTAACAATTCCTAACTCTGAAATTCATAACAATTCTTACCTAACTGTTTGTGTGTGTGTGTGTGTTGTGTGTGTGTGTGTGTGGTGTGTGTGGTGTGTGTGTGTGGTGTGTGTGGTGTGTGTGTGTGTGGTGTGTGTGTGTGGTGTGTGTGGTGTGTGTGTGTGGTGTATGTGTGGTGTGTGTGTGGTGTGTGTGGTGTATGTGTGGTGTGGTGTGTGTGTGGTGTGGTGTGTATGGTGTAGTGTGTGTGTGGTGTGGTGTGTGTGGTGTGGTGTGTGTGTGGTGTGTGTGTGTGTGTGTGTGTGTGTGTGTGGTGTGTGTGGTGTGCGTGTGTGGTGTGGTGTGCGTGTGGTGTGTGTGTGTGGGTGCGTGTGTGGTGTTTGTGTTCGTGTGTGGTGTGTGTGTGTGTGGTGTGTGTGTGGGTGTGTGTGTGGTGTGTGTGTGGGTGTGTGGTGTGTGTGTGGTGTGCGTGTGTGTGGTGTGTGTGTGGTGTGTGTGTGTGTGGTGTGTGTGTGTGTGGTGTGGTGGTGTGGGGATGGTGTGGGGGTGTGGTGTTTGTGTGTGTGTGTGCGTGCGTGCGAGAGTGAGAGTGAGTGACTGAGTGAGACAAGAGCAAAGAGGAGAACTGGCTCAAAATATCATGATGGACATAAAGTTAAAATACTTTGGAAACATCAAAAGACACAACTGTCGGAAGGGAACAGAAAAGGAAAATATGGTGCCGGGAAAGAGAGCCAGAAGCAAACTAGGAAAGTGATGGTACCAAGATGTCAGGGAATTCTTGGAAATGATTCTAGAGCAGGCTGGAGATTTGGCAGTGAAAGAGTTTCGACAGGTTGTGATGGTGGGCGACGTTCTGCAAAGGACATGCTGCACGATGATGATGGTGAAATATAGCCTCCTGCTGGACCATAAGAATGAAACTAAACATAGTAATGTTCGACAATCACATGCGATGAAGACCACACTCTTTGTTCAGCCGTGTGGACAGTCTATCTCTTGCCGAGTTCGCTGAAATGGGTGACTTGCGCGGAGATTTTGAATAAAGTGAAAAAGAAACTGCGCCTTTTGTCAACCTCTCTATCTTAACGTACGTCTTTATACTGGTTTAGAAGACTCTGCAGAGTCTGTATACAACCAGTTTCATTTACATCATCTTGATCTAAAATATATACGCATCAAATTTATTCTTAAATGCATTAACTATCCCTGCCTCCACTTCCTCCCGTGGTATTGTATTCAACGCATTCACCACTCTCTGACTAAAAACAAAATTTCCTAATATCTAATCTGGACTTCTCTTTAGGTAATTTGTAGCTATGCCCACTTGTTCTTGTGGGTGGGTGAATTTAATAAAACGTGTTATAGTCTTAATTGATTCTTTCCTCTGATCATCTTATAAACCTGTATTAAGTCACCACGAATTCTTCTCTCTTCTAGACAATGTAGGCCGGTAATTCTGAGTCTTTCCTCATAACTGTAATTCTGGAATCCCACTATCATCTTTCCCTCTCTTTTTTGTACTCGTCCTAAGCTACCTTAGGCGAGTGGCAAGACTTTATCTAGACCACTGGAGACAGCACAGGATGTAGATTTTACCTGAGGGTTTACTCTCTAAGCCTTTCCCGTAAACAGGTATCCCGCAAGGCAGCGGATGGGGTAATGACATTTATCGTTGTGTGTCTTGCCTTTGCCATAACAGCAAGAGGTCGTAGGAACATCATTCATCGTGTGAGTCATGTGTTGGACATCTCTCCCTGACGACGAGTTCTACTTCATTACACTCACGTGTCTAAATTTCACAGTCACACCAAAACCGACGCTCTCTACAGCTACCGCGAAACATAGTAATTACAATTTGTATCTGTCATGATGGAGTTGAAGGCCGCCCGGGATCAAGATGCTGAGCAGCGCATGAGCTGCAGTGGTCAGCTACCCATAGCTGACTGCTAGCGTCAGGGCCAGCGAACCATAGCTGCCAACACCCTTCTACACTTCCACGCGGTGATCCTGGATAACAGGCTGCAGCAGGGCAGACTGGCTAAGGAGAAGGGATCGGAGAGGGAATGCTAACCCGGTACTCAAAAAATGCTTGCTGAAGTCGGATGTGTTTGACCGAAAGGTGCAAATATCGCAGCCAAACTGTAAACTACAACACAACGCATTCCTATTTCTGGACTACATTCTGCTACTTACCCTTCCAGGGTTTGGTAGTGGGAGATTGAGAACGAACGAAGAAGAAGAAGAAGAATGCCGCCCAGCCACAGTATACCATGTGGACAAAAAGCAGATGATATTGGAGCACCATTACGGACAACATTCGATGCGAAAACGGCACTTCCCATCATTATAATCATCATAAACACAATGGTTGTGTAATGACGAGAACTACAAATTAATTAAGCAGATAACAAGAAAGTAGTCTTACCATAGCCTGAAGACACTGGGTCTAGATAGTTAGTGTCAATGGCACGTGAACTTATCGGCGGTTCTGGAACCTGTGTTCGTAAGCGCAGACAAACCAGAATAACGACAATGGAGGAAATCAAAATGGCGCTTGGAACACCGGCAGCCAGACCTATTGTGATTGGTTCAACAGTACTCTTGGATGCAGGAGGAACATTTGTGTCTGTAGGAGAAATGAGTAGCAGTGTAACGTGAATACATATTTGACTTGAGATTAATTGAGGTGACTTGAACCGCATGACTGTGCTAAGGATTGCACAATGGCAGATTGCTTCTGTTGTGCATCTCATGTTCCTCTAACTATTGCCATCTGTTAGTTATTTTGGGTGTTTTTTGTTGTTGATGTGTGGTTCCTGATAAAGATCTTGTGGCTAAAACATATTAATCGATGTCTTGTTAAATTAGTGCGGCTACTGAACCATTACCTAGATGTGTTTATATGGTTTGAAGATGACAAGACACCGTGCGCCCATGAATTTCGTTAACGGTAACTGAAAAAAGTTGGGTATGGGGCTAGCAACATCTGACTAAGCCGTTCATCCTCTATCACTGGACTGCAGAGATCGATCAACGGGCGGTAGAGTATCCGATGCCCTTTAGCTGGTGCATGCAGGTTGTTTAGAAGGAATGCCATTATAATATCAAGTCAGGTCATCCCGTAACCGGTGAGATCGTTGGGACACACATGTAGATACCACCAAAACGCCATGCCACCCCTCTTTGTCAGCTAGTGCTGCCTGTGTCTGCTCTGGTCGGAGATTGGCCTATTCTTTTATGTTGTCTTCCCATCTCTTTTTAGGACGACCTCTTCGTCGTCTGCCGTACACCTTTCCACCCAGGATCGTATTTGCAAGACCGTTTGATCTTTACATGTATCCGTATCAAGCGAGTTTCCGTCATTTGGCCGTTGCTAAGAGGTCTTTAAAAGGCACTATTGATGTTTTAATTATTACTCATAGTTCCTCATTTGCAACTCGGTCTTTGAATGGGACGTTTAGAAGTCTTCGAAAAAAAATTAATATCTTAGGCCTGCATCATCCGCTGCAGGTCAGCTGTAATAGTCCATGTCTCACAAGCATTGAGAAATATTGACATGACCAATGTACGCATAATCTGATCTTCGTGCATATGACTAACAGTTTGTTTTGCCAGATCTTGGTAAGCCATGCAAGCTCTTCTACGTCTGTGCTATTCTGTCCAACTCTCACATTTATATCCCTCATCGCTGACAATCGAACTAAGATATTTAAAACAGTCGACCACTTCGAGTTCCTGGCCATTAGCTTACACCCGACTGTTGAAGCCCTCGGCGTTGTTGGTCAATAATTTTGTTATTTCCAGCGTTAATCTCTATACGATAATCATCGAGCCTTCTGACCCATTTCAGCAGTTCCGCTTCTGTGCCCACCAACCAGACGATGTCATCTTCAAAACACGGTTGGTAGTCGTTCTGCCCCCTATCTTAACAGTTGCAACATGATCTCCAAGTTCCTCACTCATAATTCGCTCAAGGAATATATTGGGTAGTGTTTGGAATAGTGTATAACCCCGTCTCACACAGGCAGATTTGCGGAACCAGTCGCCTCGCCTTTCATTCTCAAGAACTGCTTATAGTATCGGCAGAGTTAATTTAAATAAAAGATACATATGGAATTTAAATACAGAGGTAATGTATATATAATGCACATATACAATTTAAATACAGAAGTAATTTAAATACACAGGGAATTGTAATAATACGATAATTTGTATATCAATGAATTTGAACATGAGATCAGCGAGAGCGTTTTAGCTATGACAACAGTTGTCCAAAGTCACGTAACACCTATGTAAAATTATCTTTCATATATTGACTATTGGGCCATGTAGGGACATGTGCCTGAACCGTGACACATGCACAGCGGACAGATAACTGGTGGTCTATATGGAAATTCTTTGAAAACAACGTGACGTAATCGAATTGTAAATGCGACAATACAGCCACAACGAACAGCATGACAAGGCTTGCAGTCGACTACCGGTCACAGCTGTGGATGCACAGCACAGCATGTAAACGTCCAATACAAAGACCGAATTGCAAATAAGAAACTAGGAGTAATAATTAAAACATCAACAGGGCCTTTTGAAGACCTCTTGGCAACGATCAAAAGACGGACACTTGCTTGGTACGGCTATTTGTAAAGATCAAACGGTCTTGCAAATACGATTCTGCATAGAATGGTTACGGCGGATGACGAAGAGATCGTCCGAAAAATAGATGGGACGACAACATAAAAGAATGGACCAATCTCCAACCAAAAGAGACACAGGCAGCGGCACCTGAAAAACAGCGGTGGCGTGGGCTTGTGGGGTTGCCTACATAAGTGTCCCAACGACCTCACCGGTTACGGGATGACCTGACCTGATATGATAATGACATTCTGAACAGCCTGTATGCAATAGCCAAAGGATAGCGGATACTCTACCGCCCATTGGTCGACATCTTTTGTCCAGGGTAGAGGAGGAACGGCTTAGTCAGATGTTTCTAGCCCCATACCGAACTTTCTTCAGTCGCCGTTAACTAAATACATGGGCGCACGGTGTCTAGTTATCTTCTAACCATATAAACACATCTAGCTAATGGCTCAGTAGCCGCACTAATTTAACAAGACAGCGATTAATATGTTTTAGCCCCAAGATCTTTGTCGCGTGGGCGAACTGATTGATGCTAATCGCAGTAGGAATGAGAACTTGTACCACTGCAGTGTTTATGATTTCAGTTGAGTGTGTCCATCACATTGTCCATACCCAGCTTAGGTATAGAAAAGTGTGTCGCTCGCAAGCTGACACTGGATATGAAATAGTGCCGAAAGAATGTATGTTAGAAACTTTTGACCAATTGTCATTGGCGACGAGTCATGGGTACATTATTATGGCTCAGAAAACAAGCAACAATCTATGGAATGCAGGTATAAGAACACACATACCCTGAAACAATTCAAGGTTGTCGCCTCGACGGGAAAAGTTATGATGACCATCTTTTGGAGCTGTGAGGGCGTATCCCACACTGAATTTTAAGAGCACGGCAATACCGTCAACTCTGATCGATATGCGATTTATTTGCAGGAACTTTGAATACGATTGATGTGTGCTCGTGAGGGCAAGCACGCATTTCTTCAGCTGAACAATTCTCACTCATAAACGAGTCGACAAGCAGGGGCTGCCATTGGAACGTCTCTGTTTGACAAGAATTCACCGCACCCAAAGTACAGCCCCTTTCTGGCACTTTGTGACTTCTTTCCTGGCACTTTGTGACTTCTTCCTCTCTCCCAAGCTGAAGGAACATCTCAAGTGAGACCCTTACGCTTCTGACGGGTATGTGCAAACAGCTGCGTGTACCTGGTTACGAGAGAAAACGTCTCATGTTTTCCATAACGGAATGCAGCAACTCCCACGACGTTGGTGTTTGTATATGGATCTGCATGATAACTACATTGTAAAATAATAACGCATCACCTAAACGAGATTCCCATTTTTAAGAAAATGTATTGCTCATGTGCAAATCTAACATATTAATTAAATTATATTCTCAAAGGCAAAACTGTTAAAATCGTCCCCTTATTATAGGATGTTTCAATTGTAAGATTTACAGGGATAGTTTCAACATAAGGTTTATTTAGGTATTTTCATTGTAAGATTTATAGAGATAATATCAATATAATATTTATTTAGATATTTTCACTGAAATATTTATCGGGATAACTTCAATATAAGATTTATTGAAGTATTTTCATTGTAAGATTTCAAGGGATATTTCAATATACGATTTATTTTTGTCTTTTCACTGAAAGATTTCAAGGGATCATTTCAATGTACGATTTATTGAGGTATTGTAAGATTTATCAATATAATTTCAATATACGATAAATATACTTAATTACAATAGCATTAATGCATAAGTAGTTACATTTACAGTAGAATGACGTATCGTACCTTTGACACTTAAAACGATATGAGCTTTTTGGCTGTAACAGTTTGCGACATGTTCGGCATTACACCAGCATATCTGACCATCCAGATTCTCTGTGATGATCAAAATGAGCATTGCTTGAGTGGTGTTTACTTCTGTCTTGTCAATACCACAGTCCAGGGTGACCTTAGCAATTACGGGAAGCCCTTGGTAAACTGTACAAGTCACTGATATCTCATCTCCAATCTCGAATGGAGGTTTTCTGTGAAGCAGGTCTGTGACAGTTGGACGAACGGTGATATCTGGGGTAGGCATTGGCATTTCTGGGGTTACAGGAAATACATACACAAAATGAGTGTTAATGAATGGGTAGATTCATTGCTAGGGCAAATATAAATATAAAATTGTTTGTTTACCGAAGAAACGAACATATTCTCTATCAGAGTTTGTAAGCGGGACATGAAGGCTCTGGATATGGATCCGACATGCTGGGAAGGCATAGCTGCAGACCGATCCAAATGGACATCTAACTTAAGAGCCACATCAGGAATTGTAAATATAAGCTAATGCAACACAGAAACCTGGGGGAGAAACCTACCTCCTACCAGGCGCGTCAGCAGGGTTGCGGATTGCTGAAAGGCCTCCTAATTTGGAGGTTAGCTGCGAATAAATAAGCAGCCGTGGACAAAAACGGGTCGGCAGGCATGGATGCTGTAAGGAGGCAGCCCCTCCACCATGCAAAGACACAACAGGCTAATCACCTGTTTGTCTTTAAAGAAAACCGATTACAAGTCAAAGACCTCTACACCTCAAGGTAGAAGAGGAGCGACTAAGTAAGTAAGCAACACAGGAAAGTGAAGAGACAACGCCAAAAGGAAAATGAAAACCGAACTCTCAGTAGAGAGTTGCTACTCCAAGGTCGCATCAACGCAGACATGAACGAATATGGTCTACTTACATAGGAAACAATCACAGGATGATTATGTATATTTATGTAAAATGAGAGAGAAAATATGTGCGTTCTGATATTTTGTGTTTAATTGTGCAGTAAATAAATATATTGAGTATGCATGCACTTGGGGACGGCGTGGGCTAGTGGTTAAGTGACAGGGCTAACAACCAGAAGGTGCTGTATTCAATCCTCATCACAGCACCGGCCGTTACCCTGGGGAAGCAAAACCTTAGATAATACATTAAGAAGCTGACCCTTACATAAAATGAATGCTGAAGTCAGACGCACTGGGCCGACAGGCGCAAAATAAAAACAACAATGCAACGTACATCGCCTTGGGGATTAGAAAAATAGGCGAACGCAAACAATTTTTTTAAAATGTATGCACGTGAGTTTCTTCTCACATTAATTGGATAGAACAATCTTTCTTAGTTACTTACTTATTCGATCATCTTTTACCTTGGGGTGTAAAGGTTTGTCATACATTTTACTAGTATTCTTTCTGTTGGCTTCTACCGGCTTCAATGGAATTTAGCTCTCGATCTATTATAGACTTATGTTGTCCTATGTTATATATACCTTGGCCAACTCATTTCGGCTGATGGCAAATGGGACAGGTAGACCATTAATAGAATTGTAATAGTCACATATGCATTTGACAGCATGATAGATACACTTCTGTCGAAGCAGATATCTCAGATCTTACAAATTTGAATAATGGATTACTATCTACATTCAGTTTTATTTTATTGTATGAAGAGAAACTTGGACCCTGGCAAAGAAAATGGAGAATAGTATTGAAGCTATGGAAATGTGGAAACTCAGAAGACTTGGACGAGTTTTCAGAAAGAACAGGAAAACCAATAGTGAGGTTTTGGAACAACTCATCCCATGCATACACCGACGGTTCTGTAACAAACACTACACAGAACGGAGGGGCAGGAGCATTCCTGAACCTACCAAATGGCAGAAAAATAACACTGTCATTCGCTACTGGTAAGTACACAAGCAACTTCAGAGCGGAGGCAGAGGCACTGAGGGCGGCAGTGGAAGAAATGGTGACAAACAGTGAAAATGAGAGCCATATAGTCCTGCTGACAGATGCTCTCGCCGTAGTCACAGCGCTAAAAAGCCAGAAAAACACTGAGCTTAATGACTTAAGAGCAGCACTCTGCAAACTGTGCCAGCAGTCCGCACTAAAAAGGGTAGTGGTACAGTGGGTTCCGTCACACTGCAACATCCAAGGCAACGATGAGGCAGGCAGACTGGCAAAAGAAGGTGCAAGACTACCACAAACAGATACCAGTATGACGTACGAAGAGTCAAAACGGCTTATCAAAGCCAGATACATGACCAAATGGGAAACCGAACATACTGGTTACACCAAAAACGATGCCTATTACCAGTTGAACCGAAGAGAGCAGGTCGTTGTCTTCAGACTTCGCACTGGCCACAACAGACTGAGGTACCACCTATTCAACAAATTGAAGATAGGGTGTACCGACGAATGCCCGTGCGGTACTGGTAAAATGACCACTGAACATCTGCTGCAGAACTGCCCGACATACGAGGATCAGAGAGAGCAGATGTGGCCATTGCCAGTGGAACTGCAAGACAAGCTCTATGGCAGTGGCGAGAGCCTCAGGATGACCGCCGCTTTTTTCGAAAAAATAATGGTTACTGTCTGACTGTGTACGCAGAAGAAGAAGAAGAAGAACAAATCATGGTGGAACATATTCTTCTGAAGGAAATACAAAGAGGACCAATTAAATATGTTGGTCATGTCAAGTGCCATGACAGTCTGCTAAAGGTTACTTTGGAGGGCAGAGTAGAGGACAAGAGAGCCACATTGCGACAAAGGTACAGATATACATACAACATCAATATGTAGTCGGGACATAGTTTACCTGAGGTACAGATGGACAGACAACATCAAGATGTGGTCGGCACACAGTTCGACTGAGGTACAGATGAACAGTCAACATCAAGATGTGGTCGGGACACAGTTTGACTGAGGTGCAGATGGACAGACAACATCAAGATGTGGTCGGTACACAGTTTGACTGAGGTACAGATGGACAGATAACATTAAGATGTGGTCGGTACACAGTTTGACTGAGGTACAGATGGACAGACAACATCAAGATATAGTCGGTACAGAGTTTTACTGAGATACAGATGGACAGACAACATTAAGATGTGGTCGGTACACAGTTTGACTGCGTATACCAGCCATGTACGGGACAAACACACCTGGAGATCCATTACCGTCAACCTCCGTTGCGGAAACGGCACTTGACGATGATGATGATATGTTGTCATCCCAGTGTACATTGTATCGTCTTCGTAGTCTCAATTTCTGACTTTTCGCTTCCAATGCCTGTTATGGTCGCCTATTTTCTTCCATTCTGAAGCCATGGTCGAGTCACCGGAGTTCAGATTGGTCTACTCGAGTCTGCAAGGGCTGACTTCGAGATCCTGTAGTAAAATCTTCTTGCGGACAATTGCCTCTCCTTGTTACATGAATCACCTTTCTAAGTTATATCATTTCTTCGGCTTTGATCTGGTTTTTCTGGGATGCAGTGAATGCCCAAGGCTCACAACCATTAGTCACAACTTGTACATAGGGGAAGCTCTGTACTTAGGGTTTTAATTTTCTAACTGATTTCTCTTCTGATGGGAGACCCCACACACATTCCCGTATAAATCGCGTGAAAAAGAAGTTTGCCAGCTGCTGCTTTTCGTTTAGCCAAATCTTGGTTCATCCTTTCTGATCTACTACAACTCCAACATATTTTAACTGCTAGACCTATTCCAGAGGCTGTTCACTATGGAACATTATATATTTGTATTCAGTTTATTATTTGTGTTGGGTCATTATCATTATCATCCTCTGGTTGACCAGTTCTATGACTGGTTGTAAGGTTGTCTGAGGATGTCTATCCATTTGACCCTATCCTCTGGTTGATCAGTTCTATGACTGGTTGTAAGGTTGTCTGAGGATGTCTATCCATTTGACCCTATCCTTTGGTTGACCAGTTCTATGACTAGTTGTAAGGTTGTCTGAGGATGTCTATCCATTTGACCCTATCCTTTGGTTGACCAGTTCTAAGACTGGTTGTAAGGTTGTCTGAGGATGTCTATCCATTTGACCCTATCCTTTGGTTGACCAGTTCTAAGACTGGTTGTAAGGTTGTCTGAGGATGTCTATCCATTTGACCTTATTCTCTGGTTGACCAGTCCTAAGACTGGTTGTGAGGTTGTCTGAGGATGTCTATCCATTTGACCCTCCCTATTCTCTGGTTGACCAGTTCTAAGACTGGTTGTAAGGTTGTCTGAGCATGTCTTCCATATCACTCTGTCCTCCGGTTGATCAGATTTAAGACTGGTTGTGAGGTTGTCTGAGCATGTCTCTCCATTTTACCCTATGCTCTGGTTGATCAGTCCTAATACGGATTGTAAGGTTGTCTGATTATGTCTCTCTATTTAACCGTAACCTCTGGTTGATTAGTCCTAAGAGTGGTTGTTACATTTGAAAGGTTGTCTGAGCAAAACTCTCCATTTGATCCTATCATCTGCATCTCTCTTCATTTCAACATAGTTGTATACTTTATTTTCTCTGCATTCCTGAGATGTAAAGATGAGTCTTGGTCGCTCTTTTAATCTTTGCACTTGAATCGTGTCTTCCAGTATTTTTGTAAAAGTCTTTCCTGTCACATATTGTTTTCCAGTCAACTCAATCTTCGTTTTTGTATTATTTGTATTATTATATATTATTAATAAACCTCAGTGAGGACATTGTCATTTGATTTTTTTTCTGTCCTTCTCACGTTCTTGCTTGTTTCAGCATAATGCAGTTCAATTTAACGTATATATATGTATATTGATTTACATTGTACATTGTTTTGAAGAAGTGTACAGCTCTGTGTTACATCATTAAAGGTTAACACTTACCTTTCACCTCGATGACTATCTGGCTTGAGACTACTTGCAAATATGGAAACTGAGAATTCTCTGCTTTGCACTCCACTTGAAAATTTGCTGTAAAGTTTGGCTTAAAGTTATAGATGAATGTATATACAGCGGAAGTAAGGTTGCCCGTTTGGTTTGTTTTAACCAGGTGAGAGTCGATTATGACGCTGAATCTAGGAGCAGGATTGACTTGAGTGTCAGGTACAGTACAGGTGATTATAACGTACTGGAGATCAGATTGACACAGGGTAATTGATGTTTTGGACGTGTTTATCGCCACGCTGAACGGCCCATCTGTTGAAATAATATAGGGAAATATCTTATTATTATACACTATCATATGTTGTTAATGTGGTTAAGTGACACTGCTCACAACCAGAAGGTGCTGGGTTCGATCCTCATCACAGCACCGGCCGTTACCCCGGGGAAGCAAACCCTTAGAAAATGCAGGAGGAAGCAGACCCTTACATAAAATGCATGCTGAAGTCGGATGCACTGGGCCGACAGTCGTAAAATAAAAACGCAGTGCAACCCACACCGCCTTGGGGATTAAAGAAATAAGGCGAACGCAAAAAAACAAAACAAAAACAAACAAAATATATTGTTAATAGACTGAAGATAGGTGCTACTGACGAATGTAGCAGTGGTACTGGGAAAATGACACATGAACATGTACTGGACAGTTTCCCGACATAAAACGACCAGAAAAAGCACATGTGGGGATCCCCATTGCCAACACTGGACAAGCTCTATGGCAATGCCAACAGGTCCAGAGAGTTGCACACATTCGAGTCGGCGTTTTACAGCGTACGAAGAATGCGTTTTTATTTTTATTTTTTATTAGAAGGACATCACTGCACCAGCCGCAGACCAAAATGTACTCAGACGTTCTCTGCACGTAACAAAATGTAAAGATACAAATGGTTTCTATATCAGTTTGGTTATGCTGACTTCCGTTTTGTTCTGTTAAGTGTTCTTCCCTACTCGATTGATTGATGCACAATTCATACATTATATAAATCGGTAATACACAGACGTGTCATTACCTCAGTTGTTCAAGTAGTTAGTTCTCTGTTCAATGAAACACGTGAACGACTCTGAGTGATTAAGATGTCTGTTCCGAGTAAGAGCGCTGTTTTAATCGTTGTGAAATATTGATATTGGAAGGTCACTCTAATGTTCTCTATCCACTTGTCACGTGAGTTTCCAATTGCCCTGTATCTAGACATTATAGGGTTGTAAGCGAGGAGTGGACATTGATCAGGGATCATTCTCATGAAATCCTAAATCAACGCATTTTGTTACATGATATATATATATATTCAGCGAAAGGTTTATGTCCAATATTTTATGAATGCCCTGTCTAATCAATATGTCTTGCGTGGTGACAACATTGATCTTTCTCAAACACATTATTCCACACATCGAAATTTTGCTCTCACAGGATTTCTTCTTCTGCTTTGTTCGTTCTCAATCTCCCGCTACCAAGCTCTGAAAAAAGCTTTGCAAGTTGTGGAATGCAGTCCAGAGAACGGAATGCGTTGTGTCGGGGTTTACAGCTTGACTGCGATATTTGCACCTTTCGGTTTAACACATCCGACTTCAGCAAGCATCTTTGAGTACCAGGTTGCTCTCCCTCTTCGATCCCTTCAACTTAGCCAGTCTGCTCTGTTTGCAGCTTGTTATCCATGATCACCGTGTGGAGGTGTAGAAGGGTCTTGGCAGCTATGGGTCGCTGACCCTGACGCTATCATTCAGCTATGGGTCGCTGACGACTGCAGTTCATGCGCTGATCAGCGCCTTGATCCCACTCTCACAGGATTTGAACAAGGACCATATTTGGGATTGGAAGCTAAGTCAGCATACATTAACTGTTATCAGTTCTTCATTGTCGCCAAAGTGGTTCTCGAATGTCGAGTTGCGACATCTAGGCTATATTTCCCTATTCAGTTTTCTGCCTACTGAAAAATACTGCCAGAATACCTGGACCTATGTACCTGCTAAAGAGCAATATCGTTTACATTTATGTTAAGAAGATCACGTGTTCCTTTAAATCGTCATAGTTTCTATAGTTCGTCTTGATAATGCTCATGCTGCATATCGTAGAGGTCGTGTCATGCGTATAGATGTGAGTGTGCAGTATACTGTCATCTTTGTACATTAGTTTCTGGTCATCTTTTGAGTCATTAACTGATTCAGTTCCCGGAGCCGTTTTATCAGCCCCCAGACTTTCTTACAATTCTACAACGCCTTTATCTCGGCTTGAATAATTTTCATATTTATATTTTCTCAAAAACAGCCTTTCCTAAATGCACATATAAACAAACAAAAACTAAAACAAAAAACAAATAACAAAAAATATATGATGTACAACTCGCTCTGTGTGTCTTAAATGGCAAGTTTATGACTTGCTTAGAAAGATCAGTGGTCGTATACCGTTCACGTATTACTCAATTCGGATAAATGCATTAACATCATCATGTAGCATGCCCTTTATAGAACGTCGCTACCATCACAGCCAGTCTGAAAGAAAGTCGTTCCCTAGCCAAATCTACCGCCTGGAGGAATACCAGGTATTCCTTGATATCTTGTGGCCATCTTCTTAGAAGACTGCCCCTGCTTCTTTTGTCTGGCCCCACACCTTCCCTCACTGTCCTCTCAAAGCAGTTGTGTCTCTTGATGTGACTAAAATGGAACAATTGTCTGGCCATGATGGAATTGATAAACCAGTTTACTTCTATGTTCCAACTTTCTGAATGTCTATATTTGTCCTGAAAAATGCATACATTTTACAATATTAGTATTGCCGATCTACTCACAAGCATACTTAGGCTGATATAAGATATGAGGGATGGACACGTTAAGATTTGTTATGGCACCACATTCAAGTTTCTGCTCCGGATCTTTGAGGAGAAAAAAGGAAACAATAAATATAATTAACCTTCAGTTAACAACGAATATCAAATTGAAAGATTTGCATTTTTTTAACATTAAAGTGTAAATAGATTGTGCTTTGGCCCATTGTGTCCCAGCCAAACATTTTGGTCTAAAATAGATAGATGCCATTGTGCTTTGGCATATTGTGTCCTAGCCGAACATTTTGGTCTAAAATAGATAAGATGCCATTGTGCTTTGGCACACTGTGTCCTAGCCGAACATTTTGGCCTAAAATAGATAAGATGCCATTGTGTTTTGGCCCATTGTGTCCTAGCCGAACATTTTGGTCTAAAATAGATAAGATGCCATTGTGCTTTGGCACATTGTGTCCTAGCCGAACATTTTGGCCTAAAATAGATAGATGCCATTGTGCTTTGGCACATTGTGTCCTAACCGAACATTTTGACCTAAAATAGATAGATGCCATTGTTCTAGAACGTCTTGATTTCCTAAATGACCTGACTCGCTTGAGTTCCACTTCTGAATAAGCGGAATTCAAATTACATGCCAACTATCAGGACAGATTTGACTTAAAACCAATGCTTCCAAGAGGATAGTCATGAATTTCTCCAACAAATCTGTTATTATTCAGTTGCATGTAGAAATATTACAAACAGTTAACAGTTACGCCTATCTGGAAAGCACAATGACTCATTGTGGAGATACGCCTAAGGAAGTCTTCACTCTCATTGCTCTAGTCGAATGTGTTTTTACTCAACTAATACACATCTGGAAATCAAGCCATGAAACACGGAGCGAGCACACCTAGATCAGTCTGTTTAACTTCAACCTATTAAAAATACTCACCTGTGGATGCGAATGCTGGACAATACCAAAAGCATAAGAAAAAAGTGCTTTTAAGAAAATGTGTCTAAGAAAGCTGTTGAACATTGCTTGGGAGGAATTCATAACTAACAAAATAATTAGATAATTCACCAACCAACAAAATGTTTCATCACTATATATATATACAGATAGATACATAGATGTATAGATAGATAGATATATAGACAAACAGACAGACAGACAGTCAGACAGACAGACAGACAGACAGACAGACAGACAGACAGATAGATAGATAGAAAGATAGATAGATAGATGGATAGATAGATATATAGATAGATAGATAGATAGATAGATAAATTGACAGACACATATATATATATATATATATATATATATATATATATATATATATATATATATACATATATATATATATATAAATATATATATATATATATATATGTATATATATATATATATATATATATATATATATATATATATATATATACATATAGACAGACAGACAGGCAGGCTAGCAGGCAGGCAGGCAGACAGGCAGACAGACATATAGATAGATAGATAGATAGATAGATAGATAGATAGATAGATAGATAGATAGATAGATAGATAGATAGATAGATAGATAGATAGATAGATAGATAGATAGATATTCAACAAACCTTTCGGGTTGTAATGCAACACGACAATGGACGTTCTGTTATCATGACTAGAGTTTCCTATCAAAGATCCACATTCATCGTACCATACTGCCTGTCCAGGAGGGAATCCGATATTTGCAAGTTCACAACCACAAGTAGTAGTCATGCTGCCATCAATGTATTTGTTATATAAGCGCTTGCCATACCGACAGTTTTTGCTCAAAGTCAGCGATGGTGGCTCTGTGAGAGCAATCACATTATGTGTACATTAAATATATATATATATATATATATATATATATATATATATATATATATATATATATATATATATATATCAGATACTGCAGCAAATAGTTTAGAAAGAACATTCATTAAGCTAATCCAGAATCTGTATGAAAATCAAGAGGCGATTATTTCAATCGCAGAAGGTCTCACGATTCCAGTTTTCGTAAGACAGGGAAGGAAGTACGACAGGGCTGCTTGTTTAAACCGATTCTCTATATCGCATATTCTGAGATGATGATGGATAATGTTATGCGGATTGTAATAGGGGTGTCAAAGGTAATGGTTCGATAGTTAATGGTTTGAAAGTTAATGGTTTGAAAGTTATTGGTTTGAAAGTTAATTGTTTAAAAGTTAATGGTTTGAAAGTTAATGGTTTGAAAGTTAATGGTTTGAAAGTTAATGTTTTGAAAGTTAATGGTTTGAAAGTTAATGGTTTGAAAGTTAATGGTTTGAAAGTTAATGGTTTGAAAGTTAATGGTTTGACAGTTAATGCCATCAAATTTGCCGATAACGATAGTGAGAGGATCATTAGCAACGTTAAAATGCTGCTACAAAAAACTTAATAGCACAGCCATTGAATTTGGCATGAAAATAAACACATCGAAGACAAAGACTTTGGTAATATCCAAGCAATGTAGGCAAATGAATGTGACAATCAATGGAGTAATAATCGAACAAGTTCACAATTTTATATATTTGGGCCAACCCATAACAGAAAATAACCGAAATAATTCAGAAATCAACACATGGATTACAATGGCAAAAAAGGACTTCAGATAAAAACTGAAATTGGTAACCTCAAAGAATATCAGGATAGAATTGAGGAAAGGAATAATCGTCACTCATATATGGCCAATTGTACTGTATGGGGCTGAAATGTAGATTCTAGCAACGATGAATGAAACAAGACTGGAAGCGTTTGAAATGTGGTACTACCGTAAAATGGAAAGAGTAAGTTGGATAGAAAAAAGATTGAATGAGAAGATACTCAGTGAAGTGGGCTCACAAAGAAACATCTTGCATTTTATACAAAAACGTCGGTTGAGTTGCTTGGAACACAATTTGAGACATGAAAGTTTTCTACAGATAATCATAACGTGCAAGAGTGAAATGAAGAGAGGACCCGGGTTTCCAAGATTCGATTTTACTTCACAGGCATGGGACATTAAAGTACCAACATATGCTAAAATGAAGAGAACTGCAGATAATAGGGTCAAATGGAGAAACATACTCAGACAATCTTACAACCAGTCTCCGGACTGATTAACCAAATTAGGATGATGATATGTATTGATATGTATAAGTAAAATCATATACATATATATGATTGATTTCCATACAGGGTGGAGGATTCTACAAAATACAAAAAAAAAATAATTGTCGTTAATATACCACATGTCAGTTATGTTTTATACATTGACTGATATACCTGTTCTGGTATTGAGAGATCTCTTTATAGATTTTTCCAAATACGTTCTTCGAGAATATGTTTTTCCTTTTCTATTGCTTGGTGTTTTTGTGTTTCCTGTTGTATTGTTTTTTTGTGTGTTCAGATTGTTTACAATATATTTTAGTCACCTTTGTTTTACTATATTGTACTTGGAATATTTGAGATCCTGATATTCAAACAGGCATGTTTAATGTTTTTTACCAGGTAGCCGAAGGATATCAGCTATCCGTAGTAGATATTGTAAACTCCCTGCGGCTTACTAGGCCTGGGAGAAGGTACAAATAATTTGGGTGTATTTGTTACTTGAATTTTTGAATATTTTCTGAGCTACGCTCTATAAGCCTACTCTTTTCGATTTCTTTCAAATGATTTTAAACGTGCTCAACGCCGAACACGAGAGTCCGATCTCACTACACAGAAATCAGGTGAATTTTTACAAGAAGTTCTCGAAAAAAAATCCGCAACCTCCGACACCGAAGGCAGACACCTTGTTTGAAACCACAGATCCCCCCCCCCCCCCCCCCCTCCACAATAAAAATAACCTTACAATGCATGCTTTGCTCATGGGCACAGAAAACAACACAAAGCAATCCGCCAAATGAAAATAATCACAGAAATAGTTGGCAGTCAACACTGCACATTACCACAGAAAATGTACATCTGTATTTGGAACCTTACTGTGACTGCTGCCTTAGTCGTATTCATTGGTCATGATAGCAAATGTGGAACAAGGGTAAAGAAACATACAGTTCTCGGAGTCACACTTAGAATGATATGTTAATTTCTCCTGAGTATTTACAAGCCCGGCGCATACATAGCAGGTGACAGTAAGAGTCCATGTCCTGGCAGTCTATAAGCTTGAGTTTTAGTGATAATTAGAAATGGAAAAAGGGAAGTATCTCTAACAACGCACTATGGGCATTTGCAAAGGGCAAGTAAATCGTGAATCATATTTCTGAAGAGAATTGCATAAGTGTGATTGATATACGAATATGACCACTGATACACTGACATCGTTTGGTTAGAGATAACTTAATTACTATGCCATGTTTTCATAATTCAGCCTTGTCGTTTCCCTCTCAACATGTCATACATATTGCACGTTTTCAGAAGATTTGGACAGATCATCATGCGGTCTGTGTCTTGTGTTACTCCCCGTGTCACGTCTTATCAGCCCGAAGAAGCAACTAATTCAAAGATCCATCCTAATGTTTCTCAAACTGATATTCTAACGTACCCTATAGTTCAGCGAGAGGTCTATAGTGGTTCCGCTACAGAATGCGATAAAAAGACACACATAGCTCACAGTTGTTGACTAAACGTGAACAGCCATGTATATTAGCGTAATTTCCCTATGTCCAACATTACATTTGGCCTCCCTAACCAGATGTTTAGGAAAGCCTAATTCCAATCCGTGCTAGAATATTAAAGACAAGAACAGCATTCATCTTAATAAATAATATGCAGAAATCCAAATAAATTAAGACTAATACAAAGACGTTAAGATTCTTTCATTCCAAAGTCAAGTCAGTACTTCTGTAGAGAACAGACAATTGAGGACGACAAAGGCAATACAGAGGAAGGTCCAGATGTTCGTCAATACATGTCAACGGAGGACAATGGGTATATGCTGACACTACATGGTGAGGAACGAAGACCTGTGGGAAAGTAGTCAACTACAACCAGGGGAGCAACATATCAAATGTAGCACATGGGGTTGGATAGGACACAACGAAAAACGTTATCGAAAGTGGCCAGACAGGCCCTGACATGGAATTCACTCGGGAAAAGTAAGACCAAACTTGCTGGAAAGATGTGTCAATAACTTAGCCCAGAAAGGAAGTACGGCATTAATGATTATGGTTCCCACTGATTTGCTGCTTGATTTTACAGCAATGGTTTTTAACACGGTGAGGTTGCCAGAACCATGCACAACCTTCTTAAGTAGTCTCTTACGAGCTCTGGAGAGTAACACAGCGTAACTCAGACTTATATGTTCAATTAAGTTCATCCCGTAACCCATCAGGTCGTTGGGAAACACTTGAAGACACTCCCACAATCCCACGATATCTCTCTTTATCCGCTGTCGCCAGTCGTGCCTCACAGGGACCACTCATTGATGTTGTCTGCCCATCTCTTACTTGTCCGAGCTCATCCTTTCGTTCCTGGTACGGAACCATGCAGTTTCGAATATGCAATTCAGCTGGAACTCGTGACGTGCCAATACCAAGCTATATTTCTCCTTATAATAGCCGCGAACAGATGATCAAAAGGCCGAATTGCGTTTTCCTCTCTTCGTTGTATTTCTACGTTCGTGACATGATCCTTATATTTAACATTTAGGAGTCTTCTAAAGCACATCATTTCCATTGCATGCATTCTGCACTGGATATCCGCAGTAATGATCCAAGTCTCACAGGCATACACAAATACTGAGAGCACCAATGAGCAAATTAGTCTAACTTTTATGCTGAGGGCGAGCCGCTTATCCTGCAATATGGGTTTCAAACGCTTAAGCGCCGCTGTCTGTGCTATTCTGGCAATTATCTCAGGCTGCGAGCCCTCGTCACTCGTTAGTGGATGATATTGTATTATTTGTCGATACTGTTAGTGGATGATATTGTATCATTTGCCGATACTGTTAGTGGATGATATGGTATCATTTGTCGATACTGTTAGTGGATGATATTGTATCATTTGTCGATACTGTTAAGGGATGACAGTGTATCATTTGTCGATACTGTTAAGGGATGGCAGTGTATCATTTGTCGATACTGTTAAGGGATGACAGTGTATCATTTGTCGATACTGTTAGTGGATTTGTGAGTATAGTTTGTCGCTACTGTTAGCGGACTGTTGTGTATAACGTGTCGATACTGTTAGGGGATTGGTGTGTATAATTTGTCGATTATTTTGGATTTGATTTAATTTAGTTATAAATTTTGTTTGTAGAATTATTGAGCTTAATTTGCTAAAGAATGTATATATTTTGTTAATGATTGTGCTTAATTTGTTAATGATTGTGTTTAATTTGTTAATGAATGTGTACAATTTGCCACTAGTGTTTATAATGTATAGATTAATTGCATTTTATTTACTTAAAATTAGGTTTAATGTATTGATGGTTGTTTATAATTGTGTATGATTGTGTTTAATTTATTGATGATATTGTTTAATTACGTTTTAGTAGTTAGGAAATTAATGTGTCTGTTTTCTAAATATTTTGTTCGATTTATTGAGGATCATATTTAATTTTCTGATGATTGTGTTTAATTTGATGTTGATGTTGAGAATGCTTACCGCAACTTACTTAGAACAAGCTTTCCACTTACGTGGACTGCAGACCTTATTGATATACTCGCATAATTTGGCCGCAATGTCACGTTGTAAAGGTATACTGCAGGTAGGCGAGCAGTCACATCAAAGTACTGTGTACATGTTGTAATGACGCTGCCTGGACTCAACTCAGACGTTATGTGCATGTACACAACATTGTTAGTGATACTTTCTTGGTGCGGATGCTGCAAAGAGAGACAACCGAAACAATGTTTTTCATGAAGAAAAAATGAACTTTTGACATTTGCATCACCTTCCCTTCTTAAATCGCTTATGTTTCCTTTCCATTTCTCTTTCTAAAGTATTACCTAGTTATACACGCCCCAAGTTATAAATGTTCAAAGAAATATATCTCCGTTTAATAATATTGTCCTTTCATTAATCTATGTACCTATATCTTAACATACGAATGTCGCTTGACACATTGTTGTTGTTACTATGATATTCTTGTGATATGTTCATGTTTTGTCTGTTTATTATATACGTATCATTAATTTGACCATTTCTTGTTTGGTACACTCTATTTCATAAGTGTCCTGCCGCATCTAACATTGCTCTGACACATCTGGATAATGGCGTCTAACTTCACTTATTTCACATTCTGTCCCATTTATTGTAGTGATTTCTTCTTTGATTTCACAAGTGTTTTGTCCATGACAAAGACCTTGGAACCTTAACGTAAGTATTGCTTTCCTTGGGCCCTGATACGATCACCGAGCCATTATCACCTATATGTGTTTTTATCGACTTAAGACTTTCATAACTAGGTAATACAATAAATTGGTATCCCGCTTACTGGGGGTCGGGGGCGTAGGACAATGGACACTTCTATATCTCATTGCCTTTCCTTCCCTAATTAGTTAGCCATATGCCTTGTTACAACCGGCACATCTTGACATTTGGATTCCATTTCTGAAACTTAATTTCCAGATTTTAATATCGTTTATTTACTGCTGCAGCCAGCATAAGAAAGAAAACGATAAGTTAACTAGCAGAGAAAACTATCTTTAACATGCACTACATTACTTCATCCTCCATTATCATTTGCTCCTTTCATCTTGTCAGACGAAAGTAATTGTGCTAATAGCACAAAGCCCGGCAGAAATATAGAGACCATGTGTTGCCCATGCAGTATGGTCCCTCTCTCGGTCTGCCTTGTTTACTCCAAGGGAAAGGTGATACTAATACATTTGGAACAAGGCAAGCTGCAGAAGCTGTCGGATCAGCAGAGCAATGCTCTTTCTGTTCGCCTGTCGGGGCTTCAATCCTAGAACAGCCATGAAGCAAGGCTAAGAATCTGGTCTGCCATGCCACAACACTCAGCTGATGTTATCTTTCCTCGCTCTAGAATAAGTCATTGTTTCCTCTTGCGTGTGCTCCTTCGCACATCGTCTGTTGTCAGGTTCGGTAGATGCTAACCAACTTTCAGAGCTATTAGAAAACAGGCTGCACTACCACATCTGACACCCGACAAGATACGCCAGTATCTTATCTGCAAGGCTTCAAGGTTTGAAATCATAGTTTTCCTTCTCCTAGATGAACTGCTTTCCTAGGCTTTCAAGCCCCAACTGCCCGAAACTACTGGTTTTAAGGCGCCAGTGACTCGCCTTTCGCCCCTTCTCCTGTTCGTCAAAACAAGTCTGCTGTGTGAAGGCCAGTAGTTGCACTTTGTCTTCAGTGACTATATTAGACGCACGCCCAGGGAACATTTAGTTGGTGTTGAGAGTTAATTCTCATAACCCCCCCCCCCCCCCCCGCTATAACAACATTTATAACCCAAATGCTATTAAGCGCCGTTCAAAGTTCAAATTGTGTGTTCTCTTTCTGCTGTCTTGAACCAGTTTATTGTGGTTTTTTACATGTGACCTAAAACGTTTGTGTGCCAGGTTGTTTTAGTCGTTCCATTCTTCGATTGCAGTTTGCACACACACACCAATTTCAAGTCTCCTACAAACTTTCACATTCAAGTCTCTTACAAACTGTCACATTCAAGTCTCTTAAAAACTGCCACATTCTAGTCTCTTACAGACTGTCACATTCTAGTCTCTTACAAACTGTCACATTCAAGTCTCTTACAAACTGCCACATTCTAGTCTGTTACAAACTGTCACATTCAAGTCTCTTACAAACTGCCACATTCTAGTCTCTTACAGACTGTCACATTCTAGTCTCTTACAAACTGTCACATTCTAGTTTCTTACAAACTGTCACATTCTCGTCTCTTAAAGACAAATAAATTCAAGTCTTCGACCAACCATCAAATTCAAATATATTATAAACCTTCAAATTCAAGTCTCCTAAAAAAACCATCACATAAAACGTTTTTCTGAAAACAATAAAAGTCAAGTCTTTTACAAAAGATAAACGTCAAGTATTACAGACCATCAAATTCAAGTTTTTTTGTTAAACAATGAACCCCAAGTCAGTTACAAACAAGCAACATCAAATCGCTTGCAAACCCTCAAAGCCACTTCATTTACAAATAATCAAATCCCAGGCATTCACAAACAATCAAATTCAAGTTTGTTTTTAACATCATCAAAGTCAAGTCTCTTATAAACCATTAAATGCAAGTCACTTACAACAATCAAAACCATATCACTTACAAACCGCCAACGCCAAGCCTCTTGTAAGCAATCAACGTCAAACCTCTTGCACACCATCAAATACAAGTCTCCTACACACCATCAAATTCAAGTAATTTTTAAACAATCAACGTTAAGTCTCTTACAAACCATCGAAATTAAGTCACTTACAAACCATCGAAATTAAGTCACTTACAAACCATCGAAATGAAGTCACTCACAAACCATCGAAATTAAGTCACTTGCAAACCATCAAAGCCAACTATCTTACATCCAAAACAGCGAAGATCGATCCCTAGTCAACATTATTTATAATGCTGCTCATTGATCGCGTGTTCCCTCTAAAAGAATCCCAGGGTCATCACAACAGTTGGCTCACTTACAGTAAACGTGTATTCACAAATTTGACAGTGGGGGTTACACTATAGTGCGGTTCACAATGTTTGCAACGTTTAAAAATATAATATTTCAGCTTCTTTATGAACACAATTTTTCACATTTTACGTCTGACCTTCAGATCACCATGTCCCAATGGTGAATATTATTTTCTTGCCCACAAACTTATGGTATACAATTTTCTTTATTTAGGGTATACAAAAACCAGACCTGCTAAACGAAACTAGTATTTTAAAAAAAAATGATTACCCCATCATAACAGTGAGTATTTTTGGAAATTACATTTTCCACGTGATTCACGATATATTTCCAACTTCAACCCAAAACACACTCACAGCCAACTGTAGAAGACCATGGATCACTTATTTTCAACAGGTCTAGTTAGCCTTCCGATGTGTCAATGTCTGAATACAAATTGTTACATAGACGTAGCTTAACTAATTGTTAACGTTTGCAACTACACTGAGTCTAAAAGTCAAGTTTGTTGCACTCCATACAAAAGCATTCCAGATGAATCAATATTTTTGTAGAGAAGTTAAGTGTTGTAAACTATATCGGAGTATCTAAAACCTGGAACAGAAAACTATTCACGCTTGGGTTTAAGTAAACGGTTATTTGATCGATTGCTCCAAGACCTTGGAAGTTCGTGTTCCATCCAGATAAATACGCAGGGAAGAAAAGAAACGGGCAGATTGCTTTGACAGGGATATGATTGGAAAAAAAGAATTGTAGAATGGTTGATTCCAAAGAAACAGTAACACTAAGGAAACTGGTCTCGTCTGAGAACATACAATGCCATTGATGTATCGACATCTAGGCTGTGGAGACTAAGGAACATGGGCTTTATCTATAGAATGTTTGTTAGCGAGGGAAACGTCATCTGTTGGAAGCCGCATCTAGTATCCACAAGAAGCAAGTATTTATGTGAAGTCAGTAGATGTAACTATTGAAAGATTAGTACCAAGTGGCAAAGGACAGCGCTTGATAAGAGCACTTGCAGGTCAGGTCAGGTCAGGTCATCCCGTAACCGGTGAGATCGTTGGGGTACACATGAAGACATCCTCACAACTCCACGCCACCCCTCTCTGTCAGATGCCGCTGTCTGTGACTCTTCTGGTCGGAGACTGGTCCATTCTTTTATGTTGTCCTCACATCTCTTTTTGGGCCGGCCTCTTCGTCGTCTGCCATGCACCTTCCCGTGGAGGATTGCGTTTGCAAGACCATTTGATCTCGCTATGTGACCGTATCAAGTGAGTTTCCTTCTTTTGACAGTTGCCAAGAGATCTTCGAAAGGCCCTATTGCCGTTGTAATTCTATTTCGTATTTCCTCGTTTGTAACTCGATCTTTGTACGTGACGTTTACAAGTTTTCGGAAACATCTCATCTCCAAGGCCTGTATCCTTCGTTGAACATAATTGGCTGGTGAACAATGCAGAACTCATTTGTTCTTCAAATTAAACGGACAATCGGGACTATCATGCCGAGATGAATGGTAACATATCTAGAGAGTGTATTGAAAAAAAAAATGGTTTTTCAGTCCTTGGAGAGACCCTCTGTTTTTTAATGGACGACGCATAATACCTCAACGCAGTGACACAAAAAGACAAAATCCAGTAGAAAAGATGCAATAAAGATGTGGCTCACTAAAGAACACATACATTTTAACAAAACGTATATACAACCGGAAATGCTTTCCCTTGTCAAGCAAACAGGAAAGGAAAAGACATTTACCATAGACAAGTTGATCCAAGAGCACGGTCATATGTGTTTGAAATTGGCACCTTGCCATTTACACTTAAACTCAATTGAACTCGTTTGGGCGAGAGTTAAAGGACAAGTAGCAGCTGAAAATAAAACTGTCAACCTAAGCGATAGAAAACAACTAACATATGCCGCCCTCTTGAATATATACAAAGATTATTGGGCTAAATGTGAGGACCACGTATTAAAAGAGGAAGAAGGCTATTGGATAAAAAAATGGATGCATCGTTCGTTAAGCCGAGAGCAGTAATCAATGTACTGTAATCGCATGATTCTGATTAAGTGAGAAATTAACTAACATGTTGGTTTTCCGAGAAATAAAAGTTTCCATCACCTTGGCACAACGATCCTTTTTAGGCCCATATTATTCAATTTGAAGATGGATCTCAGAACCGAATTATAATCATTTATTGGTTTGGTCCAAGCATCTATTTATAAAACTGGACCAATCCATATGAAGTATGTGCTTCCTATGTTCCATTTATCACATGTTTGTACATCTGCATTGCATTCTTTCTACGAAAGGCATAGTTACTTCTTACAGTAGCTACAATACATGAGCTACAGTAAAAAGGACATTATGTGGTACCTAATGTAGAAAATGTAATTCAAAGTGGAGAGAGGCTTATGCCTAAAGACAGACACTATTTTTTAATTTACGGTAAACTATTTTCTGCAGGACAAAATAAATCTCTTACTAATAAAGATCCAAGGAACTAGCCACTTTAAGAAAGCGACAATACCTGACAAAATGTAAATAATAAACTCCTTGGGACATTGAAAATATAAGACTATGTGCAACAATTCACGTTTATCGGCCCAATGATTATTGAGATATTAGACGGCAATTGACGGCAACCATTGTAAAAGAGACTATAGTTTTAGTTTTATATGATAATATTGCAAGTCCTATTCAAAATCCTCATAGTCACAATTTTGCGAAATGTTTGAAAAATTTGGCAATTCGCGTTTTTCTTATCACTCGATTATCCCCCTTTGATGCATGCCATCTTCGGGGTCACTTAAAACTAAAAGTTCATTAGGTATATGGCCATCTAATTGAACGTTGCATGACACTGTTTCTGTGTGACTTCTTGAAGAAATCAATAAGGGCATTAAATGTTGCTTTCCGATTCACTGTCAAACGATAATCGCAATTCACTTTTAGATTTAAAACAAGACTTTCCCTAGGTAAAAAAGGAAAATAAATCTTCTCAGCTTTCATAACTTAAATTATTGTTGTTTTCGAGTTCCCGCAATTAGCTGGTTACTCTTTTATTAACCCTGAAAATGGCTTAGCTTGGCTTGGTTCGTTCTCAATCTTCCGCTACCAAACCCTGTAAGGGCTTAAGTAGCAGAATGTAGTCCAGAGAACGGAATGCGTTGTGTCGTAGTTTACAGCTTGACTGCGATATTTGCACCTTTTTTTAGTACCGGGTTAGCATTTCCTCTTCGATCCCTTCTCCTTAGCCAGTCTGCCTGCTGCAGCATGTTATCCATGATCACCGCGTGGAGGTGTAGAAGGGTCTTGGCAGCTCTGGTTAGCTGGCCATGACGCTAGCAGTCAGCTTTGGGTCGCTGACCACTGCAGCTCATGTGCTGCTCAGCATCTTGATCCCGCTCTGAAAATGACGTTAAGTGGCGGGTTGCAGTAGCTTTTCTCACATCCCGAAGGTGCTGATGTAAGTGGACCGGGGTGCCCCAGGGGGTTGTGCTCTGCTTGGTTTTATCTGCAGGTCACTCACTACTACGGGGATCACGTCGATACCTCACCTCGTTAGCCAGGCTGCAATGAAAACAGCCGAGGAAGTTGAAGTGAGGTTCCTGGACAGTATGTATTGCTAGACTCTGACTAACATGTCCGATATATTTAGCTTGACCAGACGTTAGTCTTCCTCCCATTCATAACTTAGATTATTTGTAAAAGTCAACGTATATTTGTGACAAACTTACTGTTAATAGAAAGTTACAACGAAGACCTGGGTATATCCTTTCCGTACTGCATGTGACTGAAACATGGCTGGAATTGTAGACTTCAGGATTCCTACAGCTAGCATTTTCTGGTTTAACTAGTGAAGTAGAAAAACATTATGATTCCTGCGGCGTTGGATGGTCATTTAGTAGTTGGTTTGACAGTAGTAAGAGAAAGTGAACATCTCTTTATAAGTGTGTGTTGTGTTTGGAGAAATTACACCAGTAAATAAGGAAGTAGTAGTATACGTAGTGGTAAGTTGTAGTAAGACCAGCTTTGGAATTCTAGGTTGCAGTAGATGTAAGATATGTCAGTAGATTTAGTAGTAGTTGCTGTTCTTGTGGTAGGTTTACAGTAGGTTGAAGCTGTAAAAGTAGTAGTAGTAGTAGTAGTAGTAAAAGTAATGGTACTAATCCTAGTAGTAGCCGTAGTAGTAGTAGCAATAGTAATAACATTAGTAGTAATAGTAGAAGTAGTAGTAGTAGTAGTAGTAGTAACATCAATTATGGTATTAACAATAGTGATATTAGTAGTAGTAGCAGTAGTAGTAGTAGTAGTAGTAGTAGTAGTAATAGTAGTAGTAGTAGTAGTAGTAGTAGTAGTAGTAGTAGCAGCAGTGGTGGAGGTAGTAGTTTTAGTGCTATGAGTAATAACAGTAGTAGTAAAAAAAATATTAGTCGCAGTAGTAATGGTGGTACTAGTAGTGATACAATTACGAGTAGCAGTAATAATATGGTAGTTGTAGTAGCAGTAGCTGTAGTAGTAGTAGTGTAGCCGTAGTAGTAGTAATAGTAGTAGTAGTAGTAGTAGTAGTAGTATAGTAGTAGCGGTAGTAATAGTAGTAGTAGTAGTAGTAGTAAGAGTTGTAGTAGTAGTATTTGTAGCATTAGTAGTATTTGAAGCAGTAATAACAGTAGTAGTAAAAATAATATTAGTCGCAGTAGTAGTGGTGGTACTAGTAGTGATGCAATTACGAGTAGCAGTAATAATATGGTAGTTGTAGTAGCAGTAGCTGTAGTAGTAGTAGTGTAGTCGTAGTAGTAGTAGTAGTAGTATAGTAGTAGTCGTAGTAATAGTAGTAGTAGTAGTAGGAGTTGTAGTAGTAGTATTTGTAGCATTAGTAGTATTTGTAGCAGTAATGGTAATAGTAGTAATAGTTGTTGTTGTTGATGTAGTAGTAGTAGTATTAGTAGTATTAGTAGTAGTTGCTGTTGTTGATGTAGTAGTAGTAGTAATAGTAGTAGTAGTAGTAGTAGTAGTAGTACTAGTAGTAGTAGTAGTAGTATTAGTAGTAGAAGTAGTAGTAGTAGTAATAGCAGTAGTAGTAGTAGTAGTAGTAGTAGTAGTAGTAGTAGTAGTAATAGAAGTAGTAGTAGTAGTAGTAGTAGTAGTAGTACCAGCAACGGTATTAGTAATTGTAGTAATAGTTGCAGATGTACCGTACTTTCACACTCATGTTGTTTAACCACTTACCGTATACAGAGATATTGTAATATGCGACTCTGGTAGTATCCTCTTCAATGCATTTGAAAAACGATATATTCCTATTGGCAGCAACCACTTGAAGAGAACTTTCATTTATTGTCACATTTCTTGATCCCCTAAACGAAAATGGCATTAAGTCTTCACATGTACCATTAATATCACACCTGGAAATGTTGAAGGATTTTCCACTCTGGTCCTGAAATTGCCATATTAGGCTTCGGAGATGCAGTGAAACAATGGACAAGAACGCAGGTTTGCCTTCTTCAGTTATCAGAGTATTATAAGTTGCATTTTCACCTGTTAGAAATTGCACAAAAAAACAACAACAACTGTTTATGCAATAAACTTATCACATGTTCGTTGTTGTATAGCAGTTGTTGATGCCTAGAGCCTCCAGGCGTTGACATGGATCTACTGTCCTGCTCATACCGGGGTTCGGGATCAAGATGTCGAGCAGCGCATGAACTGCAGTGGTCAGCGACCCATAGCTGACTGCTAGAGTCAGGGCCAGCGAACCATAGCTGCCAAGACCCTTCTACACCTCCACGCGGTGATCCTGGATAACAGGATGCAGCAGGGCAGACTGGTTAAGGAGAAGGGATCGAAGAGGGAATGTTAACCCGGTACTAAAAAAATTGTTTGCTGAAGTCGGATGTGTTGGACCGAAAGGTGCAAATATCGCAGCCAAGCTGTAAACTACGACAGAACGCATTCCGTTTTCTGGACTACACTCTGCTACTTAAGCCCTTTCAGGGTTTGGTAGTGGGAGATTGAGAACGAACAAAGAAGAAGAAGAAGACACCGGGGTTCAGGGCAATGAAAGAGCTGACATCTTGGCTTCACAAGCTCCCATCATTGGTACATTAGTGGTGGATAGAAGTGACATTTTGAATTCAATCAATGGCCGCCTGTTGGATGATGACACCGAAATAGATGAAGCAGTAATCCACAGACTGCAACGTTTCGACATTAATCGAGGTTCGAGCGGAGTGGGGCGCATGAGAGGACGGCGTAGGAGAGTGTACAACCAGCGAGCTACAGGGACCATCACCATCCATACCTTACGACATATGATGAGAGAAGCTGAGCACCTATGGGTATGCCTGGAGTTCAGTGACGTCGATTCTTAGAAACGTAAACTTCTTTGTCTAACGTAAAATCATGTTTTAAGAGGGGATGTTGACAAGTTCCCTTCCTCGCAGTATTTGCTTCCCATATAGCATGCCACGTATACATTTACACTTCTGTTGAAACGGGCCGAAAGCAGGAGCAAAACCCGACAACATTGTCCTGAAACATGAGCGCTCTATAATTACACAAATCCAGCATTTTTCAATGGAGGTTCAGCGGTGTGGCTTCGGGTTCCAGAAGATTTCTAGTTATTTTTCTTTGGTTTTTTGGTGTCTTAATTCGCCATCAATGCAGATAGTGATGAGACAGGGATGCCTGCTCTCCCCTTTCCTGTTCTTGTTGGCTATAGATTGGATACTGAAGACATCAATCGGAGGCAACGGACTGGTATTCAGTGGACACTATTGTCACAATTGGATGTCCTAGACTAGGTAGATGATCTGGTACTTTTGTCACACAATCTTAGTCAAATGCAAGAGTAAATTTATAGGTACAAGAACAATGATCCAAACTGCGACTCAATATCAACATGGCTCCTTAAACTCAACACATCAAAGTGTGTACATTTGATTACACAACACTTTATATAAATGGATGAGATGAGATTAACGTCTGGTCAAGTAAAACATACTGAATGAACAATGTTTTTAGAATCAGGTAAAATATTCTAACCAAAACCTCAACCTCGCTTTCTCATAGTTTACCGAGCAAACGGGCTGCTTAATCCAGATAATTAGATGAGGGATCGACGTGATCCACATAGTAGTGAGTGACATTCACGTAGAACCAAGTATAGTACATTCGTCCGTCTGCAGGACGTCCGATCCACCTTCGTTGCTACAGCAACCTGCTACTTATCTTACTCATTTAAACCAGAGCGTAATAGTAACCAAAGAGTGAGAAACTAGGGCAGCCAGTAGAAATATTCCAAAATAAATCGGATCAATGCTGTTATATTTTCAACCTTAGCAATACTATCAAAGTGTTTAAAATTGAAAACAAAATACGAGGCTTATTTAACTGAAACCGGACAAAACTGCAACAAGTGAACATACCTAGGATGCGCATGATGACGTCACTTCAGGTGAAAACAGCACATACCAACCGTCAAGTTAAAAAAAATGTCATTATTCTCCCACTGATAATTTCCTCAGTAGACCGTTGAAAACATGGCGGGTGTGATACGGAATCCGTCTAGAGTTGATCAGCAAGCGGTAATTCGGTTTGCTAGCAGCTGAAGGATGTCGACAAGCTGACATTTATCGCAGAATGCAGGCAGTGTATGGTGACAAAAGTGTGCCGAAGACAACAGTGAAGAACTGGAAAACGATTTCTAAAGAAGGACGTGAGATAACGAAAGATCTTCCGATACCAGGTCTGGGGCATATTGGTGCGTAAACTCACGTCCTTTGTTAAACATCGTTGTCCAGTTCTTCCCTGTTGTCTTATGCAAATTTTTGTGACGAATAATTAGTAGTGTAGAATGAAACAAATAATTATCAAGAAGCCATCTCATATCAGTGTCAGATAAAACATGCTGATCAAGGTAACATCTCATATCAGTGTCAGATGAAACATGCTGAACAAGGTGACATCTGATATCAGTGTCAGGTGAAACATGTTGATCAAGGTAACATCTCGTGTCAGTGCCAGGTGAAACATACTCATCAAGATACTATATTGATCAAGATAACACCTAATGTCAGTGACAGTTGAAACATACTAATCAAGATAACACCTCATGTCAGTGTCAGGTGAAACACACTGATAAAGGTAACCATATCATGTCAGTGTCAGGTGAAACATACTGATCAAGATATAATCTCATGTCAGTGTCAGGTGAAACATACTGATCAAGATAATACCTCATGCCCCAGTCTGGGCTGTTGATGCTACGTTACGGCAGCCTGGCCAACGAGATGTAGATTAACAAGGTAATACTCATAGTAGTTGTCCATCACAAGTGATGAAGACCACTCTCTTTGTTCAGCCGTGTGGACAGTCGTATCTCTTGCCTTGTCCGCTGAAATGGGTGACTTGCGCGGTGATTTGGATTAAAGTGAGGAAGAAACTGCGCCTTTTGTCAACCTCACTCACAGAGCCTAAGCTACCTTTTGCCAGTGGCAAGACATTCATCGAGACGACTGGAGATAGCATAGGATGCAGATTTTGCCTCAGGGTTTCCACCGAAGCCTTTCCGTAAACATGTAACCCGCAGGGTAGAAAGGTGGGATGGCATCTAACGCAGTTTGTCGTGCCTTTTCGATAACCACAAGAGGTCGTATGCATAACACTCAGCGTGTGAGTGAGTCTGGCATCTCTCCCCAGCTGTATTCAGCTCATCATAGTAGCATCTAAAATTCCCACACGCCAAATTCGCGAAGGTGAACCGGCAGAACCAACCCGTGAAATACGACACAGGTATTAGCGTTGTTCCATTCAGCCGGCGTCCAGACAAGGATAAACGGATGGAAGAAATCACAAAAAAAGAACGAAATAACAAGTCCAGACGGAAAACAACACCACGTTTCCGTGAACACAAGTGTAAGTCGTCGACTAGTGTGAATTCCAGGCAAATCCGTGGTCTGGCGGCATCCATAATGATCCAAAACAGTAGAGACATGTAGACTCGCAACCAGTTATGGCGCCATCTTTGCCAGATATACGCATAGTTTATTAACGTGGGTAGTATTGCACTATAGTCATCACTACCTCGGTCCATCTTCTCAGGAACGTCTCTGGTTGGAACAAGAGCCGCTGTAACCTGCTACAAAAAAAACTTCATCATCAACAGCAACAACAAGAACATCACCAATTTCTCCTTCATCTTACCCGTTTCCAACAGGAGGCAACAGAATATAATAGACCGCCAAATGATAATTTTATCCATGATGGAGACCTTAAAAACAAAACAAGAGTTTCATTACACCCAGTAAAACAATTTAATGAAAGTGTTACAATATCATGTCATTGATAATAATAGCAAAATAAGCTAGCAATAACATCGATAAAGAATTATGTTTTCATTATCAACATTCAGAAAACAGAATTGACTATGACAACACAAGGAAAAACAAAAAAAGCCAAATGCATACATTACTTCGCATTAATTTACTCGTCAGATTTTCAGGTTCAAATTTTATCTTGAGCTGCTCGTGTATATAATTAAAATAGAAAAAATACCACTTTAACTTCCTGGTGTGTTGTCTCAAGTTTGATGTTATTGAACACATTCCCCACCATTTCCTTAGGTTCCCCAGTTGTTTAAAAAAAAATATCTTTCTGTATTTAAAAAAAAATAAAGATTGTCAGACCAGCCCATTTCGGTTATAACTCGTAAAGGTCAGGTCATCCCGTAACCGTTGACGTCGTTGAAGCACAGCTGAAGACACCCTCGCAATCCCACACCATCTCTCTGCCATCGGCAGCTGCCTGTGCCTCTTTGGTCGAAAGTTGGTCCATGTTTTATGTTGTACTCCCACCTCTTTTTGGGGCGATCTAATCGTAGTCCGCTTTGCATCTTTCTGTGCAGGATCGTATTTGCAAGACCGTTTGATCTCGATAGGTGTTCGTACCAAGCGAGTTTTTGTCTTTTGACTATTGCCAAGAGGTCTTCCGAAGGCCATATTGCTGGTTTAATTCTTTTTCGCATTTACTAATGTTCGCCTAGGCATCTAGATCCCGTTGCGTCGATCGATCAATACCATATCCAACAACTGAGACTTGTAGCCAAACCTCGTTCACTGCCGAAGGAGAGACTGCTATATGTCGGAGCCATGAGAAACGGGCTTCAGCCGGTCGGTGGGAGACCGTTGTAATTGGTCACTGTACGATGCGGAAAAACTGACTTTGTCCATGTACCTGCAGACGGAGTGTAGCAATTCAGGAACTGATAATCTCAATTGAAAGAACATTTGGTAAATGGCGTCTGACAATAATGAATTCAACTCCCCCAATGTGGTAGGGTCCTTCCTCCTGCACCAACGTGAATTTCACCTCCATTGTCGTACCAAGTATAGTGCGATTAGTGATGGGCGCGAGTTACGGATAGGCGAATGAATTCATACCTACTATTTTTCAAATTAACCATGAAATGGTTTTGCTTGTGCATTCTTCTTCTTCTTCTTTTTCTTCTTCTTCTTCTTCTTTTTCTTCTTCCTCTTCTTCTTCTTCTTCTTCTTCTTCGTACGCTGTCAAACGTCAACCTGTATTTTTTCGAAAAAAGCAGCGGTCATCATGAGGCTGTCGACACTGCCTGGACATTGTAGACGTTATCTTTTCTAATGATACTAGCATCATTATCATCTACCATGTCGTCAAAATAGTTGTGCATTGGGTCCATAGACATTCAGACACACATGGCAATGACGAGGTACACATCCCAGAAAAGATGGAATCCAGTCATGATAATCACAAACAAAAATAACTTTACAAACAGCCATGCATGTCAAAAGAATAGTTGACATATGGCATACACCTGGATATTTCAATACCTTGTGTTTCAAGTAAACATACATCCCGTTCATCAAAACAAAAGTGCAATAGCTAATATTATTATAATTAATCAAATAAAACTCTTTTTCAAGAGGAGAGATCTCTAGTGTCAACTGACTTACGATTACAAATCAAAACTGTCGTGCGAATTTGTTCCCATTGCTGGGGTAGTAGAGTGGTTTTAAAACTGAGGACTATAGACTGCGTAACCTCTACCATCGCCACGTCGTGTGCCGACTATGTTTGTTTATTTCACTCCCAACAAACAAAACACATTTGCCTAATTTTAAGAAGTCGACTACAGATTATAATAATAATGACAAAGTTATTTTAAGCGTTATTGCACCGCTGCATCGATCGACCACTGGCATGGTCACATGCTGTAGCCTGTCGTCAGACTCAGGTAGAGCTGAGGAATAGTCTGCCATCAGTCGAAACCGTGGGTTGCTGGAATGACCCAAATGCCCAGAACCATGTGGTTTTAAGGCGAGTCGGGTACCGAGGTCCTTGCGAACTGCTTGAGGAGAATAGAGTACTCCGCTGCCTTGTTACGGGGGCTGCGAGAAGTGTGTTTAAATAGAAGTGTGTTTATCTTCCGCTAATTGGTCCGGGAAGAGGTGAGTGTCATCAGCCTAAGTAGGGAGGTCCTTTAGTATTTAGTAGGTTAACTGAACTTCATGCCACTGTCGGGCGAGGCGCTACCCAAAACTTTGTCCTGATTTCCCCCTCATGGAGATGGGAGCAGTATTCACTTTGCGCTGCGGAAGACACAAATGAGATGCTTTAAAGCGACACATTTGTTTACCTAAGTGCAGACAACTTACACGGAATACATTCTTAAGTGCTATACATCAACTGGGTACATACGGCCTTGAGTGCTAGCCGTCAACTGGGTACATACAACCTTGAGTGCTAGCCATCATCTGGGTACAAACGGCCTTGAGTACTAGCCATCAACTGGGTAGATACAGCATTGAGTGCTAGCTATCAACTGGGTACATACAACCTTGAGTGCTAGCCATCAACTTGGTACACAACACCTTGAGTGCTAGCTATCAACTGTGTAGATACAGCATTGCGTGCTGGCCATCAACTTGGTACATACAACCTTGAGCGCTAGCCATCAACTGGGTACATACAGCATTGAGTGCTAGCCATCAACTTGGTACACACAACCTTGAATGCTAGCCATCAACTTGGTGCATACAACCTTGAGTGCTAGCCATCAACTTGATGCATACAACCTTGAGTGCTAGCCATCAACTTGGTGCATACCTTGAGTGCTAGCCATCAACGTGGTCCATACAACTTTGTGTGCTAGCCATCAACTTGGTGCATACAACCTTGAGTGCTAGCCATCAACTGAGTACATGCAGCCTTGAGTGCTAGCCATCAACTGGGTACATACCTTTTTGAGTGTTAGCCATCAACTTGGTTTTTAATGCGGCCTTAAGTGCTAGCCATCAACTGGGTACATACAGCATTGTGTGCTATCCGTCGACTGGGTACATTTTAATCCGATTCAAAACTTGGGAACATCTGAAATGAGCACAAACACCGTAACGAGTCGTGAGCATAGCCTGCCAAACGCCATCTTACGCAATCCTAAAGAATAGCTCAAAATTAATGGAGTTTTTCCAAGCATATCGTCTAATTTGTTTGGCTTGGCCTAGGCTTCGTTCGTTCTCAATCTCCTGCTACCAAACCCTGAAACGGCTTAAGTAGCATAATGTAGTCCAGAGAACGGTATGCGTTGTGTCTTAGTTTACAGCTTGACTGCAATATTTGCACCTTTCGGTCCAACACATCCGACTTTAGCAAACCATTTTTCTAGTACCCGGTTAGCATTCCCTCGTCGATCCCTTCTACTTAGCCAGTCTGCTTTGTTGCAACCTGTTATCCAGGATCACCACGTGGAGGTGTAGAAGGGTCTTGGAAGCTCTCGTTCACTGGCCCTGTTATGTATCGCTGACCACTGCTGCTCAGCATCTTGATCCCTAATTTGTTTAATCTTCTTACTTTTGTAGTAATTGTCTTTGTTAGGAAGGGCTAGTAAAAATATGTCTAGTCAAGACAAATAAACATTAACAAAATGCAATTGTCAATTGATCAAACGAGGCGATGTTCACGGGACAAAAAACCCGCATCAAAAAATTTTCAAAATATAAAACTGTTAAATATGAAACTGTACTTTTAATATATGTCCATGTGGCTGAGCATCTAAATTCCTAGACGCGTACTAAACTATTCTACCAAGATATAAGTATACACCTTACCATGTACACATTAGCACAGAAGCAATGCAGCGATGGCAGAATCGTATCATTCTATAACTGAGCGATAAACATTGAAAACTACTTAAAACAATAAAAACTATTAGTACTGTGTCTATTTTTGTTGCTGGCGTTCTCCAGATTTACAGATTTTAACAC
The DNA here is from genome assembly GCA_036924085.1 of Ariolimax columbianus. NCBI lineage: Eukaryota > Metazoa > Mollusca > Gastropoda > Stylommatophora > Arionidae > Ariolimax > Ariolimax columbianus. The sequence continues at coordinate 15,465,479 of JAVGWX010000011.1, forward strand.
ATATCCCCGTGGTCAAAGACCAACATCTAAACACGTCGGGCAATCACTCCTCACAATAAAATAACCTCCTTCCTAATAGCGGTATCTGACATGGGACTATCGAATCTCTATTATATTTGAAAATTAAAATCTCTGATAGGGTCTGTGCTTGGATATGACGTACACATACCCGGATGCATCTTATCTGTTTTAGGAAAGCCGTTAAAAACATCCCACTGCAGGAAATAAGCAATGACTTTCATATTTATCAGTATAAATTGATGCAACTAGCGCTATTATTATTGTTTTATTGTTTTTTTTTTGGTGCTATTTAATTATTATTATCAAAAGACAAATCGGAAAACACAGAAATAGTAATTTTGCCGATTGTTTGGCAAGAAATTGTACATTAAAAAATGTTTTATAACCTACAACTTGTATACACGTCTGTTTTTTGTTCTTTATTTGTTTTCGTAATAGTGTTCATTTCTAAAATTGTGTTTCATTCTGTCATTTATATAGAATAATGTAGGAGCATTAAAAGATAATCAGAAGTTGATTGACAATGGCAGTCCAGAGACTATGGAAACTGATGAACCTATTACAAATACCGGCAAATCAACAAAAGTTGAGATTTTGATAATTTTTGCTTATCCCATGGCAGCATACAGCTGTGAAACATGGATAGTTTCCAAAACCTCAAATAAGAGAAACGAGACCTTTGATTCGAAATGTTGAAGAATGGTCCTCAGAATAGCATTTCCCAAAAAAAAAAAAAAGAAGAATGCAGACATTCGACAAGAGTTGGGCACAGATGAGAACTGGTTCATAAACTTCATTATGATCAGAACATAGAAATACTTTGGCCACATCAAAGAACACAACGCTTTTGAGATAACTGTAACAAAAAGCAGTGTGGGGATATGCAGATGTAGACCAAGAAGGTGATGTCAGCAAGATGGAAAGGAATGCTCTGGAGAAGGATATAAATTTAGCAAGAAATCGAGTTTCTTTAAGACGGGCTGTGATGAGAGTGACGTTCTGCAAAGCACATGCCACATGATGGTGATGATGATGACGATTAATCATAAAGCAATGTGCCAACATTTTCGACCGGTATTTTGTTTTGACCTATAGCTTGTATTTACGCTGCATTTTTCTTGATTCTTTTTCACATTATTTATCATGTTTATAATTACGGTTTCACACTCCCATTAAAAAGGATAATATCTACGTATTAATCAGACAATAATGCACCAACATTTTCAACAAGCGATTGTTTTATTTATTTAGGGTTGAATGTCTAAAACTTAAACGGGGTTATGTGAATATACTGTCCCAGTCATGTTGGAGGGGAAATGACAAAAAAAAAGGAATGCTATCTTTTTATGGTGGAGTCATTGGCTATGAATTTTAAGGACATATCGGAATTAATCCATTTTGCTCGTCAGATACTGATTCTGCAGTCGACCTACGACCGTTACAAATAATTTAGTAGTTTCTTCTCCGTCGCTCGTTCTCAAACTCCCACTACAAGTCCTGAAAACGGTTGTACAGGTAGCAGGAAATTGTCTGGAGAACGGAATGCGTTGTGTCGTAGTTTACACCTTGACTACGATATTTGCACCATTCAGTCAGACACATCCGACTACAGCAGCCTTTTTTGGATATTGGGTTAGCCTTTCCTCTTCGATCCCCTCTCCTTAGACAAGCTGTCCTGTTGCAGCATGTTATCCATGATCACCGTAAGAAGGTGTAGAAGGGTCTTAACAGCTCTGGTTCTCTGGCCCTGAAGCTAGCAGTCAGTTTTGGGTCGCTGACCTCTGCCGCTCATGTACTGCTCAGCATTTTGATACCTAGTAGTAGTTTGTCATCAAATATGTATTGATCATGGAGAGACGCTGAGGGCAGCTCAGGAATCTTCGTAAGTATTGAACTACATGGATCTTCTTCTTTTTCTTTTTCTTCTTCTTCTTCTTCTTCTTCTTCTTCTTCTTCGTACGCTGTCAGACGTCAACTTGAATTTGTTCGAAGAAAGCAGCTGTCATCCTGATGCTGTCGACACTGCCATAGAGCTTGTCTAGTGGTGCCACTGTTGATGGCCACATGTGCTTTCTCTGGTCCTCGTATGTATGGCAATTTTGCAGCAGATGTTCAGCGGTCATTTTCCCGGTACCACATGTGCATTCGTTAGTGCCACCTATCTTCAGTTTATTGAATAGGTGGTACCTCAGTCTGTTGTGGCCTGTGCAGAGTCTGAAGACGACGACCTGCTCTCTTCTGTTCAACTGGTAATAGGCATCGCTTTTTGTGTGTAGCCAGTATGTTCTGTTTCCAATTTGGCCGTGTATCTGGCCCGAATAAGCCGTTTGGACTCTTCGTAGGTCACACTAGAATCTGGTTGTGTTAGTCTTGCACCTTCTTTTGCCAGTCTGTCTGCCTCCTCGTTGCCTTGGATGTTACAATGGGACGGAACCCACTATACCACTACTCTTTTTGGTGCGGACTGCTGGCATAGTTGATAGAGTACTGCTATTAAATCATTAGAACTACATGGATCGTTAGTATCCACACTCATCGAATTTGCTGATAGAAACTGATCACTCACGCATCTGTCAGAAGTGCAATTGAATCGGAACTTAATCAACTACCACTGCGCTGATACACAGCGTGTTTAGAAATGTATGCACACTTTAAATATTAATTAATGCAGTTTGCAATTAAGGTAATGCAATATTTTTAGTTGAAATGAAAGAGGAACACGCGTGATTATTTTGATCAATCGTCACTGCTCAAACTAACAGCTGTTCTGGTCAAGACGATTATGACAACGTCGTTGCACAGCTTTATAAAACCATTCGTTTGGGATATGAGCATAGTGTCTCCCATTTACTAAGTTTAGTTCATCGATTCCTGCTGGTGTTGTCAGAAAAACATCATCTGTTATATATCACTATGAGAAGGTCCAACAGCCTAAATTCAGATCAACGAGGGAAGCACTAAATGATGTAATAATATGTTCGCTTAGGCGTCTAAGGCCCTTTGCGTTGATCAGCAACATTCATGACCCACTTTTGCGCATAGCTCCAGGCCTCATCCAGATCGAAGGTGGTGGCTGCTATCTGCTGAATTCCTAATGTTTGGAGACAGCTCCTTCGGGGCCTCCAACCGGTCGGGGGACGTCTTTTGGTGCTGGAGAACGATTTGTAAACTATCTTGTGGCCATGTGTTTTCTGATCCACCAGTATGGCATGCTGAATGAAAGAAACTAGGCGGCGGTCCAGTGTTTTCTGATCCAGCCGTATGGCATGCTGAAACAAAGAAACTAGGCGGCGGTCCAGTGTTTTCTGATCCACCAGTATGGCATGCTGAATGAAAGAAACTAGGCGGCGGTCCAGTGTTTTCTGATCCAGCCGTATGGCATGCTGAAACAAAGAAACTAGGCGGCGGTCCAGTGTTTTCTGCTCCATCCGTATGGCATGATTAAACAAAGAAACTAGGCGGTGGTCCAGCCATATGCATGATCAAACAAAGAAACTAGGCGGTGGTCCAGTGTTTTCTGGTCCATCCGTATGGCATGATCAAACAAAGAAACTAGGCGGCGGTCCAGTGTTTTCCGGTCCATCCGTATGGCATGATCAAACAAAGAAACTAGGCGGCGGTCTAGTGTTTTCTGGTCCATCCGTATGGCATGATTAAACAAAGAAACTAGGCGGTGGTCCAGTGTTTTCTGGTCCATCCGTATGGTATGATTAAACAAAGAAACTAGGCGGCGGTCCATTGTTTCCGAGATTGGGTGGACGCCTGTTTTAGCATGCACGTTGTGGAAGTATTCAAGTACTCCGCTGGTTACGCATGTGAAAGTCCCTTGATTTTGATAAGTCATGTTTGAGTAATGTCCAGGTTTTAGAGCGGAAAGTAGAACTGGGGCAGGAAAGACTGCTATATGATTTAAAAAAAAAATGTTTACCAAGATAGATACTTTCATCACGATGCTAAGTGGATAGGTGTTCCAATTTGCTGGAAATAAAATTCCTCTACGGGGACAAACATGTCATAAATACGTGGCGTAACGGAATTATGCAACAAAGTTCATCTTCTTCTTCGTTCGCTCTCGCGCTAACAAGCCCTGAACAGTGCTTTGGAAGTAGTAGAATGTAGTCCGGAGAACGGAATGCGTTGTGTCGGTAGTTTACAGTTTTACTTGCAAATGCGTCTTCGGCAGGACAACAAGTTCAATAAACGGATCAGAAATATGGTTTGAGACACCCTGCAATACAAGAAAATCAAGTTACATTTCTCGACAACAATCGATGGATAACTCAAATAACATAAATCCGACAACAACGCGATATAAAAAGACCAACGCAACGCACTTGACGCAAAAAAAAAAAAAAAAAAAATCATCAGTTTGACATGTCGCTCAAAGTATATGTACAGACACAAATAAGAAGGCACGAAAAGTATATGTATTCTTTCACTTTGAGATTTATACACTTGTTTATGTTTATAATAATAAACCACGTAGCGGTGGTCCTGGGTTCATTTGCCAGTTGAGGCGAAAACGTTTTTTTAGACCGCAACAGCTCACAGGTCGACCCATCCTTAAATGGATACCAGTTCAGTCCAGGAAGTAAAAATGGCGAGGGAAAGGAGATGGCTACTGCTCTGATATAGCCTAAACTTTAAAAGATGAGATCCCTTCGCTAACACTTCACACCCCTACGGCAGCAATGCTATGGGCTACGTTAGTTTACTTTGTATAATAAACACATTCTTGTGTTGGCTTTTATTTGTACTTTAAGGATGGATATGTGTGCTTCTCAATAAAGAAGCAATACAATTTGATCAAGCTCCCTGCGACGTCAACCTGGGAATGATGACGGTTATCGTGATGCTGATTATTGTGATGATGATGGTAGTGATGATAATGATGATGATGTTGTTGATGATGATGGTGATTGTGATGATAATTGTGATCGTCATGATAATGGCGATGGTGATAATGAGGGTGTTGGTGACAGTGGTGATGATGATGGTGTTGATTATGGTGGTAGTGATGATGGTGGTGATCATGATGATGATGTCGATGCTGATGTTGATAGTGATGATTATGGGGGTTGTTATATTGATGGGGATGTTGATAGTGATGATTATGGTGGTTATTATGTTGATGGGGATGTTGATAGTGATGATTATGGTGGTTGTTATGTTGATGGGGATGTTGATAGTGATGATTATGGTGGTTGTTATGTTGATGGGGATGTTGATAGTGATGATTGTTATGCTGATGGGTGATGTTGATAGTGATCATTATGGTGGTTGTTATGTTGATGGGGATATTGATGGTGATCATTATGGTGGTTGTTATGTTGATGGGGATGTTGATAGTGATCATTATGGTGGTTGTTATGTTGATGGGGATGTTGATGGTGATCATTATGGTGGTTGTTATGTTGATGGGGATGTTGATAGTGATTATTATGGTGGTTGTTATGTTGATGGGGATGTTGATAGTGATCATTATGGTGGCTGTTATGTTGATGGGGATGTTGATAGTGATCATTATGGTGGTTGTTATGTTGATGGGGATGTTGATGGTGATCATTATGGTGGTTGTTATGTTGATGGGGATGTTGTTGGTGATCATTATGGTGGTTGTTATGTTGATGGGAATGTTGATTGTGATCATTATGGTGGTTGTTATGATGATGGTAGTCGTGGTGATGATGAAGATGGTGGTGATGGTGACAAAGGCGATGCCTATGGTAATTATCATGATGATGATGATGGTGATGATTAAGGGAATTATTATGATGATGTTGGTAATGATGATGATGTTGATGGTGATGATGGTTATGCTGATGATGTTGATCAAGGTAAACATGGTGATGATGTTCATGATAATAACGACGATGATGATATTTGCGTCTCGCCGTTTCTCTCCAGGTGAAGCATATAGCTACCACTAAAGCTGGCACATTTATAGCAAGCAGGTTTTTGTGGTCATTTCGTAACAAATTCGAAGCATATTTCATATTTCTGGGGTAGTTGTCTATCTGGGGTAGTTGTCTCGCCGCAGCGACTCAATTTCAACCAGTGTTCGTAAAGCGATCTCAGTCCCGCCAGGCGGAGCGATAGCGCGGGCTTGCGGAAAACGCTCGCCTGCCTTTCCCCGTAGTGCGAATTGGGTGCGGTTTGTGGTAGTGGCTCCTCCACCGAGGTGCCCTAGTCTGGTCCGTATCAGGAAACGTGGTCCGTCCGTGGTGATTTCTCTAAGGCTTATAGCAGAGCTCGACAGTACGTCTCGCTGGTGGTCCGACTCTCGCAAAGAGCTTGTGACCGGCAAATGGAAAGCAGGAATCGTTGCCTCGAGGCCCTGCGTTCTCTCCCTACGGAGAAGGGCAGGCCAAATGGTGTCTCTAGTCCCAGGGAAATTCGTCGCCGAGGTCGTTGGGATCCGTTCTGCACAGAGCGCTGCCATCCCTCCTCGAGCGAGCCCGGTCGGTCGGTCGTCTGGTGCGTGTGGGAGGCCCCTGTCAGGCGGTTCTAGGTCGACGGAGTGAGGGACGGGTGGAACAACCGTCCGTCCGTCCCGTCAGTCGGTCCCTGCGGCCGTCCCAGTGAGGCTTTTTACACACCCTTCCTCCGCCGACCGGTGTGCGCAGTACGTACGTCTCCGACAGATATCTGGTTGATCCTGCCAGTAGTCATATGCTTGTCTCAAAGATTAAGCCATGCATGTCTAAGTTCACACTGTCTCACGGTGAAACCGCGAATGGCTCATTAAATCAGTCGAGGTTCCTTAGATGACACGATCCTACTTGGATAACTGTGGCAATTCTAGAGCTAATACATGCTTACCAAGCTCCGACCCTCGCGGAAAGAGCGCTTTTATTAGTTCAAAACCAATCGTCGTTTCCCCTCGCGGGGTTGCGGCGTCCCCACTGGTGACTCTGGATAACTTTGTGCTGATCGCATGGCCTCATGTGCCGGCGACGCATCTTTCAAATGTCTGCCCTATCAAATGTCGATGGTACGTGACATGCCTACCATGTTTGTAACGGGTAACGGGGAATCAGGGTTCGATTCCGGAGAGGGAGCATGAGAAACGGCTACCACATCCAAGGAAGGCAGCAGGCGCGCAACTTACCCACTCCCGGCACGGGGAGGTAGTGACGACAAATAACAATACGGGACTCTTTCGAGGCCCCGTAATTGGAATGAGTACACTTTAAACCCTTTAACGAGGATCTATTGGAGGGCAAGTCTGGTGCCAGCAGCCGCGGTAATTCCAGCTCCAATAGCGTATATTAAAGTTGTTGCAGTTAAAAAGCTCGTAGTTGGATCTCAGGCGCAGGCGGGCGGTCCGGCTCGCGCCGGTTCACTGCCCGTTGTCTCCTGCCCTACCGTCTGCCGGCTCTCTCCCACGGGTGCTCTTCGCTGAGCGTCCTGGGTGGCCGGCGCGTTTACTTTGAAAAAATTAGAGTGTTCAAAGCAGGCCTCGGCTGCCTGAATAATGGTGCATGGAATAATGGAATAGGACCTCGGTTCTATTTTGTTGGTTTTCGGAACTGGAGGTAATGATTAACAGGGACAAACGGGGGCATTCGTATTGCGGCGTTAGAGGTGAAATTCTTGGATCGCCGCAAGACGAGCTACTGCGAAAGCATTTGTCAAGAATGTTTTCATTAATCAAGAACGAAAGTCAGAGGCGCGAAGACGATCAGATACCATCGTAGTTCTGACCATAAACGATGCCGACTAGCGATCCGCAGGAGTTGCTTCGATGACTCTGCGGGCAGCTTCCGGGAAACCAAAGTGTTTGGGTTCCGGGGGAAGTATGGTTGCAAAGCTGAAACTTAAAGGAATTGACGGAAGGGCACCACCAGGAGTGGAGCCTGCGGCTTAATTTGACTCAACACGGCCAACACTGAAATGAGTGACATGCCGAGACCACTCTTCTGGGGTCTAATATAGAACTGGTGCTGGACTTAGACCCCCAGAATTCTGGGGTTATGCCCCTGTGGCTCGGTTCTGTCTGCATCCAGTGTGTGACAAAGGAATTGACGGAAGAGCACTATCAGGAGTGGAGCCTGAGACCTAAGTTAACTTACCACGCCAATACTGCAGAATGACTATCAAAAAGTACACCCTCGCGGGGTCTAATAGAGAACATGTGCTGGAATTAGACCCTCGAAAATTTTGGGGCTACCCTCTAAGAAACTTGATTGTCTCGCTAAGGGAATTGACGGAAGGGCACCACCAGGTGTGGAACCTGCGGCTTAATTTGACTGAACACGCCAATACTGTAGAACAACTGACAAATCGAGAGCACTGCCGTTTGGGTCTAATAATGAACGTACGCTGGTATTAGACTCACGGATGACAAGTCAGCTCTCAAACACTCAAATGAAAGAACGCTACGGAAATCGTGTTTTAACTCTGCAGAAACCGCAGATTTCAAATACCTGGTCATTGACAAACAAAAGCCCTCAATAAATTCGTCTGACCAAATAGTGAACGGGTGCTGGAAATAGATCATCTGAAGACAGGTCAGTTTTACCCTACAAATGACTCGGCGTTGCTACGGAAAACCAGCTCAAATCGAGAGGAGCCGCAGACACTTTGGTTCACGTACCAGGCTGATAAGCCAAGGGCGCGAGGCTACCATGTGGGGGATAGCGGCCGAACCCTTGAAAGCCGCAATCCCGCCCAAAATCTCAGCACCACTGCAATGGGAGGCTCCTACATGCTCGGGACCGGGGGCTTGCGCCCCAGCCCTATCAGGTAGAGCCACAGTAAGAGGCCCTTGCCGCCCGCAAGTCAAAGCGGGCGGACAACTGCTTGATACTCACCCTATACGGCGATGGGGTGCGAAAAACACCAACCAAAGACTTAGTACCTGGTCGGGGTGTCGAAAACAGTAGAGCAGCCACCTCACTGTGAACTGTAAAGACTCAACCACCGACCATGAGAGTTGTCCGCACACCAGGCGAACAACATCTCTGTGACATTACCAGGCTTGTCCTCTGGCTGAATGCACTCCGGCTACGATATCTACCTCTGTACGTTATCAGCCATATAACTATCATACTGGACGCAGAAGAGATGCAGACCAGCGGACATTGCACACCTGCCCCACTGTGTCAACACCCCAGGTGGCGGGGAATGCTAGGCGTACCATCCCTGCATAGAAGCCAAGAAAATAAAGGGAAAAAGAGATACCCCACTCAAATGCAAATGCTACGTTTCTGGCAGGACGTGACGATCCTGGGATACAGACACACTGGACTGCCTCTCTTCCGGGTAAACCAGTCCATCTCATATATCACATATCATTGCACCCTATAGACACGAGTAGTGAAGACTCGATAGTCTGGTAAGACAACTTCCATAGGAGAGAAAACTCTGATCGTAAACAACTGCTGCCTTGCAGATAGGCTGGGGACAGCCAAAGGCTAAGGAGGGCATCCCTACAGAAACGCCTGTTGAAATCGGATGCACGGGGCCGCAAGCCTAACAAAACAGTGCAACGTAAATCACAGTATGATGGCAGTACAACCTATTCGAAAAACGTATGGCGCTCATCCTGAGGAGACCCGCCAGGCAGCGATAGCGCCGGGCCTCACGCCTCGAAGGGGCCCACCCTTGACTACTGGTGGTCACCCACCCATGTGTCGTGGAGTCAAGGCACATGGCTACGGGGCAACGTCTATTGGCCAAAACCTCAAGACCCTCAAAATATTACAGTGGAATGCGGAGGGAGTCATTAACAAAAAACTTTCCCTAACACACCACCTGCATGAAGGTAAGATTGACGTGGCATGTATCCAGGAAACGCACCTCAACAATAACCATAAATTCTCAATCAGAGGATACCAGACCTTCCGTCTAGACAGAGAAGGCCACAAAGGAGGGGTCCTGATACTGACCAGAAACAGCATACCGAGTAGCGCGGTACCTGTCAATCACACCGGACAAGCAGAAATTGTAGGAGTTGACATAATGGCTCAAGAGACGAAGCTCCGCATTTTCAATCTGTACGGACCACCAAACAGAGACCTATCGCTCTCGAGTATGGAGGTCAGAGACTCCAACTGCATAGTAGTTGGAGATTTCAACAGCCACTCGGAGAGATGGGGCTACTCTGACACAGACAGCAGAGGTGACGAAGTGGAAGATTGGGAGATAGATGCAAATCTCTCCCTAATCAATAGGCCGGAGGATAGCCCTAGCTTCTATTCAAGAACATGGCATACCACCTCGATTCCAGATTTGGCCTTCTCCACACAGGACATACACTATAAAATAGACCGCCAGGTGCTAAACCAACTGGCAGGTAGCGACCACAGGCCGATCAGGCTAACCATTGACATGGAAGTAGGCCCACAGGAAACAAAACCGCTCCCACGTTGGAATTACAAACGAGCCGACTGGGACAGATTTGCAATCCTGACAGATGGGCTGTGTGAAACCATCAACACACGAAACACCAAAATGAAGCACATGGTAGAGAGCCTAAGCAAGGCAATAATGCAAGCCGCCACTGAAACCATCCCAAGAGGAGCTAGGAAAAACTATAAGCCCTACTGGAATGATGAGTTGCAGAAAGTGGAAGATGCAGTAACAAATGCTAGGAACGTGGCAGAACGAGAAAAATCCATGGAGGCAAACATTGCCCTCAAAGCCGCCACGGCGAAGTACAAACACACTCTCAAGCAAACAGCAAGAGAAAGTTGGAAAAATAAAACGGAAAGTTTAAACCTGGACAAAGAAGGGAACAAGCTATGGAAGCTAGTCAGAGCCATGAATGACGAAACCCCGTCAAATAAACAAATTACTATCAAGCAGGGCGAGAACTTGATCACAGGTAAGAAAGCCGCAAACGCCTTTGTCGATCACTATGCCAGAGCAAACCACATCGAGGTCCCTGCAGATAAGCATACAGACATTAGCGAAGAGCTAAAGGGACACGAAAACATAAATACGGCTCCTGAAGAGAACATGATGGCCAAACTAACCATGCGCGAAATGGAAGAGGCTATGAGAACACTAAAGAAAAGGAAATCTCCCGGAAAAGACGGGATAACAAACGAAATGCTGATGGGGCTGGGCCAAACAGCGAAGAAAAAACTACTATCAGTCCTGAACCAAAGCTGGAAAAGGGGTATTGTACCCCAGGCATGGAAAGATGCAATACTGGTACCAGTACCAAAAACAGGAAAGGACAAAACAGATCCGAATGGATACAGGCCCATAAGCCTACTGAGCTGTGTCGGCAAGCTGATGGAACGGATGATAAACACCAGACTGATGTGGCATCTGGAAGAAAAACGAATACTAATTCCACAGCAAGCCGGCTTTAGACAGCACAGATCCACTGAGGACCAGGTCATCCTCATAGCCCAGGAGATAGAAGATGCCTACCAGGCACAGAAACACACAGTAGCTGTTTGGGTGGATCTGGAAAAGGCATTTGACAAAGTCTGGAAGGATGGACTTAGAGTCAAGCTAAGAAGAAGTGATGTCTGTGGGAAGATGTACAAGTGGATCAACGACTACCTCAAACAAAGAATGGCCAGAGTCCAAGTACAAGGGCAGATGAGCAAAAAGGTGACACTCGAGCAGGGAGTACCCCAAGGGGGAGTACTGTCACCCACACTCTTTCTGGTATATATAAACGATATTACAGAGAATATACCAAGAAGAGTTCATAGCTCAATGTTTGCAGACGATCTGGCTATGTGGACCTCTGAAAAGAATCTCACCATAGCAAGAAATCGGATGCAAACAGCCCTAACATCGCTGGAAGAGTGGGCGAACTCATGGCTGGTCAAAATAAACGAGGAGAAAACCACGTGCACAATATTCTCGCTCTCATTAAAACCCCAAAGTACCAAATTAAGCCTAAATGGCAAAATCCTGCAGCCAAACGACAACCCAAACTATCTGGGAGTCACATTTGATCGGCGCATGACATGGAAAAGTCAGATTGAGAGAAACCGAATGAAAGCCAGAGAAAGAATGGCGATCATGAGGAAACTTGCTGGCACAAGCTGGGGAGCAGACGAAGGCATACTAAAGAAACTGTACACTGGAAGAGTGAGACCAGTTCTCGAGTATGGCATTGCGGCATGGACAACAGCAGCGAAGGCGAACTTCGATAAAGTTAACAAACTTCAAAACCAAGCCATGAGAATTATAACAGGTGGCATGAAGTCAACGCCAATTGTAGAACTTGAAAAGATTACAAAACTGCAATCCATGACCGATAGAAGAGACTGCAGAGCCCAGCTGCAGTCAGAGAAACTCCGAAGACTGACGGACCATCCAATGTACCAGAGACTAAACAATTTGGGAAATGGGAAACTAAAGCGGAGAAACTTTGCAGAAATAGCCAAAGCAAAGATGCACGAAGATCCCATAAACGCACTAACAACACCAAAACCCATCACTACTGTACGAAAACCTACTTGGAGGCAGGATATATTTCCAGAGGTGGTAGAAAATATACCAGGTATTGCAAACAAAAACTGCCAGAGTGAAAAAGAAAGGAGAGACACTACCCTAAGCTTCATAACGAAAAGCTACCCAAGCATGGACTGGACCCATGCATACACCGACGGTTCTGTAACAAACACTACACAGAACGGAGGGGCAGGAGCATTCCTGAACCTACCAAATGGCAGAAATATAACACTGTCATTCGCTACTGGTAAGTACACAAGCAATTTCAGAGCAGAGGCAGAGGCACTGAGGGCGGCAGTGGAAGAAATGGTAACACATAGTGAAAATGAGAGCCATATAGTCTTGCTGACAGATGCTCTCGAAGTAGTCACAGCGCTAAAAAGCCAGAAGAACACTGAGCTTAATGACTTAAGAGCAGCACTCTGCAAACTGTGCCAGCAGTCCGCACCAAAAAGGGTGGTGGTACAGTGGGTTCCGTCACACTGCAACATCCTAGGCAACGAGGAGGCAGACAGACTGGAAAAAGAAGGTGCAAGGCTACCACAAACAGATACCAGTATGACGTACGAAGAGTCAAAACGGCTTATCAAAGCCAGATACATGTCCAAATGGGAAACCGAACATACTGGTTACACCAAAAACGATGCCTATTACCAGTTGAACCGAAGAGAGCAGGTCGTTGTCTTCAGACTTCGCACTGGCCACAACAGACTGAGGTACCACCTATTCAACAAACTGAAGATAGGGTGTACCGACGAATGCCCGTGCGGTACTGGTAAAATGACCACTGAACATCTGCTGCAGAACTGCCCGACATACGAGGATCAGAGAGAGCAGATGTGGCCATTGCCAGTGGAACTGCAAGACAAGCTGTATGGTAGTGGCGAGAGTCAGGATGACCGCTTTTTTCGAGAAAATAATGGTTACTGTCTGACTGTGTACGCAGAAGAAGAAGAAGAAGATTGTGATCATTATGGTGGTTGTTATGATGATGGTAGTCGTGGTGATGATGAAGATGGTGGTGATGGTGACAAAGGCGATGCCTATGGTAATTATCATGATGATGATGATGGTGATGATGGTTATGCTGATGATGTTGATCAAGGTAAACATGGTGATGATGTTCATGATAATAACGACGATGATGATATTTGCGTCTCGCCGTTTCTCTCCAGGTGAAGCATATAGCTACCACTAAAGCTGGCACATTTATAGCAAGCAGGTTTTTGTGGTCATTTCGTAACAAATTGGAAGCATATTTCATATTTTACCTCGAATAAACAGAGATCATGTACCAACCAGCACCAGGCATGCCGTACACAAAACCAGAGACTACAGTCAGCGGGCAGACGCTAAATGTCGTAGACAAATTCACATATCTGGACAGCACGCTGTCGAGATCTGTCAGCCTAGATGATGAGGTGGCAAGCAGAATAGCAAATGCCAGCACAGCTTTCGGTAGAATGCGCTCGATGGTCTGAGCACGTCGTGACATCAGCGTCAAAACCAACCTCAAAGTCTACCGTGCAACCATCATTCCAACCCTACAATACACTTGCGAAAGCTGAACTGTATAATCTGGACATGCAAGGAGGTTAAACCACTTCCACACAGGTTGCCTGAGGCGAATAATCCACATCCGATGGCAAATTCATATCACTGACATCGAGGTTCTCTCGAGGGCTAACATGCCCAGCATCCATGGACAGCTAGAAAAAGCACGACTAGGATGGGCCGGACACCTCGTCCGTATGTCAGACGAGCGGCTCCCAAAGAAGCTACTCTACGGCGAGCTGAGAGAGGGATGGCGCTAGAGAGGGCGCCCACAGAAACGATTTAAAGACAGTCTGAAGGACTCACTGGAAAGTTGCCAGATAGACATCGACACCTGGGAATGTCTTGCGCAAAACAGACCTGACTGGAGAAGCGCAGTCAAGGTGGGTGTAGCTACCGGCGAAGACGACCGTGTTGTGAAAGTCCAGAGCAGACGCGAGACCCGGAAATCCCGAACAGCGCGAAAACCATCACCTTCTACAAACCTCGTGTGCCCGATATGTAGCATATGTTTTCGTGCCCGCATTGGCCTGTTCAGCCACATGCACACTCACACTCAACACGGGAAATTGTGACAAGGATGACGTCGGCGGTCCTCATCGACAACGATGGACAGCTATTATTACCTCGATTAGAAACAAATGTATGTTTTTACTGAGGATTTGGGAAGCAATACTAATATCTGGTCACGCAAAACATACTGATCATACATGTTAGGGTCAGGCAAAATATACTGATCAGACATGTTAGCCAGGGTCAGGCAAAATATACTGATGAGACATGTTAGTCAAAGTCAGGCAAAAGATACTGATCAGACATGTTAGGGTTAGGCAAAATATATTGATCAGACTGGTTAGTCAAAGGCAAAACATACTGATGAGACATGTTAGTAAAAGTCAGACAAAATATTCTGGCCAATTCCCCACCGCGGCTTCTTAGAAACCCTTCCTGGAAGCGTGATCCCTGTAGCAGTGAGCGACACGCAGATTGTCAAGCATTGCACAACCGACTTGAGGACCCCGGTGTACCTTCATCATCACGCTCGGGATCTGAGTAAAGCTACAACATACCACCATTTAACGTCATTTTCCGGGCTTGCAAAAGGGACAAAACTACCCATTGTGTGCATTCCTTTAAAAATAACAACTGAGGGTTTGATTGGCTGATCCCTTGACAACAAACTTGTTATTCAAACCAGTTACTAGCTTAATTACTTGACATATAAGTATTCCACAATGGAAAGAAATTGAATAGGGGAGAAGGTAATATGACTTGCATATCAATAAAAAGAACACATTGGGAAGGTTCTTCCCTATAGCTGAGACCCTAGCTCTTCAGAAACGGACGAGGTAACGCGTAAAGCGCAGCGTGGTTAGAATCATGTAAGTCGCAAGAGTTGTGCGATCGACGTTTAGTCATGTCGGAAATGAACGAAAAGCTTGGAGATCCCGTGTAAACGCTGAGCATATAAAAGAACCTTACACATGTGGAAATTGAAAACGCGGCTGGCTGTTGTCCGGGCACACATTCTAACGAAAACAAATTTGCTATCCTATGGTTGCAGAAATGAATATCGAAACAGAATGCCCATCCATCCATCATGCAAAGATACAACAGGTTAATCATCTGTTTGTCTGCGCATTAAAAATATAACACGATATTCTACACCAACACAGGGATAGAGGAGTAATGGCTATGTGGAGAGTGAGAGAGAGAAAGAGAGAGAGAGCAATTGGTCTCGGAGAAGTAAGGTTAACTACCCAAAAGATGCTTTAACGTGTTGGTTGTTTCGTTGTGTCCAGATCCAGAATTTTCTGTAGAATTCGTTTCGTTCTTTGTCTCCCCTAACCACAAGTAAGTTATTGGTGTACAGTTGGGTAGATTCTAGTCTGAAAAACTTAGAATTGAACCCAATCCCTTTGTTAACAGACACAATCGCTACAACTAATCTGCTGTTGAGACGCTCTATTAAATTAACATTGGCTGATATTTGACAATGAAACGATATTCACAGAACGACAAACACACCACATGCAAATATTCTTAACTGATATCTGCAACAAGGAAGTAACCATAATACGGTCACACACGTGTACTTGGATTATTCTTCGCATCATTTGGCAGAATGGAACTGGTATCTGAATATTGCAGGGACAGCCAGTTTATCGGACCATGGGACCTACTTAAGGCTTGAAAACGATGTAATCTACAACTGCACACAAGAGTGTCACTTGAAAATTATACACGCCACCTCGTAGTTGGGTTTTGTAATTTTCTGTTGTCATTCACCTTTTTCAGCTCTGATTTGAAGTATGGCTTGGATTGGCTTCGTTCATTCTCAATCTCTCGATACCATACCATAAAAGGGCTTAAGTAGCAGAATGTAGTCCAGAGAACGGAATCCGTTGTGTCGTAGTTTACAGCTTGACTGCGATATTTGCACCTTTCGGTCCAACACATCCGACTTCAGCAAGCATTCTTTTAGTACCGGGCTAGCATTCCCTTTTCGATCCCTTCTCGTCAGTCAGTCTGCCCTACTGCAGCCTGTTATCCAGGATCACCTCGTGGAGGTGTAGAAGGGTCTTGACAGCTCTGGTTCGCTGGCCCTGACGATAGCAGTCAGCTATGGACCGCTGACCACTGCAGCTCATGCGCTGCTCAGCATCTTGATTTATTTGAAGTATAAGACATCTTGTCGTTGGGTTTGGGTATTTTTTTCTTTTTCACCTTTTGTCTTTCACCTTGCTGTGCTCCAATGTAAGGTATAGGACACTATCCCAGAAAGACAATTTTAAAGAGCACATGTGTTTTAGCTTTGGCTATGGTTAACTTTCTCTGCCCAATTTTAAGCTGTAGTTTGCGCCTTTCAAATAAACTCGTCTTCAAGTATTCTAAAGCGTTGTTGTTTTCTATTCAATGTAAAGAACGCGTTTCAATAGCAAAAGTCCCTTTAAGGAAGTTTGTATCGGAGCTCTTGCAGTGGATGTTTATAAAGTTAATTGTTTTTGCATCGCCTGATAGTTCCAAGTACAACCATCTCGTGTCGTCATGATTCTAGTTTTGTATTCTGCTTCTTTGAGTTCGCCCTGAAATGGACGTTGTCACTTTCTAGCTGACTGAAACACTGCGATATCTGCATCTTTGGGCCAGACACATCCGATTTCAGCATGGCATTGTCGGGACCTAGTTAGCATTCCCTCTTCGATACCTAACTTCTTTGCCAACAGCGTGGTAAAAGTATGTTTTTATAGTGGCATATTTTCTTTTTCTTCTTCGTACGCAGTCAGACATCAACCTTTATTTTTTCGAAAAAAAAACAACGGTCCTCCTGAGGCTGTCGACACTGCCATAGAGCTTGTCTAGTGTTGCCACTGGTGATGGCCACATCTGCTCTCTCTGATCCTCGTATGTCGGACAGTTTTGCAGCAAATGCTCAGCGGTCATTTTCCCGGTACCACACGGGCATTCGTCAGTGCCACCTATCTTCAATTTGTTCAATAGGTGGTACCACAGTCTATTGTGGCCAGTGCGAAGTCTGAAGACCACGACCTGCTCTCTTCTGTTCAACTGGTAATAGGCATCGTTTTTTGGGTAGCCAGTATGTTCGGTTTCTCATTTGGTCATGTATCTAGCTCTAATAAGCCGTTTTGACTCTTCGTATGTCATACTAGTATCTGGTTGTGGTAGTCTTGCACCTTCTTTTGCCAGTCTGTCTGCCTCCTCGTTGCTTTGGATGTTGCAGTGGGATGGAACCCACTGTACCACTACCCTTTTTGGTGCGGACTGCTGGCATAGTTCACAGAGTACTGCTCTTAAATCTTTAAGTTCAGAATTTTTCTGGATTTTACTATATGGCTCTCATTCCTTTTACCTGTCACCATTTCTTCCACTGCCGCCCTCAGTGCCTCTGCCTCCGCTATGAAATTTGCTTGTGTATTTTCCAGTAGCGAATGACAGTGTTATTTTTCTGCCATTTGGTAGGTTCAGAAATGCTCCTGCCCCTCCGTTCTGTGTTGTGTTTGTTACAGAATCGTCGGTGAATGCATGGGTCCAGTCCATGCTTGGGTAGTTTTCCGTTATGTAGCTCAGGGTAGTATCTCTTCTTTCTTTTTCAGTCTTGCAGTTTTTGTTTCCAATACCTGGTATATTTTCTACCACCTCTGGAAATATATGCTGCCTCCAGGTAGGTTTTCGTACAGTAGGGATGGGCTTTGGTGTTGTTAGTGCGTTCATGGGGTCTTCGTGCATCATTGCTTTGGCTATTTCTGCAAAGTTTCTCCGCTCTAGTTTCCCATTTCCGAGATTGTCTAGTCTCTGGTGCATTAGATGGTCATTCAGTCTTCTGAGTTTCTCTGCTTGCTGCTGGGCTCTGCAGTCTCTTCTGTCGGTCACGGATTGCAGTTTTGTAATCTTTTCAAGTTCTACAATTGGCGTTGACTTCATGCATCCTGTTATAATTCTCATGGCTTAGTTTTGGAGTTTGCTAATTTTATCGAAGTTCGCCTTCGCTGCTGTTGTCCATGCCGCAATGCATTACTCGAGTACTGGTCTCACTCTTCCACTGTATAGTTTCTTTAGTATACTTTCGTCTTCTCCCCAGCTTTTGTCAGCAAGTTTCCTCATGATTGCCATTCTTTCTCTGGCTCTCATGCC
The DNA here is from genome assembly GCA_036924085.1 of Ariolimax columbianus. Taxonomy (NCBI): domain Eukaryota; kingdom Metazoa; phylum Mollusca; class Gastropoda; order Stylommatophora; family Arionidae; genus Ariolimax; species Ariolimax columbianus. The sequence continues at coordinate 15,484,136 of JAVGWX010000011.1, forward strand.
GTTTCTCTCGATCTGACTTTTCTATGTCATGTACAGATCTAATGTGACTCCCATGTAGTTTGGGTTGTCGTTTGGCTGCAGGTATTTGCCGTTAAGACTTAGTTTTGTGTTTTGGGGTTTGTTTGATAGCGAGAATATTGTACATGTCGTTTTTTCTTCGTTTATTTTGACCAGCCATGAGTTCGCCGACTCTTCCATCGATGTTAGGGCCTGCTGCATCCGATTTATTGCTATGGTGAGATTCTTTTCAGAGGTCCACATAGCCAGGTCGTCTGCAAACATTGAGCTATGGACTCTTCTTGGTATATTCTCTGTTATATTATTTATATACACCAGGAAGTGTGTGGGTGACAGTACTCCCCCTTGGGGTACTCCCTGCTCAAGTGTCACCTTTTTGCTCATCTGCCTTTGTATTTGAACTCTGGCCGTTCTGTTTGTGAGGTAGTGACTAATCCATTTATACATTTTCCCACAAACTTCACTTCTTTGTAGCATAACTCTAATAGTGGCATATAATCTTCGTAAGTTAAGGATCACTGAGCCTAACGTAACCCTCCAGCTATTATTCACTAGCTGCTGTCAGCTTATTCGCAGCTGTCATCTCCATGTCCCTGAATGGAAGATAACAATGGACGTATTCTTTACATCCTGTGTACGACTGCGTTGAGTTTTTATATGCCCTATATAACAGCACATTTGTCAGATACGCACTGTATTGGCTCATGTATCCAAACCCATCCAGGAAGTAGAACTTAGCAGAACTAGCTTTGGTTTTATAAGTAAAGCTGGCATACGATATTCATCCGCCGATCTAACAGGGCCTTGTCGCTCCTATCAGTGCATAGGCCAGTGACAACATTCCGCCAGCGTGCATAGTCAAGGACTGATCTTTCAGGCTCTTTCCATGTGTAATCATTTAATCTGAGTTCCTTCTCACATTTTCTTTTCAGTGTATTTTTAGGTTTACCTCTTTCTTTCTTTCTCTCTCTCCCTCTACCTCTCTCTCTTTCTCTCTCTCTATCTCTTTCTCTCTCTCCCCTTCAGGATTCAATGTAAGAACTTGTCAGAATTTGCTGTATGTTGCCTTCCGTAGTGTATGTTTTATCCAGCCCCATTATCTTCACTTAATTTCGTGTCCCACTGGATGTTGTTAGCTCCTGTCTAATAGGTCTTCATTTGTCGACATGTCCTATCACGTTATGCCCACTGTTCTTTGGAGCTGGTATGTAATAAAGACGAACTGTGATCTTTGTCGCAGGTACCTTTGCCAAACTAATGAAAATATGGCAAGATCTTAACGCGCTTACTGCTAAACAGGCTCAACACACACTTTAACAAAGGCACCACCTCCCAGAAAGCAAATGTAGATTCAGAGCCGGAAGGAACAGCGCACGTGATTTTGGCCGCTCGCAAAGTACAAAACAAGTGTCGGGAACAAAATCAGGCCTTGTACACCACGTTTATTGATTTGACAAAGGCATTTGATACACTAAACAGAGCAGGGCGGTGGATGATAATGTCCAAGTTTTGCTGCCCCAACAAGTTCATAACTATGATGAAACAGCTAAAGGAAGGCATGTGTGCTCATGTACTGGACAGAGGAGCAATCTCTGAAACGTGTTTAGTATCAAACGGAGTAAAACAAGGATGTGTACTCGCCCCGACCTTGTTGAGCATGATGTTCACGGCCACGATGACTGACGCCTTCAGATCACTGGAGCTTAATATACCCATAACGTGCAGCAAGGATCACAAACTACTCAAGCCCAGAAGATTGAAGGCCAAAACCAAAGTGGATGGTAATATAATCAGGGAACTTGTATTTGCTGACTACTGCGCTCTGATCAGCAACTCAGAACTGGACATGCAGGTTGGAATGGACCGCTTCTCGGCCGTATGCGAAAACTTTGGCTTAACCATCAATGCCAAGAAAACATAGATCATGTACCAATCAGCACCAGGCATGCCGTACACAAAACCAGAGAATACAGTCAGCGGGCAGACGCTGAATGTCGTAGATAAATTCACGTATTTGGGCAGCACGCTGTCCAGATCTGTCAGCCTAGACGATGAGGTGGCAAGCAGAATAGCAAAGGCCAGCACAGCCTTTGGTAGAATGCGTTCGATGGTGTGGGCACGTCGTGGCATCAGCGTCAAGACCAACCTCAAAGTCTACTGTGCAACCATCATTCCAACCCTACTCTACGCCTGCGAAAGCAGGACTGTATACTCTGGACATGCAAGGAGGTTAAACCACTTCCCCACAGGTTGCCTGAGGCGAATATTCCACATCCGATGGCAAGATCGTGTCACTGACATCGAGGTTCTCTCGAGGGCTAACATGCCCAGCATCCATGGACAGCTAGAAAAAGCGCGACTAGGATGGGCCGGACATCTCGTCCGTATGTTAGACGAGCGGCTCCCAAAGAGGCTTCTCTGCGGCGAGCTGAGAGATGGATGGCGCGAGAGAAGGCGCCCAAAGAAACGTTTTAAAGACACCTGGGAATGTCTTGCGCTAGACAGATCTGTCTGGAGAAGCACTATCAAAGCGGGTGCAGCTACTAGAGAGGACCGCCGTGTTGTTAAAGTCCAGACCAGACGCGACACACGGAAATCACGAGCAGCGGGAACACCATCACCTTCTACAAAACTCGTGTGCCCGTTATGCAGCACATATTTTCGTGCCCACATTGGCTTGTTCAGCCACATAAGTAACCACACCCAACAGGGACATCTGTAACAAGGCTGATGTTGGCGGTCCTCATCGACCACGATGGACAGCTATTATTACCAATACTCACATGTGAAAGTGAAGTTTGAAAAATAATAAAAGTATTGGAAAAGACACTAATCGTGTTTAAAAATTAATGTCTAATTTTAATTCGATTCAACTGCCATCTCCGAATATCCACGCAGGAAAGTTGACAAGTATGAGAAGAAATAAGAAATGTTTGAATCGAACCAAGTTTATATTCAATAGTTGTATATAGAACGTGAAATTTACTTATCTACCAAGGCAAAACTTACTGGGAGTCTTCATCTAAGCCAGCGTTGGCAAAACTTACTGGGAGTCTTCATCTAAGCCAGCGTTGGCAAAACTTACTGGGAGTCTTCATCTAAGCCAGCGTTGGTTCCACTTGCTGGGAGTCTTCATCTAAGCCAGCGTTGGCAACACTTGTTGGGAGTCTTCATCTAAGCCAGCGTTGGCAACACTTGCTGGGAGTCTTCATCTAAGCCAGCGTTGGCAAAACTTACTGGGAGTCTTCATCTAAGCCAGCGTTGGCAACACTTGCTGGGAGTCTTCATATAAGCCAGCGTTGGCAACACTTGCTGGGAGTCTTCATCTAAGCCAGCGTTGGCAAAACTTACTGGGAGTCTTCATCTAAGCCAGCGTTGGCAACACTTGCTGGGAGTCTTCATATAAGCCAGCGTTGGCAACACTTGCTGGGAGTCTTCATCTAAGCCAGCGTTGGCAACACTTGCTGGGAGTCTTCATATAAGCCAACGTTGGTTCCACTTGCTGGGAGTCTTCATCTAAGCCAGCGTTGGCAACACTTGTTGGGAGTCTTCATCTAAGCCAGCGTTGGCAACACTTGCTGGGAGTCTTCATATAAGCCAGCGCTGCTTTTCATGGGATCCCCGGGCAATAACTGTAATTGAATTTTATTTTTAATATTTGTGGACATCTCATCACCCCCGCGTTGTGAACAATTGAAACTTTGATTGAAATGTTATTTGTGCTTACCCACTGATGATACGAGTACTTTCATGGGTGGCAAGACCAGAGTGTCTGCATTTTGAGGTACCTCCAGTCGTCTTGACCTATATCTTGTCACTGGCCCATGATAGCTCGGGACAACATAGTTAGGTTGATTGCAAGCGCAGTTTCTTCATCACTATAGTCCAAATACAGGGCAGGCTTTACCATCGACACAAACCCATATGATGATCTTGCCATTGTTGCTTGCGATGGTAAACTAACGAACTCTTCTAAATTATGCAAAAATAGACAGCAAATTAATTTAACTGTAGGAGCTGCAGATGTGGCGGATTCATTCTAATTACACTGTACAAGAAAATGTTTTTTTTTTCCGGTATTATTTTTGGGAGGAAGACTAACGTCTGGTCAGGCAAAATATACTGATCAGACATGTTAATCAGGGCCAGGCAAAACATACTGATCAGACATGTTAATCAGGGCCAGGCAAAACATACTGGCTTCGATTCTCACCTCGATTTCCTAGTAGTAGTCCCTGGAAACGGGCTGTATTCATGGCATTCTGGCTAACTAGGTGGGGTTTCGATGTGATCCCCCTGGTAGTGAGTAACAAGCAGATGAAGCCAGGCATGCCACAACCGCCCGGAGGACACCGGTCCACCTTCATCAGCATGTTTGGGATGTAAGGAAAGGTACTGCAACCCACCACTTAACGTCTTTTCAGTGCCGATAAATGAGTAAGCTACACATTATGGGTATTAACAAACAACAGATTTACATTCTCAATTACAAACATTGTTAGCCATTGTAACACACAGATAATTCATTCCTGAACATTTTTTTACATGGACTATTTTGGGGGTCAGACGCAACACAATATATAATAAAAGGGGGAGGGTGGTGGTGGCAGGCGGTGGGGGGGGGGGGGGGTTGTGGCGGCGTCCTCTGCACCGGTTAGCTAAATGGCTTGGCTTCGCTTCGTTAATTCTCAATCTCCCACTACCAAACACTGAAAGGGCTTAAGTAGCAGAATGTAGTCCAGAGAACGGAATGCATTATGTCGTAATTTACAGCTTGACTGTGATATTTGCACATTTTGGTCCAACACATCCGACTTCAGTATTTTTTTAGTACCCTGTTAGCATTCCCTCTTTGATCCCTTCTCCTTAGCCAGTCTGCCCTGCTGCAGCCTGTTATCCAGGATCACCGCGTGGAGGTGTAGAAGGGTCTTGACAGATTTGGTTCACTGGCCCTGATACTAGCAGTCAGCTATTGGTCGCTGACCGCTGCAGGTCATGCGCTGCTCAGCATCTTGATCCCGGTTAGCCAAATGAAATAAGTAGCTCATATTTAGTTTTTTCGGTAAACCTGTTTTTGTCGAATATATGCATCTTCTAACCACATTCAAACTTGTTGGTTATGTCAGTTCTTCGTTATGTCAGTTGTTGGTTGTGTCAGTTGCTGGTTATATCAGTTGTTGGTTATGTCAGTTGTTGGTTTTGTCAGTTGTTGGTTATGTCAGTTGTTGTTTATGTCAGTCATTGGTTATGTCAGTTGTTGGTTATGTCAGTTGTTGGTTATATCAATTGTTGGTTATGTCATTTGTTAGTTAAGTCAGTTGTTGGTCATGTCAGTTGTTTGTTATGTCAGTTGTTGGTCATGTCAGTTATTGGTCATGCCAGTTGTTGGTTATGCCAGTTGTTGGTTATGTCATTGTTAGTTATGTCAGTTTTTAGTTATGTCAGTTGTTGGTATTGAATGCCCACAGCGGGATCAAGATGCTGAGCAGCACATGCGCTGCAGTGGTTAGCGACTCATAGCTGACTGCTAGCGTCAGGGCCAGCGAACCATAGCTACCAAGACCCTTCTACACCTCCATGCGGTGATTCAGGATAACAGGCTGCAGCAGGGCAGACTGGCTAAGGAGAAGGGATCGAAGAGGTAATGCTAACCCGGTACTAAAAAATGATTGCTGAAGTCGGATGTGTTGGACCGAAAGGTGCAAATATCGCAGCCAAGTTGTAAACTACGACACAACGCATTCCATTCTCTGGACTACGTTCTGCTACTAAAGCCCTTTCAGGGTTTGGTAGTGGGAGATTGAGAATGAACGAAGAAGAAGAAGAAGAATGCCCACAGCGAGGAATATTATTATTCTGTGCGTCGTGAGAACGGCGTTAGGTGGTGGGTCGCATTAGCTTCCCTTAAATCCAGAGCGTGTTTATGCAGTTGAGCTGCGGTCTTGCAGTCAGTTGTGCTGTGCTTGATTTCATATGTGTTTCGCTCACTACCACTGGGGTCACGTCAATCTCCCACCTCGTTATCCAGGCTGCCATGAAAACAATACGTTTCCAGAGAGACCTTTGTGGAAAGGAGGTAGGTATCTTATGCAGTATGTTATATCTGACCAACCGTTAGTGTCCTTTTCCCATTTTACTTGTGTCAAAACAGTCTTCCAAATTCAAAGGTGTCCAATAGTTTCTCTCTTTGCCTCCCTCTGTCCGTCTTTCCTTACGTTTCTGTCCGTTGTCACCCCGTGTTACAGCACGCCTATTTTCCTGACATGCACGAAAACGGATGACTGCTTGTCTTGATTTTTGTCAACAGCTATCTTTGTGTCTGTGCCTCCTGAAAAACCACGTTATTAGATTTATTTACAGTCCTTGGGTTGTTCAACATTTTTCTGTAAAACCATATTTGTTTCGTTGCCAATGCTCACTGCACTGGCGTACTGTGTTTTCACAATTTACTGACGTATGCCAGGTTCATCGTGTCATCCACTAACTCTCTTCCTTAAATGCAGTGATAGGTTTTTGTTGTGCATGATTCCGCTTGTGTTCCGAAAGACTGATTCTGCATACACTTTACAGATAAAACAGTTGTTTTTATTATTATCATCATTATTATGTTTTAAAGTATAACAATATTAAACAACGAGCTAATTAGAAATATATAGAGTAAATTATGAAATTTAAAAATTATACAAACAATTACGTTGCTATGCAAGTTTTATCAAACGTAAAATTATATGTTGCAATTGTATTTGTACTCATTTCAACGAGTACATAAATAATTTTAACAAATATCGAAATGAAATACTTATGTTTTGAAACAATTTGTAACTATATTTATAATCCAGGCCTTAAAACTTCGGCAGCGCTAAAAACACACTTCATTAAAAGTATTGCAATGAAACGTCTTCTTCTTCGATCAACTGATGCTATGTTTCTAGCCCGGTGAAGTTCACGAAGAAGACTGTTTGCTTCAGGTCTTCTCCGGTTCTATATAGCATGATCGCCCCCGCTGGCCAAGCAGCCTCTCTTTGGGGGGTATAAGTAGGACAGTCTTGCAGGATATGTTCTGGTGTTTGCATGGGTGCTCCTTAATCGAACGTGACAGTATATCTGAGACCCATTCTGTGGAGGTGGGCCTTGAGTCTGTAGTGTCCCGTTCCGAGATCTGTGTCTGCCCATCTCTGCAAAGTTTGTCTGTACTGGAATTTTATGGCTTGTGTGATTTGCGATCATCTCTCGATTTCGTCTTTCGCTGAATAAAACTCGGTCACGTTATATGACTGAGGTGTTTAAAAATAATTCTGAGAACAAGGCTTGGGTATGGAATCCAAATATCGTGGATCATTCTGTAAATATGTCCCCTGATCTCTGAGTAGTGAGATCAGACACCCGTGTGCAGTGGCGCACATGTTACAAATATATTCTAATTATTTTAGGGATTCTCGCTCCACAGAGAATGTGTCGCAAAAAAGGGACTGTGTCTTGGTTATGTGGTTAGAGGAGCGACTTAGATGGCGCCTGACAGGCTGCTCTAATTTACGCTTCCACCTCCACCAGTCTCAAAAATAGGCGATCGTGTATTCCAGGGGCTAACAGATACTGGGATTGACCTGGCAAGTCACACGTTAATTTTTACGTGCCAAAAAAAAATGAAAAAAGGAGGTCACACCTTCCCACGACGTCTAACGACATAAGTGGACTGAAGATAGATAGATCAAAATATCGTCAATTTCTTTCATTTTGCTTGGCTAATATGTATTGACTTTTCCGTGGCAGTCGTTACTTTGTCTCCACTTTGATTTCAGGACACATCTCTGACTTGAACTAGAAAACTAACTATTCATCCACTTAAGGTTGCACGTTTCCGGCTTATCTTCAAGTAGATTCTTCAATCGCCCGTTATCGTTTAAAAACGCCAAGTAATCTTTCCTGGAGTGGTCAATCCCATTATTTCGTACGTATCCTCTTCTCATTACAGAAAAATAACTTCCTCCTATTTCCAAGAATTCTAGACACAAAAGGCGTTTAATAACATGTACACACGATTGAACATCGGATATTTTTTTTAAATATTCGTGCATATACATTTGCTTGGATTATTTTTTAAATTGTGGTTATCGAACGTTATAACAATAGCAAATGTTGATGGATGTAAAAAAAAACATGGTCGTTATGTCTGCTTCGTGTATTTTCTGTTCCGGCTAGATTTCTCTTCTATTTGATAATGAGACAAAAGTTATGAAGAAAATTGAATTGATAACAAAGGCCTTCAGGGAAATCTCGATGAATATCAGGAACGACAATAAGGAAAATAATAATGACTTCTTACATATGGCCAATTGAGCTGTGTGGGGGTGAAACAAGGACTCTTGCGAGAAGAATGGAAAACGATTCAAATCGTTTTATATGGTTTGGCAAAATACAATAGGGAGCCGCGTAGCGCAGTGGCTTAACATCTGAGTTGTCCTGGGTTAATTCCAAAGTTGGAACGGGAATGCTTTTTCTTACCGCAATGGCTCCCTGGTCGACCCAGTCTTAAGTGGGCAACGGTTCAGTCCGTGAAGTAAAAGCGGCGAGGGAGAGGAGATGGCTATCGCCCTCATATAGCATAGCCGTTGAAATGTGAGATCGCTTATACCTCACACCCCTACGGCAGTTATGCTATGGGTTACTTAACTTACTTTAATACTTTACAGTACAATAGATCGATTGAGTTTGACAGAAACAGATAAAATTACAGTGTCTTCACTGAAGTAAGCACACAAAGACGAAATATTGCAAATGATAGAACCACGCAGATTGAGAACAGGGTGACACGAAAGTATTCTATAGAAGGTTCTTCAGGCCATGATTCAGGGTTCCGGGATAGGAGGAATGGAGCCATCAAGGTTCACCTTTACATCTCAGGCATGCGGAAACATTAACATACGAACCTATGCTGAAATTAAGAGAACTGCACAGTATAGAGTCACACCCACGGCTTGCGTAATTCTCAGAAGCAATATACGGTTTCTAAGACCTCTCAAGACAGTGGGCAAGGGATTCTGCCCCGGTTGATGTAAATCTGTGTTCTCATTTAATCGATGAAAACCATTTTTAGCTTGTGTGAATGACGGAACATCAAATATATTCGTTAGACAGTCCTCTACCACAGAAAGTTGTCTTTGTGTTGCATTAGTTATGTTACCTTTTTGTCTGATACTGGCCGCTCTCGAAAACAATTCGGATGACAAATCAAGTAAGCAAAGATGCCGTTAACACGGCGTGTATGTGGCGTTTTGAAAATATGGGTTAGACCCGTATTCACTTGACCAACGGCACACTAGGGGGGATGTAGTCAACATCACGGCTGCTGCCTGGACTTTCCAAGATGATCATCACCTCATGAGAAGGTTTGTGATTAGAAAAAATCCTGCACCAACTGGGAACTGAACCCCGATAGCACGGCTGGACGCCTGTGCACTGCCCACTGCGCTACCTTGGTGTACACTAAAACATTTTCCCAGTCGCAAAATGTGGTTACCTGTAACATTTATTTCTGTCATCCCATACGTTAACAAATTAGATCAACAACATATGCGGATAATAAGCGTCCTTAGTTATTCAAGTCACCTCGCTCTGTATTTCTGCACGTATTCATTGCTTCGTGGCAATATGTCATAGTCGAATTGCCTTCTGTGGCATTCACATTCTCATACGTTTTATCCTGAAGCGCAGAGGTTTAGGGATTGTTTACGATACTGAGTATTAATAATCCTCACGAAAACACAATCTTAGAATTGAGGTTACGCTTAATCGGGCGTCAACATATTCTTCTTCTTCTTCGCACGCTGTCAAGCGTCAACCTGTATTTGCTGGAAGAAAGCAACGGTCATCCTGAGGCTATCGACACTGCCATAGAGCTTGTCTAGTGTTGCCACTGGTGATGCCACATCTGCTTTCTCTGGTCCTCGTATGTTGGGCAGTTTTGCAGCAGATGTTCAGCAGTCATTGTCCCGGTACCACAAGTGCATTCGTCAGTGCCACCTATCTTCAGTTTATTAAATATGTGGTACCTCAGTCTGTTGTGGCCTGTGCGAAGTCTGAAGACCACGACCTGCCTGTGTTTGCCTCCTCATTGATTTGGATGTTACAGTGGGATGGAACCCATTGTACCACTACTCTTTTCGGTGCGGACTGCTGGCATAATTGACAGAGTACTGCTCTTAAATCATTAAGTTCTGTATTATTCTGGCTTTTTAGTGCTGTGACTACGTCCAGGGCATCTGTAAACAGGACTATCTGGCTTTCATTGCTTTCGTCTGTCAGCATTACTTCAACTGCACCTCTCAGTGCCTCTGCCTCCGCTCTGAAATTGCTTGAGAATTTTCCAGTTGTCACTGACAGTGTTATTTTTCTACCATTTGGTAGGCTCAGGAATACCCCTGCCCCTCCGTTCTGTGTTGTGTTTGTTACAGAGCCGTCGGTGTATGCATGGGTCCAGTCAATGCTTGGGTAGTTTTCCGTTATGTACCTCAGAGTTTTGTCTCTTCTTTCTTTTTCAGACTTGCTGTTGTTATTTCCAATACCTGGTACATTTTCTACCACCCCCGGAATTATATGCTGCTGCCAGGTAGGTTTGCGTACAGTAGGGATGGGCTTTGGTATTGTTACGGTGTTCATAGGGTCTTCGCACATCTTTGCTTAGGCTATTTTTGCAAAGTTTCTCCTCGTTAGTTTTCAATTTCCAAATCTATTTAATCTCTGATGAATTGTATGGTCTGTCAGTCTTCTGAGTTTCTCTGCTTGCTGCTGGGCTCTGCAGTCTCTTCTGTCGGTCTAGGGTTGCAGATTTATAATCTTTTAAAGTTCTACAATTAGCGTTGACTTCATGCCTCCTGTTATAACTTTCATGGCTTGGTTTTGAAGTTTGCTAGTTTTATCAAAGTTTGCCTTTGCTGCTGTTGTCCATACCGCAATGCCATATTCGAGAGCTGGTCTCACTCTTCCAGTGTACAGTTTCTTGAGTATTCTTTCGACTGCTCCCCAGCTTGTGCCAGCAAGTTTCCTCAAGATTGCCATTCTTTGTCTGGCTCTCATTCGGTTTCTCTCGATCTGACTTTTCTATGTCACGCGCAGATCAAATGTGACTCCCAGGTAGTTTGGCTTGTCGTTTTGCCGCAGATATTTGCCGTTAAGCTTTATGTTGGTGTTCTGGGGTTTGAAAGCGAGAATATCGTACATGTTGTTTTTTCCTCATTTATTTGGACCAGCAATGAGTTCGACCACTCCTCCAACGATGTTAGGGCCTGCTGCATCCGATTGTTTGCTATGGTAAGATTTTTTCAGAGGTCTACATAGCCATATCGTCTGCAAACATGGAGCTGTGGACTCTTCTTTGTATATTCTCTGTGATGTTGTTTATATACACCAGGAAAAGTGTGGGTGACAGTCCTCCCCCTTGGGGTACTCCCTGCTCAAGTGTCACCTTTTTTGCTCATCTGCCCTTGTACTTGAACTGTGGCTGTTCTGTTTTCGAGGTAGTGGCTGATCCATCTGTACATTTTCCCACAAACTTCACTGCTTTGTAGCTTGACTTTAAGTCCCTCTATCCACACCTTGTCAAATGCCTTCTCTAAATCCACCCAAACCGCTACTGTGTGTTTTTTCTCCTGGTAAGCATCCTCTATTTCCCGGGCTATGAGAGCGATCTGGTCCTCGTTGGATCTGTGCTGTCTAAAACCTGCTTGCTGTGGAATTAGTATGTGTTTTGCTTCTAGATACCACATCAGTCTGGCGTTTATCATACGTTCCATCAGTTTGCCTACACAGCTCAGTAGGCTGGTAGGCCTGTATCCATTTGGATCTGTTTTATCTTTTCCTTTCTTTGGTACTGGTACAAGTACTGCGTCTTTCCATGCCTGGAGTACAATACCCCTTTTCCAGCTTTGGTTCAGGACTGATAGTAATTTCCTCTTTGCTGTTTGGCCCAGCCCCATCAACATTTCGTTTGTTACCCCATCTTTTCCGGGAGATTTCCTTTTCTTTAACGTTCTCATGGCCTCATCCATTTCATTCATTGTTAGTTTTGCCATCATGTGCTCCTCTGGTACCATCTTGATGTTGTCGTGGCTCTTTTGTTCTTCACTAATATCTGTATGCCTGTCTGTAGGGACATCAATGTGGTTTGCTCTGGCATAATGTTCTATAAAGGCGTTTGCTGTTTTTTTTTTCCGGTAAGCATGTTGTCGCACTGTTTGATGGTAATTTGTTTATTTGATGGTGTTTTGTCATTCATGGCTCTGACTTAATTCCATGGTTTGTTCCATTCTTTGCCTAAATTGAGGCTTTCTGTTTTGTTTTTCCAGCTGTCTCTTGTTATTTGGTTAAGTGTTCTTTTGTATTTCGCAGTGATTGACTTTAGGGCGATATTGGCTTCCATAGATTGCTCTATCTCTGCCATGTTCCTAGCCTTTGAGACTTCATCCTCCGCTTTCTGCAGTTCACGATTCCAATATGGCTTGTAGTTTTTCCATGCCCCTCTTTGGATGGTTTCGGTGGCTGCTTGCATTATTGCTTTGCATAGGCTTTCCACCATAGGTTTCATATTCTTATTTCGTGTGTTGACGGTTTCACACAGTCCATCTGTCAGCATTGCAAATCTGTCCCAGTCGGCTCGTCTATAGTTCCAACGTGGCAGCGATTTTATTTCCTGGGGTCCAACTTCCATATCAATTTCTAGCCTAATTTGCCGGTGGTCGGTACCTGCCAATTGGTCGAGCACCTGACGATCTATTTTGTTGGTCAACATATTCATTTCAACAGCAAGTGTGTGCTGACGTTTTCTGGCGCGTAATTTTTTCGTTCTTTGTTCGCCTTATTTCTCGATTTCCTTCGGCGTTGTGCGTTACACTGTGGTTTTTATTTTTACGCCTGTCGGTCCAGTGCATCCATCTTCAGCATGCATTTTATGTAAAGGTCTGTTTCCTCCTGCATTTTCTAAGGGTTTGCTTCTCTGCGGTAACGGTCGATACTCTGATGGGGATCAACCTTCTGGTTGTGAACCGTGTCACCTAACCACTAGCCCACGCCGTCCCGTGTGTCTCTTGCGATTTTTTCTGCATTCGTAATTCCATCGTAGGCATAGGGTAATCTGTGATTTTGATCTTCTGGTAGCAAACCTATTTTAAAGCATAGCTCTGCTTTCACAAAAAGTGGTTGTTTTAGCGCGTTTTTTTGCATAATGATGTTGCCAGTCTCATGAACACACATATGTCTGTCGTTTGTTGCGACATGCGTAGTAATGTTTACTGGCTGTGTTCACTCGTCCTGTAAATAATTTCCACGATCTAGAAAGCCAAATAAAAGAAGAACACAGACAGCTTTTTTTTAGTTGTTGTTTGCGAATGTCCGCAATGAGTAGATTACTCTTTTGTGCGCCCTGAGAAGGACGTAAAGTTGGGGGTTGCAGTAGCTTTACTCCCATTTTGAGCGTGTTGAACAAGGTGGACCGAGGTACTCTGGGTGGTTGGGCTGTGCCTGGCTTCTTCTGTGTATCACTCACTACTACGGGGATCACGTTGATCCTTCACCTCGTTAGACAGACTGCCATGTAAACAATCCATTTCCAAGGAGCGCTACTAGTAAGCCGAGGTGAAAGTCTTGGCCAGCATGTTTTGTCTAACCCTGACTAACATGTCTGATCAGTATATTTTTCCTGACCAGACGTTAGTCTTCCTCATGCATTTCTTTAGAAGATTGACATAAGCAATGTGATAAAATAGTTGTTTGTGGATAAAGATATTCAATATTTTACGTAAGGGAGAAAGATGCAACACAGTGAATGAGCTGACATCAGCCTGCGACTCACAGTTAGCTGTTTGAATCCTTACCAGCGAACCGGAGCTAACCACGACCCTAACCAAGACCCTAACCCGCGTCCAAGTGGCCATCCTTAAAACGGATGCACTTGGGAAGTCTGGCTAAGAGAGTAGGAATCGCAGTGCGTCGACAAACCCGGTACCCAAAGGCGCCAGTTGAAGATGGATGTGCTCAGATATTGCAGCATCGATAAAAACAGCAACACAGCGTCCCAACGGCAATTTGAGCTCGAGCGCCGTAAAAGAAGAAGAAGACGAAGAAGAGTTAGAAGAAGAAGAAGAAGACGAAGAAGAGTAAGAAGAAGACGAAGAAGGATAAGAAGAAGACGAAGAAGGATAAGAAGAAAACGATGAAGGATAAGAAAAGACGAAGAAGGATAAGAAAAGACGAAGAAGGAGAAGAAGAAGACGAAGAAGGATAAGAAGAAGAACAAAAAGGATACAAGAAGACGAAGAAGGATAAGAAGAAGACGAAGAAGAAGAACATAAAAAAAGAAGAAGACGCAGAAGGATAAGAAGAAGACAAAGAATGATAAGAAGAAGAATAAGAAGTATAAGAAGAAGAACAAGAAGGATAAGAAGAAGAAAAACAAGGATAAGAAGAAGAATAACAAGAATAAGAAGAAGACGAAGAAGGAAAAGAAGAAGACGAAGAAGGATAAGAAAAAGACAAAGAAAGATACGAAGACTAGGAAGAAGACGAAGAAGGATAAGAAAAAGACGAAGAAGGATAAGAAGAAGAATTTGAAGGATAAGAAGAAGATGTAGAAGGATAAGAAGAACACAAAGAATAAGAAAAAGAATAAGAAGAAGACTATTCTACAAACATTATTCATCATTGTTTAACAAAAACGTGCTGCTTATATTTCATTGCCCACTTTTGAGAACAGAAGTGGTTACTAGAAAGATAGAGCTTCAAAAATACTTAATTTTATTGGCTTCACATATGTATACCATTTTGCCAGGCTGCAGTTACCAGAAAGTTCTCTTCCATTTCAACATTCATATCGTGAAAGACATGAGAAGAGAAGGTTGCTTAGGTCAGCACGGGCAATAGCCCAGTGCACCAAACGTTATTTGACTACATGCTTGATAACTTATGTTCCGGATATCAACTGGACTTTTAACCCAAGGCTTTGTGAGGGTATCCATCATAATCCACGTGCTACATAGGCACATGCCTATTACACCAAAGGCTGCATGAAATATCACGTCCTGCATGAGCATAGTACTATTTCACCAAAGGCTGTATGACATATCATGTCCTGCGTCCGCATAATACTATTGCACCAACGGCTGTATGAAATATGTTCAGTAAGAGTACATAACTATTGCGTCAAAGGCTGCATGAAATCTTATTTGGGTAACGGCTTGGCTTGGTGGTTAAGTGATACGGCTCACAATCCAAAGTTGCTGGGTGCTCTTTCTATAACACACTCTATCCATTTTTTTCGTAGTCTTCTTCTTGCTCTGCGATCCTGTTTTCTGGTGTTGAATATCTGACCAAATGGTAATATTAGTTCCAATTTTGTCACCTTCCTAACCAATTTTAAACTCTGTATTGTCATGTATTTCATGCACGATGTTGCACACACCCTCTGCCTTATTTCTTCGTTTCGTTCTCAGTCAGGGCTAGTAGCCCAGACAGCTTTTCTCAATATTAATAATAGCCGCTGATAATAACAGAAGTCAGACATGTTGCATCTCACCACTGAGTTCGGAAGTCGCTGTATAGTTCGATTCTAGCACGGAAAATCCTTCCACATACGTAGCATTCTTCTTCTTCGTCGTTCGTTCTCAATCTCCCGTTACCAAATCCTGAAATGGCTTAAGTAGCAGAATGTAGTCCAGAGAACGGAATGCGTTGTGTCGTAGTTTACAGCTTGACTGCGATATTTGCACGTTTCGGTCCAACACATCCCACTTCAGCAAGCATTTTTTTAGTACCGGGTTAGCATTTCCTCTTCGATCCCTTCTCCTTAGCCAGTCTGCCCTGCTGCAGCCTGTTATCCAGGATCACCACGTGGAGGTGTACAAGGGTCTTGGCAGCTCTGGTTCGCTGGCTCTGACGCTAGCAGTCAGCTATGGGTCGCTGACCACTGAAGCTTATGCGCTGCTCAGCATCTTGATCCCTTACGTAGCATTCGACGTCAGAATTGGACATATGAGTGTCAGCTGTTTTGTCTTTTCGCAAAGTGCTTTTTTGTATGTGCTTCGGAGGCCTGGCGTTCTTCAGCAATGGATGTGCCTCTGGTGGTGGTTCTACCCCATGACTTGCGGTCTTGTGCAAACATCCCAATTGGCATACCATGGTCTTTCTTTCTTGTGCATTGGTTAATACTTTGTGTCTCACACTGGGAAAAAAACATGAACAAAAACTTGTAAAAGTTGATTAAGGTTGAGTTTAATCAAAATTTAAAAATGGGTATGGTCAGATACCGCACCGAGACGAGAACACAAACAAAACCTACGTTACGACCAATAGGCCTTCATCAGGCACAACAATACTGAACTAACAAATCAAAACAGAAGACAAAAATGGTCAACTCATCTGTTTCTGATAGTAGACCCAGTCTGTTTAAACGACCGATTGGGCCAGATGCTTGATTGAAACTGAATCAGAGCGGTCAAACACAAAGTGGCCAAGAGAGGGCCAGCAATGTGGGGGAATGTGCCGGATAAGCCAATAGTGGCCAAATAGTTGTCCAGGTGGAGAACAAAGAGAAGGCAATATCAGCCATGATGGCGTGAGATTGATATAAGGGGGGTGGGACTGATAGAAGAATGGGATGGGGGGGGGGGGGGGGTGGGGAACGGAAGACATATATGGTGGCCAGTGTGACGGTTTAAGAAAAAGTATGGAAGATATTAATGCAATGTGGTTGGAGACAGCCCATACTAGAGATAAGTCTATTCTCAAGGGCGAATCGATGACGATCGTCAGAGAAGCACGAAACTAGACCAGTGACACTGATAGGTTGCTGTAAGTGTTTGTGTCATAATAAAGCTGAAAGCTGACAGAAGATCCTATCGCTTTTACATTCACGTAAAAAGATTAATATTGAGTTTTTATAAAGAATTCTACAGAGCTCACAGTTCGGTGAATAAAGTTGAACAAAAATTGTGTTGTTCACCATAATACATTTTCTATTTTTAAACTGTGACTGCCACCTGGCTACTGTGCTTGTCAATTATGGGATGGGATGTGGGTTCTGTCGCTAGTCTAGATACGTTTGAGTTAGCCGGCTGTATATGGGTGCCATATTTGCAATTAGTTAAGGCAAGACAGCGGATAAAGTAACTTGCCACAACATGGCATGAAGAAGGTGATAACATAGTACAATGAAATCTCTACCACTTGACCCTATACCGTAATGCTGTTTAGAGGACTACGAGGCGTATTCAAATGAAATCGAACCAAATTGCAACAAGTGAACATACGTACGATACGCACGATGACGTCACTTTTGATGTAAACAGCACATACCAACCGTCAAATTTGCAAAATTCCATTACTCACGTCCGTCTTTAAACATCGTTGTTCATTTCTTCTCCGGTGTCTTCGACACACTTTTGTTACCATACACTGCCTGCATTCTTCAATGAATGTCAACTGATCGACATCCTTCAGCTGTTAGAAACCGAATCACCGCTCGCTGATCAACTCTGGACGGATTCCGTATCACACTCGCCATTTTTTCAACATTATGCTGAGGAAACTATGAGTCGGAGAATAATGACATTTTGCGAACTTACGGTTGGTCTGTGCTGTTTACACCAGAAGTAACATCATGATGCGCATCGCACGTAAATTTACTTATTGCAGTTTGGTTCGGTTTCATTTGAACACGCCTCGTAGATTAGTTTGATTGATTGATTGATTGAATCGTCCATTTGATCTAAGTGAAAAATAGGGTTACTATAACAGCTGACCCTTTACACGAAGCATGTATAATACACATTTACAGACCGTTTGTCACATAATTGGTTTTGCATGAAGAGACTGTAAGCTCATCAACCTGCATCGTTAGCCCCATATTAGGACATGCTTTGGTACGTGTGCGCTAATTCACCCACGGATTATAATAGGTCAAATTTAGTAGAATGTAGCCACACGAAGCACCATACTTTTCAATTCGCACGTCTTCAATTCGCACGGTAAACCTATGTCCATGTCATTCTCAGATCTAACACCGTACGTGGAAGATGGATTTATTGCAGTTGTCACACTTGACACCCAAGAAAATAAATTGTGTGCAGTTTTTGCAGGAAAGACGAATTATACACACCGTCCGACTGTGTGTTAAAAATCATGTTATGACGTTGTCTCTCTCAGTTCGCCAAGATCGTTAGAGATGTCGCACATGTCAGCAGGACATTCCTGTTCGTTCTGGCACATTGTTAGAGGGCACCTAACCCTAACCCTAACCAAAATGGAACACACAGACACATGGTAGATTCCTACGTGTGTGAGTTTCTATGGCGACATCGGAATAAAGTCCGTCAGTTAGACCCGTTCGACAATATTCTGCAGGACATTACATACTTTTGGCTTCCTCTTTAAATTGTGCAGCTATGAACGAACAACATATGTATGTCCTGATATGTGCATAGCCTCAGCGATCATTGGTAATCTGTTCCCCTCACGGTCCTTTTCAGGGCCCACAAAACCCACAAACCAGCAACAAGGTCCTTTTTAGGGGCACAAAAAACAACAAAACTGCATCCTGATAGCTAGACACGTATAATTATTTTTGTACGGAAACCCGTGTGGTGATTGAATGGTATAAACATTTCAGAATGGGTGAATTAACGCACAAGAACCCATGCCTTGAATGTTACAGTTGTCCTATTCCTATTTTCATTCTGGAGAAGACCCAACTTAACCTGGATTTAATGTTCTCATCAGTCTGGCATTGTTTGTTATTGTCGTTCACGAAAAAATTAAAAAACCTATGCCGAGTCTAACACTGCAAAACGAAATACTTTCATACCGCCTTCTATTGATATCAAGCCTCCTTACGTAATGTTTTTTCTACACCTACAAAAAGCTTTATATTACATGTCAACATTACTTGTATAGCATGTAGTACATGTCCTCAGGCATAAACCTTCGCATTGAGTTCGTAGCACAGCTGATGAGAGGAGATAGATTTGTGAACCTCGATATCACATTTACTATAGCTGATATCGCTGTACGATACGGTTTAAAATCTAGATCTGGAGGTAAGGTGTTACTTTGAATAACTGTATGGTAAACTCCATCTTGTTTTAGGGTTGTAAAGTTTCAGTCGCGTAAATTATTAAAATATTATAAAATATGTAATTACTACCAAGCTCAGTCAATCAAAACATTTCAAAAAGTAAGATACGTTCTTCACCCGTCTCACTGTATGATTGTTTATTTATATCTGTAGATGAGTGTACATATAGTTTGTTTATTTATATCTGTAGATGAGTGTACATATAGTTTGTTTATTATATCTGTAGATGAGTGTACATATAGTTTGTTTATTTATATCTGTAGATGTGTGTACATATAGTTTGTTTATTTATATCTGTAGATGAGTGTACATATAGTTTGTGTATTTATATCTGTAGATGAGTGTACAGATAGTTTGTTTATTTATATATGTAGATGAGTGTACATATAGTTTGTTTATTTATATATGTAGATGAGTGTACATATAGTTTGTTTATTTATATATGTAGATGAATGTACAGATAGTTATAAGATACAACTCCCGTCTGTAATCGGGGTAGAATATAATTCGTTATGCTTGTTATGTAAATCAAACATTGTGACGATGTGTGTTTTGGTAAAAGAATCAAGAGCTTGCAGCTTATCACTACATAAACAGTTATTGGTAGACATATTGGGACTTCACTTTGATCACCATGAAGCACAATATGTATAGCGATAAACTTGCTTAGGTTATTATTAACCACGTTGTCTAGACCGAAACTTGCCTAGGTTACTATTAACCACGTTGTCTAGACCGATAAACTCGCCTAGGTTACTATTAACCACGTCGCCTCGACCAATAAACTCGCCTAGGTTACTATTAACCACGTCGTCTAGACCGATGAACTTGCCTAGGTTACTATTAACCACGTCGTCTAGACCGATAAACTTGCCTAGGTTACTATTAACCACGTCGTCTAGACCAATAAACTCGCCTAGGTTACTATTAACCACGTCGCCTCGACCAATAAACTCGCCTAGGTTACTATTAGCCACGTCGTCTAGACCGATAAACTTGCCTAGGTTACTATTAACGACGTCGCCTCGACCAATAAACTCGCCTAGGTTACTATTAACCACGTCGTCTAGACCGATAAACTTGCCTAGGTTACTATTAACTACGTCGTCTAGACCAATAAACTCGCCTAGGTTACTATTAACCACGTCGTCTAGACCGACAAACTTGCCTAGGTTACTATTAACCACGTCGTCTAGACCGATAAACTCTCCTATGTTACTATTAACCACGTCGTCTAGACCGATAAACTTGCCTAGGTTACTATTAACCACGTCGTCTAGACCGATAAACTCTCCTATGTTACTATTAACCACGTCGTCTAGACCGATAAACTCGCCTAGGTTACTATTATCCACGTCGTCTAAACCAATAAACTCGCCTAGGTTATTATTAACCACGTCGTCTAGACCGATAAACTCGCCTAGGTTACTATTAACCACGTCGTCTAGACCGATAAACTCGCCTAGGTTACTATTAACCACGTCGTCTAGACCGATAAACTTGCCTAGGTTATTATTAACCACGTCGTCTAGACCGATAAACTCGCCTAGGTTACTATTAACCACGTCGTCTAGACCAATAAACTCGCCTAGGTTACTATTAACCACGTCGTCTAGACCAATAAACTCGTCTAGGTTACTAATAACCAACTAATACATTGCGATAACCTCATTTAGATTACCAATAACTACGTTGTCTAAAAAGCACCTTACGGTCTGCTGCGAAGTAAAAACTGTATCTGTTGTGATTCCTCACAATCTGCTTTCATCACCTAGTCTCACATACATACATACACATACATACACACACACACACACATACATACATACATACATACACATACACATACACATACACACACACACACACATACATACATACACATACACACACACACACACGGAGGCATTCACGCGGATCCATACCCGCAGAAGACAAGATATGAAACATTTTAAAACTATTGACATATGTATATTTCTTTTCCTTCAAACAGGATGCGATCACCACCACGAGCCTGGCTGGTCGGGCTATTATGTGTATATTTTCTGAACTTGATTCTACCATGTAAGTTCAACCATGTGTTATTGTGTATGTAAGGAATGCTCCGAGTTTTTCAATGAATATCGAAAACACTGACACTGCTGGGTGTAGTTTAGTTGCTGAGGATCACATCGAAGGTTTATGGGGCTGAGGAAAAAAGGCCGCTTGCCTATGCAGTCGTGGCGCACTGTACATACTTTTTATTTTAGATTTTTATTTTATCTTTGATAGAAAAGAAACACAAGCTATGCCTTTCCGATATTATTCAAAACATGTCTTCGCGATTTGACGACTGACAACTGAAGTGATCGACGAACCGTTTCTAGCAGTATGATGTATAAATACCTCCAGAATGGTACACGAAGAAAAAAGAATGTGCCTCAGAATACACCTAAGCATGTCATCAAGGCTGTGATAGTGGTTTGTGCAACATATCCACATGCAACATTACTATGTAGAATCTACTGCTAAAAACTCTCAGCGGGAACTTATATGCGTCAAAACGCACTTTTCTAAATGAGGGCCATCTTCAGCGGTGTATGTATACCTCATTTAATAATATAGAGCAATGACAAAGAAGACAAAGAAATGATTATTGTTTAAGTATCTTTGATGTGTTCTGCTGTTAAGTCCAGGTCAGACGCCTTTAGTTTTTCAAGTATCTTTCATTAGCTTATGCCATGGGTTAGATATTTCTTGCTGGGAGCCGGTAGTAAGTTATATATTTCTTGCTGGGAGCCGGTAGTAAGTTAGATATTTCTTGCTGGGAGCCGGTAGTAAGTTAGATATTTCTTGCTGGGAGCCGGTAGTAAGTTAGATATTTCTTGCTGGGAGCCGGTAGTAAGTTAGATATTTCTTGCTGGGAGCCAGTAGTAAGTTAGATGTAAACGTACGGAAACTTCCAATTATTTCCGCTTCAAATTTTACATTATTTTGAAAATATCTAATTCGTGCGGTCAGGCGGGGACGCTGATATTTTTTTTAGATTTGCATTAGAACTAAATCAAAGGCATAGCAATTGACAAAATAGCCCTTATGACTTACCACAGTGCGTCTCACAATGTTTGCCGCGGCTTAAAATTAAATTTCTAAGCATCCATTTGAAAAAAATTATTAAAATTGTGCATATAACCTGTAGATCACCATTTCCCAATGGTGAATTTTGTTTTCTTGTTCACAAACATATGGTATACAATTTTCTTTATTTATGGTATACAAAAACTAGCCCTCCTAATGAAACCAGTATTTTAAAATGATTACCCGTTCTTAACAGTGAATATTTTTTGAAGTAACATTTTCCGCGTGTTTCACGAAATCCTTCCAGCTACAACCCTTAGCGCACTGGTTTTGAACAGTTCTAATGAGCCTTCCAGTGTGTTCAATTTGTCGATACAAATTATGTACGCTTGTGTAACACAGTGTAACTAATTGTTACCCTGTCTTAGAATGAGTCTGAAAGTCACGTTTCTCACACTCCGAATAATTGCATTGAAGATGTATCACTGTTTTTGAAAAGAAATTAATCGCGGTAAGCTGTATCGTAGTATTTGAAACACTGAAAACAGAACTATTCACGCTTTGGGTTTAATTAAATGGGCGTTTAATCAATTGCTCCAAGACTTTGGAAGTTCATGTTCCATCAAGGTCAGTACACCAGGACAAAAAATGGTAAATAGTTTTGACAGGGTTGTGATTAAAAAAATAGCCTTGTAGAATGGTTGATTTCAACGAAATAGTGACACTAAGGAAACTGAAGTTTCGTCTGAGAACACGCAATGACATTGATATATCGAAAACTTCGTTGTGCAGAACTGTAAGGGGCAAAGATTTTACATTTAGAAAGTGCTAGCGGGAAAAACGTCATCTGTGAGAAGCCGCATCTAGTATCCACGAGAAGCAAGTATTTACGTGAAGTACAGGCAATGCTTAAACACAGTTATGATAAATGTGTATGAGGAAGAAACTTAGATAAATGCTCATCACACAAGTGAAAAGGAATGGCAGTCAGCGGAAGGAACGATTAAAAGATTAGTACCAAGTGGAAAAGGACAGCGCTTGATAATAGCACATGCAGGTAGCATACATAATGGGCTGGTGAATAATGCAGAACTTGTGTTTCCTTCAGTTTTTACGGACAATTGGAACTATCATACCGAGATGCATAGTAACATATTTAGAGAGTGGATTGAAAAAAAACACTTTCTTCCCCCCATGGATAGAACCTCCTGTCTGAAAATGGACACTGCATTATACCACAACGCAGTTACACAAAACGACAACATTTCAACATCATCCAGAAAAAAGATGCATTAAAAATGCGGCTCAAAAAAGAATACATACCACTTACGAAGCGTATCTAAAACTTGAACTGCTTTCTCTTGTCAAGGAAACATGAAACGAAACGATATTTCACATAGACACGTTGATCCAAGAGCATGGTCATATGTGTTTGAGACTGCAACCTTAACATTCCCACTTAAACCCAATTAATCTCGTTTGGGGAAAAGTGAAAGGACAAGTAGAGCTGAAAATAAAACTATCAAACTATGCGATATGACAGAAATAAAATGTGCCGCCCTCTCATATTTAGAAACATATTATTGGGCTGTAAATATGAGCTACAAACTGAGATAATTAAAATATCTATAACAGCCGGATACATTAATATTGTCTATATAAAACAGTAAATCAAACAGGTGAACAATTCAACATACTTAGTGAGCACGTTATCAGCAAACGGAAGCATTACGGCAGAAATCCAAGAAAGATGCAACAAGGCAAATCAGATCATTGGACAATTAACTCCTATACTTAATTGCTAGCACGTACAATAACTACCAAAAGAACTATATAGAACACGAATTTCGTCCCGACACTATGCTATCAAAATCAAAACTGGACACTAACATCAATTTAAAAACGCTACATCGTAATAACAGAAATGAAATGACTGCGAAAAAATATTGAGTGTAACAAGGAGAGACATAATCAGAAACGATGACATCAGGAGACTGGTGGGAATAACACCAGTATTGAACTACATTAAAAGACAGCAACTAAAATGGTTTTGTCGCGTAACAAGACTACCTTCACACAGCGCACCCCCTCCCAACAAGCAATGCTATTTAGATACATCGGCTTCAAAGACAGTCAGACCACGAAAAAGGTGGCTTACAGAAATTTGTGAGGCAGTAAAGGCCATTGTGCATGAGGCACACCGACGGGCTCGTTCTAGAGATATGTTCATAAGCTGACGCTGAAAGGCATTACAGAATTAACGAAAAGAAAGACGAAAGATGTGAGTAACATGTCTTGAAAAAGTAAGATTGTTGTTGGAAAAAAAGATAGACTGTCGTTAAACACATGAGCTGCACAGAAAAGGACTTTATGTGGAACCTAATTTAGAAAATTTCATTCGATTTGGAGAGACACATTGGCTTACATACATACACTTTTAAAAAAATGTACGGTAAATTATTTTAGGCAGGGACAAAATAGATCATTTGCTAACAAAGTTCATAGGAACTAGCCGCTTTAAGAAAATGACACTATCTGATAATATGTAAATTATAAAGTCATTGGGACATTGGAAATATCAGACCACGTGCAAACAATCTCGTTTATCTGTAATTATTGAGATATTAGACGGCAACCATTGTGAAACTGACTATAGTGTTTCTTTTGTGGCCTTCATTTAAAGATCATTATTTGATCGAATCTTCTTCAGCTTCAGAACAAAAACATATTAGTCTAAAAAAAAGGACTTGACCTACAACATTTGGATTAACTCAAAAGACCGCACCAAATGGAATACAAGACCGAACGCGGATTTATTGCCGAATGTTCTCCACGACTCTTATTCTGTATAATCGTCTCTCGATCTACGAGAAAGCAATTTGTCTATTATTGGTATCATAACCAGGTGTTGCTTCTACCATGTGCTGTCTGCTTGAGTGATTGTGTAAGTGCAACTAGAATCGGCTCACTGCCACACAGCGAGTGTATGTTGTTGGATGCATCTAAAAGTTGTGTCTAACTCAGTTTTAGTAGAAAACTCACCAATTCATACTATGATATGGCCAGTAGCGGCCTTGACTTACAAAGTGTGTAGATTCATGATAACAGTTAACAGACACATGCACATGTACAACGGCCTACATCAAATGAATGTAGCACCACATACCTGTGTGAAAATGCCGGATATTGAATCAAAACTAACAGATAATACAAGAAGAATTTCTGATCGAGCAAGTCTTATGAGAGCAAGGCAGATAATGATTGATTCCTACCCAGAAGAATGGGTACATATCTATACTGATGAGTGTGCTTATAAGACCATCAGTAAAGCCGGCTGTGGAGTCTACATAGAGTATCCAGACAGAATATATGATGAGCTGCTTGGTGCCTGTGGGAGATGTGTTCTAACTGTAAGACAAAAGTAACTTCATTTGAAGTATCTCTGTACCACTTGAGGACTGTAAGTCCTGTCTGCCCATCAAAAGCCCATAATATCGTAATCTGTACATACTCATTAGCTGCCTTTTCAGTTCTGGAAAATGGTGGTCACTGTAAGCTTGAACGTACCCAAAATTACAGAAGCCAACCAACTTCTCACATCTCCTGAAGTCAAAACAGTTATGCAATGAGCTCCTGGTAACTCAATTACACCTGGGAATGACAAGACAGATGACAGATAGACTGGTAATGAAGGGGTCAAGTCAATAATAACAATACACACCAACAACCGTACAGACAATCAAACAACTACAAAAGACTACGAACAAAGAGACTTGACTGAAAGGTGGCAATGAGGAATACTGGTAGAGAGGTCTAAAAACATATGGTCATTCCAAATCCCAAAGACAACATCAATTTCCCGAAAAGGACAGATAAAGTCGCCATTTTCCGTTTTCGCCCTCAGAGTACCATCTTTCTGAATGTATGGCGCTTGCCCGTGTTAGGAACGAGCTTTTTCCTCGGAGGCCAGAACGATGGAAGACTTTGTGCAGAACTAAACAATAGCTCACAAACACTTGCATATACCACTAAAAATGGCTAAAAGGCAGGAGCACTCAGGTTGCTGGATAAATAACCAACAAACCAATCAACCAACCTACGTTACCAACAACGTTACCAACAAATCAACCAAAGCTACCAACCAACCAACCAACCAAGAACAGAACAATAAGTGAAGTAGTGGGCAACGCGGAATTTGAACATTGTACCTCCAGATATAGAAAATGCCTTGCCACAAGAGAGAGAGAGAGAGAGAGAGAGAGAGAGAGAGAGAGAGAGAGAGAGCGAGAGAGAGAGAAAGAGAAAGAGAGGGAGAGAAAAGCAGATAAAGACAGAAAAAGATGAGTTAAGGTTATTGGCCAGCTGGACGCTTTCTTATTACTTCACTTTCTTTTCTGTTATTGGTTGTAGTTGTATTTCAAGAGCAGAAAAAATGCATTTGTTGCTTACATCTCACTGTTTCGAAGTTTATGTATATTCCCGCCCTTAATTGGTTGACAAGGAAGCTCTGAAAACAGTGTACCAGTTACAGGAAGGAAATAGTGATTGACTTATTGTCCCAGGGACCAACAGAAGAATGACAGTTTTAATTCAAACACAGCTAACATCTCTTATCACTACATTTATATAAACTTTGTAGATAACATTATTAACCGGATCAAGAGCTTAGAATGTAACCTACCATACATCCTCCTATCTAGGTCAGGGATGTCCAGCTTTTAAATGCCCAGGGCCATATGATCAGTTTTAGGATTTTTTCACTAACAGAACTTTACAAAACTGCGTCGACACACACACGTGATTGTGTAGTTATAATTACAATAAATGTGTACAACAAATAGTTTAAATAATTACCCAGCCGCCATTCTTCCAAACCTGTTGTTGTTAGTTAGTTAGTTAGTTGCCTATTGCAACCGATGATGGCTACGTCAACAGGCGGCTGTTCTGTCTTGCTCATGTAACTTGCGATGCATTTGAATTATTGTGAGAAAGAAACTGCGTTGGTCTTCAACCTTACTCTCTCGTTCATAGCTACCTTGGACCATTGGCAAAGATGATCAGTCGTCTCGAATCAGGATGCAGGCATCCTTTAAGTCACTAGAGGGTTGAAGCTTGCGGATTCGATCTCGCCCACCGTTTTGTTCATCGCTTTGAGAGACGAGTGCCTTACCTCAGGACTACATAGAGAATCATGATATATGCATGAGAGACCGGACCATTTTCGTTGCCTACGTCAAGAGGTCGAATCACTTGTATACAACTTGTTTGAGAAGCAAACTATATATTCCCTGGTAGGACCATATGACATATACCGAGGACCTATCCCGATCTAGCATGTCCAACTTTCATGTACATTTACATAAAGCGTACATCAGATAGACTAGTCGCATTGCTCGAATGTCAAGCGAAATGCTAACAAAAGAAGCTTCTGTACAGCGATCTTAGTAAAAGAAAGAGGTAAAGGGAATCTCCCAAAAAGTGAACCATAATAGTCTGAAGGGTTCCATTAAATGCTGTCAAACGTACCGTAAAACATACACACATCTAGCACAAAAGCCGTTCAGACTGAAAAAGGGTAGTAAAAAGTACAGTGAAGCAAGTAAGGGCCTCATATGAAGGAAGACAATGATAGACGGGCAATTAGAAAGTATAGGCCGAGGGAATACCAGTACAAGCAGCAGACAAAGTTTGACAGTCATGCGCTTAAACTTTTAGCGATCGCATTACCTTGGTCAATAACAAGCGATCCCACTGTCGCAAAGATGTTATGCCACAGGTCTCTGACGGCGGACCTCATCGACTACGAGAGGCTATTTATAATTATTATAATAATGTACATCAATAAAAGTAACATCAGATGGAAGATGCAATTATGAAATAAAAGGCAGAATAGCCCAAAAAGTGGTCATCCAGACCAAGAAAGGCATCTTCAGCAAGTCTTTGGATGCTGATTGGAAGAAGTTCTAACATATGGTAGTGAATCATTGACAAAAAGCAAGCAAGAGCATATATCGTTGGAAGCAACGGAGATGTGGATTTACAGAAGAATGTTGCGGATTCGATGGACTGCAAGAACGGCTAATTATACGGTACTCGAAGAGGCACACACACAAAGACAACTCATGCAAAGATCAGACGAAGGCAGTCATTATTTTTCGTGCATGTTATGATAATAGGCTGTTTGGAGCACGTTGTGGCCACCATAGCAGGAAATAGAGGCAAAGGTATGCACAGAGAGATGTTGGTCAGACTAAAAGGCTGGCACGGACGACAATCGGAAACAGAGTTTGTAAACGACGCATGTGATAGAAGCGAATAGAGGTCCATGGTCGCCAACACCAGTCGGCAAGGCGCCTGATAATGATAATAGGTTTTTTTAT
The DNA here is from genome assembly GCA_036924085.1 of Ariolimax columbianus. NCBI lineage: Eukaryota > Metazoa > Mollusca > Gastropoda > Stylommatophora > Arionidae > Ariolimax > Ariolimax columbianus. Next base: position 15,512,708 of record JAVGWX010000011.1, read on the forward strand.
ACACAATATATATGATAAGGAACTTGATAAGGGAGCTATACAAGAACACTGGTGTCAGAGTCCGCATAGGTGGCACTCTCTCGGACAGATTCCCAACATCTTCCGCGGTTAAGCAGGATTGCGTCCTTGCCCCTGACCTTTTATGTCGAGCCATCGACTGGATTCTACACCCCCTTAAATCCCTCCATCCGGGCATTGTCATGGATCAAACGCATGTCACAGACTTCGCCTATGCTGATGACATAGTCCTTGTCGACCTAGACAATGAAGCTCTGCAACAGTCTCTCGAGAAACTGGATCTCGAAACATCAAACCTGGGTCTATCAATCTCCTGGGTCAAGACGAAATTTCAGAACCTTTGCGCGGACACTGGTCCTTACAGCATCGTTGTCCATGGTCACACGGTGGAGTGGGTCACACCGTGGAGTGGGTCACACTGTGAAGTGAGTTACACGGTGGAGTGGGTCACACGGCGAAGTGGGTCACACCATGGAGTGGGTTACACGGTAAAGTGAATCACACGGTGGAGTGGGTCATACGGTGGAGTGGGTCATACGGTGGAGTGGGTCACACGGTGAAGTGGGTCACACCTTGGAGTGGGTCACACAGTAGAGGGGATCACACGGTGGAGTGGGTCATACAGTGGAGTAGGTCACACGGTGGAGGGGGTAACACGGTGGAGTGGGTCATACGGTGGAGTGGGTCACACGGTGAAGTGGGTCACACCTTGGAGTGGGTCACACAGTAGAGTGGATCACACGGTGGAGTGGGTCATACGGTGGAGTAGGTCACACGGTGGAGTGGGTCACACGGTGAAGTGGGTCACATGGTGAAGTGGGTCACACGGTGGAGTGGGTCACAAGTTGGAGTGCACTAACGAATTCACATACTGGGGGGGGGGGAGTTCTTTTTCATCCGATGGACGCAGTATGCCTGGCATGTTAAAGCGGATTGGGGTTGGGGTTGCCGCCTCCGGTATGAGCGACCTTCACCGGGTGTGGAATAATGGCAAACTCTCTCTCGGATAAAAATTCGTAATTAACAGACGTGTGTGATTCCTGTCCTCATGTATGTTTCAGAAGCTTGGACTCTACTTAAACATGACTTATCACGACTCGTTGCTTTTCATATGCGGAACCAGTGACCCATCCTCGGTATCCAGTGGTTCGATCTCGTACGTTTTGTCGAGGTGTCTGTAAAGACGAGTCTTCCCTCCATCTCGGAAACTCTGATCTGCCGATGCCGCCGCCTGTCTCTGTTTGATCACGTGGTTCGACTGGACCAGGAAGTACCGACGAACCAATCAATGTTCACGTCTGTTATGTTTAACAACAGTTTCCCACCAGCTGGTGATAGGCGTTGGAGGTCCGTTCCCGTTCTACCTGGGTCCAACAGATAGCAGTCACTCCTTCAACACTAAACGAAGCTTGGCTTTAAGCCTCAGCGGTTAGACACTACATGCCTATGCGAACATTATTATTATTTTTATTAATATATATGGACCGTCTGAACATCCCTGTGATGGCGCACTTTTTTTGCACGACAAAGATATCTGTTATCAGCACGTGTCAGTCAAAATGCAGCACGAAAATACAGCGACAAAGAAATTGGACACGTCCCCTCATACACACACCTTATGGTCTACTGCAATACCGTATCTAGCATTTAATCTCGACAGGAGTGTCTGCTTTGAGAAAACCTCTATATTTTTAAATAGATCGTCACACAGTCGGCTTACATCACGTTGATTTTTTAGTAGTGGTGATATAATACTGCTCAAAGGTCAATGTATCTGAATTACAGTATCATGTTTATCCGTGTTCCCGCACTTTGTTTAAGTGATTGACATGTCTGGGTAACACTTTGAATCGTCTGAATTTGGCACACATCCAAAATTCGCGGTTGATACTATGCAGTGTCTCATCTAAAGTAGAGGTGGATATATTCAGGTCGGATTTAAATACAATTCAAGAAGGGTTTGGCAGATGTAGTTTAATGTAGATAGATGTAAGTCATCCCCATGGTTTATTTTACCAGTATGAAATATAGTTACAGGATGGGAGGTAACGATATTAGCGAGTTAGAAAAGGAAGGGGACCTAGGTATTATAATAGATCACACAGGTACTGTGAGTGCAAAAGTTCCGGCAAAAGAGACAAAGGCAAATGCAATGTCAGGTATGAGAAAAAGAAATATTAAACAAAGAAGCAAAGAAGTGTAAAACAGTGTATAACTGTATAACGCATTAATTAGACCTAGATTGGAGTACTGTTTTGAGGTGTGGAGTTCTTATCCTAAAGAAAATGTAATCATGCTGGAAACGATTTTTAAAAAGAGCTATCAAACCATGTGGATTCTGGAATAATAGTTATGAGGAAAGAGACACTGGCCTACAGTGTCTAGAAAAGAGAAGAATTCGAGGTGGTGTAATACAGGTCTAGTGTCTAGAAAAGAGACGAATTCGAGGTGATTAACACAAGCCTTTACGAAAAACAAGGATAAGGATACATTAGACTTTAACAAGTTTTGTCCAAGTACAGCCGGACTGCAAGAACAAAAGGGCATAGATACAAATTAAATGCAGAAAGTTCTACATTATATATTATTTTACATTTCTTTAGTCAGATAGTGGTACTTTCGTGGAAAGCATTGTCACAAGAAATAGAAGCGCAGGGTTAGTTAATGCATTCAAGAACAGATTAGGCAGATATAGTAACTTTTCGATCAAGTTATGTAAAAGAAAATGGTTGAATACAGACTATGCAGTCTTCTAAATCAGAAAATTTACGTTAAGCCTGTGCATTAGACACCCATGGTGTATGTGTTATATCACGTATCACGTCTAAGGCGGATTGTCCTTTACAGTAATATCAGACCGTGTTGAAATACAGAAGACAGAGCTACACCAAACTCACTGGGCGCCACTCGCATATACTATATATATATATATATATATTTATACACACACACATACACATACACACACATACATACACTTGCACACGCATACTCACACACAGGCACATACCCGTGCGACAGAGAACTGTAGTTAATTATTCCAAATTTTCATATTTGAAAATAAGAAATCCAGTAAAGCGATTTTTTTAAAAAATCTTAATGATCTGTAACAATTTTTTATTAAATAATTGATATTTGTGGAATTTGAATCAGAACAAAGTAATTTGTACGATTTATAAATATAAGATCTTTTCACCACGAAACATTAAGACGTCGTGTAGTTTTTTATAGAATGCAAAATATCTTCAAGAGAAGCAATACGATTTTCTGAACATCTGAGTGGCGCTCAATACGGGGATCAAATCGATCCACATCTCGTCAGCGATGCTGCCTTGAAGATATTATGTTTCAAGGGAACGCTACATAGAAGAGATGTTTACTACATTGTTCCTGAGCCTGACGCCACGTCCTGGAGAGTATGTTGTGTCTGAGACTGACGCCACGTCCTGGAGAGTATGTTGTGTCTGAGACTGACGCCACGTCCTGGAGAGTATGTTGTACCTCAGCCTGACGCCACGTCCTGGAGAGTATGTTGTACCTCAGCCTGACGACACGTCCTGGAGAGTATGTTGTACCTCAGCCTGACGACACGTCCTGGAGAGTATGTTGTACGTTAGCCTGACGACACGTCCTGGAGAGTATGTTGTGCCTGGGTCTGACGCCCCGTCCTGGACAGTATATTGTGCCTCGGTCTGACGCACGTCCTGGACAGTATGTTGTGCCTGGGTCTGACGCCACGTCCTGGACAATATGTTGTCCCTGAGCTGACGCCACGTCCTGGACAGTATGTTGAGCCTGAGCCTGACGCCACGTCCTGGACAATATGTTGTGCCTATGTCTGACGCCACGTCCTGGACAATATGTTGTGCCTATGTCTGACGCCACGTCCTGGACAATATGTTGTGCCTATGTCTGACGCCACCTCCTGGACAATATGTTGTGCCTGAGTCTGACGCCACGTCCTGGACAGTATGTTGTGCCTGGGTCTGACGCAACGACCTGGACAGTATGATGTGTCTGACTCGATCAGCATCTCTGTTCCCTTGCTTTCTATAGCAGACAGTGGTGTAACGAACGTGAAAATAAAAGAAATTTGTTTGGGCGGGAATTTGTTTATAGGAAATGTGAGTTGCGCAAGTCAACCTCACTGTGTTGTCCTCAACTATCCTGCCTCAGTGGAAAGACAAAGTGAAGAAAACTGAGGGCAGAAGAGGATGAATATTTTTCTAGTTTTTCTCCCACAACCTTTTCTTTGATCATGTATCCCACAATACAGTGAGGACAGAAAACGAACAACTGAAAGCATAGTTTTCTAATCATTCTTATCATACATAGATAATTCGGCTTATCCGAAACCAACAGGAGACAGGTTGTACCCCTAGAACATGAGACAGAGGACAGTGAAGATGCACTGCAGATGACCTTCAATAAAGATATAGTAGCGTACATATTAAATACGGTCATTTGAACTATATGGTATTCGTATATGATGTCAAGGTATGTTAAGCGGTTTTGAATACACATGGCATAAGTATTGATTGATGGACAGGGATCAAGATGCTGAGCAGCACATGAGCTGCAGTGGTCAGCGACCCATAGCTGGCTGCTAACGTCAGGGCCAGCTAACCAGAGCTGCCAAGACCCTTCTACACCTCCATGCGGTGATCCTGAATAACAGGCTGCAGCAGGGCAGACTGGCTAAGGAGAAGGGATCGAAGAGGGAATGTTAACCCGGTACTCAAAAATGCTTGCTGAAGTCGGAGTGTTGGACCGAAAGGTGCAAATATCGCAGCCAATCTGTTAACTACGACACAACGCATTCCGTTCTCTGGACTACATTCTGCTACTTAAGCCCTTTCAATGTTTGGTAGCGGGAGATTAAGAACGAACGAAGAAGAGGAAGAAGAAGATTGATGGACAGAAAGATAGTAAAGAGAATCCTAAAAAGTAAACACAGTGCCCCACCAATTGGCAACGATACTGAAACATCTAATTGTAGTTATGTCCACTAAACAGACGCTGATAAACACATTGATCATTCCTACATTATGGTATCAGTGTCAAACATGACCACTACTAGAATGGCACAAAGGTAAGATCGAGACTTTTAGGAATCTAGGTAAGAAATGCAGCAGGAAAAACAATTCGAGACATAATCCTTAACAGTGCGCGTAGGAATATAGTGGGGACTACACCGGTTAACTACTATATTGAAGCACAGTGAGTAGAGTGGTTTGGTCATTTGACAAGATTGCACTATGAACAATCTGGAGTTAAATCATTCTACGGGATCAAGATGCTGAGCAGCGCATGAGCTGCAGTGGTCAGCGACTCATAGATGACTGCTAGCATCAGGGCCAGCGAACGAGAGCTGCCAAGACCCTTATACACCTCCTTGCGGTGATCTTGGATAGCAGGCTGCAGCAGGGCAGACTGGCTAAGGAGAATGGATCGAAGAGGGAATGCTAACCTGTTACTCAAAAAATGATTGCTGAAGTCGGATTTGTTGGACCGAAAGGTGCAAATATGACAGTAAAGCTGTAAACTACGACACAACGCATTCCGTTCTCTGCACTACATTCTGCTACTTAAGCCAGTTCATGGTTTGGTAGCTGGAGATTGAGAACGAACGAATCGAAGCCAAGCCAAATCATTCTACATGAAGGTATCAGGTTCTTGAGCAAGGGGTCGGCCACGGCCGTGTTGGGTTGAGGGGAACAAGGAAACACTTCAAAAGTCCAACATGTCGACTACACAAGCCTCGCATCTAGCGCAAACCAACATCTACGCATACCTCCTTTCTGTGACACTATGACAAGTAGGACAAATAAAAGAGAAGATAAGGGCTAGTCTTATAATTCTGATGTTATTTATTCTTCGCCACAAATAAAGCCCATAGATATAGCACGCACACACATAATTCTTTCCGTTTCAGTTAGCTCGGCAGTTAAAATATGGCGTGCTTGTCAAATGCCGGTTTGCGTGCACATCGCCATGTCAACCTTTGGGACAACTATGTAGGATAATGATAAAGGCATATTTATCCGTTTAATAGTCACATTTTTTGTTATCTGGAAAAAATAAAATTGCATTTGTCAGATAGTGCGGTTGAGAAAACATCGCTTGAAACGTCGTTGATGAGGACGGGGAGGGGGGGGGGGGTAGGGGGGTGGATATGGAGTAGGATACTTTCTTTACTTGTTGTCTATTAATCCCTATATATAACTACAACAGCTGTTTCCTAGATTTGTATTCTCTATTTTTAACTACATCAACTGTTTACTAGACTATTATTCCCTATCTATAACTACATCAACTGTTTACTAGACTATTATTCCCTATCTATAACTACATCAACTGCTCACTAGACTATTATTCCCTATCTATAACTCCATCAACTGTTTACTAGACTATTATTGCCTATCTATAACTACATTAACTGCTCACTAGACTAGTATTCCTTATCTATAACTACATTAACTGTTTACTATACTATTATACCTTGTCTATAACTACATGAACTGTTTACTAGACTATTATTCCTTATTTATAACTACATTAACTGTTTACTAAACGTTTATACCCCATCTATAACTGTGCAAACTTTGTACCAATCATGCTACCGTAGCATTAACAATGTCAACTCTTATTCATTCAACCTTGTCTACCTGATCTCTAGAAATGTCATTTATTCACCAACGATGTCTGTCCTAACCTTATGGATATAAACTATTCACCATGTCTGTCCTAACCCTATGGATATAAACTATTCACCAACCATGTCTGTCCAAACGCTATCGATATAAACTATTCACCAACCATGTCTGTCCTAACGCTTTCGATATAAACTATTCACCAACCATGTATATCCTAACCCTATGGATATAAACTATTCATCAACCATGTCTGTCATAACGCTATCGATATAAACTATTCACCAACCATGTCTGTCTAACCCTATGGATATAAACTATTCACCAGCCATGTCTGTCGTAACCCTATCGATATAAACTATTCACCATGTCTGTCCTAACCCTATCGATATAAACTATTCACCAGCCATGTCTGTTCTAACCCTATCGATATAAACCATTCACCATGTCTGTCCTAACCCTAGCGATATAAACTATTCACCAGCCATGTCTGTCCTAACCCTATCGATATAAACTATTCACCATGTCTGTCCTAACCCTATCGATATAAACTATTCACCATGTCTGTCCTAACCCTATCGATATAAACTATTCACCAACCATGTCTGTCCTAACACTATCGAAATAAACTATTCACCAACCATGTCTGTCCTAACACTATCGATATAAACTATTCACCAACCATGTCTGTCGTAACCCTATAGATATAAACTATTCACCATGTCTGTCCTAACCCTATGGATATAAACTATTCACCAACCATGTCTGTCCTAACGCTATCAATATAAACTATTCACCAACCATGTCTGTCCTAACGCTATCGATATAAACTATTCACCAACCATGTCTGTCCTAACGCTATAGATATAAACTATTCACCAACCATGTATATCCTAACCCAATGGGTATAAACTATTCACCAACCATGTCTGTCCTAACGCTATCGATATAAACTATTCACCAACAATGTCTGTCCTAACCCTATAAATATAGACTATTCACCAACCATTATTTCCTAACCCTATGTATATAAACTATTTACCAACCATGTCTGTCCTAACCCTATGGATGTAAACTATTTACCAACCCCGTCTACTTTAACACCAACATCATCAACAGCTTAACAAACATGAATACCTTTAACCTATCAATGACAACATTTGAACCGTAACAATGTCAACTATTAAAAATATTTGAAGCCTAACGCTGCCAAGTTCTTGCAAAAAGGAGTTAATCCTACATTATTTATATTGTATCCTGTTCTTGCTAATAGAGGCCACTCGTACTGAGGTAATTTAACGTTTCTTTCGTGATGGGTTAAATTTGCTCTATTTACATCTTAAGAAGTACTTTACAAAATGTGCCAGGATCGTTCTGGCTGCAGTGCAATGCAATACTTCTCTGTAAGCTCATAATTGTAGTACCACCATTCAGTTGAAATGTCGGTGTGGTCGAACGGTAATGCACTCTTCTCTCAAAGGGATGAACGAAACGGCCGGCAATCGAATCCCTCAAGTTTCAAGCGACACAAGATCTCAAGGGAATTAGGATCAGAGTGTCTGCATCATGATTTATCTCCAGTCGTCTTGACTTATTTCTTGTCACTAGGCCAAAGAAGATCGAGACTAGAATTTTTTTTTTTTTTTGTGTTCGCGTTATTTCTCTAATCCCAAAGGCGGTGTGCGTTGGACTGCGGTTTTTATTTTGCGCCTGTTGACCCAGTGCATCCGACTTCAGCATGCATTTTATGTACGTTCCTGCTTCCTCCTACATTTTCTAAGGGTTTGCTTCCCCAGGGTAACAGCCGGTGCTGTGATGGGGATCGAACCCAGCACCTTCTGGTTGTGAGCCGTGTCACTTAACCACTAGCCCACGCCGTCCCCTAGACAGTGAGGTTGATGACCCGCGCAGTTTTTCCTCACTATAATCCAAATTCAGCACAAGGTACATCATCAAGTCCAAACCGTCTGATGATGTCCCGATCATCACACGCGATGGCAACCTACTAATGCATGTGTTATTGAACACCCAAGTGAATCATAATAGACGACTGAAGATGGTTGTCCTAGTAGTCTAGCAAACACCAACATTTTTAACAACTGCAATGAAAGCTCTTCAAATTGTTGCTTGCTTGTTTCCTGTAAAAAGAATGGTAATTTTGACCGTATGCTATATTTCATGCAAATAGACGAATCAGTTTATTAGTCATTCAATCAAAAAATAAATAATTAAGTACATAAAAAAATAAATCAGTCAAGCAATCGATCAATCATTCAATGTCATTCAATCATTCAAAGTAATAATTGGGGGAAATGAACGAGAGATAGTTCGGTAATCAGTATTTAATTCGTTCAGTTTCAATGTACAAATAGTATATGGAAAAAAAAATATTGACTTAGCTATATCTTTTCCTGCACATCTTTTTATGCACGTGGAAGTAAGCTGTGTTACAGCAGCCTGATCAACGAGGTGGGGTTCAACACTTTATCCTCAAAGCAGTGAGCCAATTAGAAGTCTCGCATTTTACTATATCCAGGAAAAGTAATGCCCACATTATAGTACGCTTCTGGATAAGGAAGAGCCACATTTAATTCGATACTGCTTCGAATATTATATGCAGAGGCGAACCTACGCATCCACAGAAATAACACTGGAATCGGGCCTGCATATGAACTACACAAGAGTGAAGTTTATACAAGACAATATTGTAGATATAGACATTGGTTTAATAACAAGCATTTATAGGTACGGTCAGATACCTTACTTATACGAAAACAGAAACGAAAACTTCGTTACGACTAAAAAGCCTTCATTAGGGGAAACGAACAAAAAAAATATGATATAGATGAAGGGATGAACACAAGAAATACAGATAAGAACACATGAAGGTGTAACAAAATGTACTAAGCTGGGTAACACTGGTCTTCTCACCTGTGGGCACGTATATAAATATATATACATTACTATGGCAACAAATAAACCAAAAAACGATACTGAATGACATAATACCTTGCAACAGAAGGAGACCGTAGAGATGATGAACAAGAGAAATTACAGAGGTTCAGAGGAAGATAGTGACAGAGGCGGGAGAGCTAGTAAGGGATCGAGTGTCTTACAGATTGACTGTAATGAGACCGTCGTCCTGCAATGGGCATGCTACATGATGATAGTAAGGATGCAGATGATATAAATATATATATATATATATATATATATATATATATATATATATATATATATATATATATATATATATGTATATATATATATTTTCAAACGTTTGTTCAATCTGCTTTCTGTGATGGAATGGAATTTCTAAAAAAAAAACGAAATACAGTCCAATAGCAGTTTCGTTAATCATATTTTCCATGTGGTTGTATGAGAAGTAGTTCGATGAAAATAAATGTGAGAAGATGATAAAAAGACACGATTTATTGACATGTTATCCGGTTTAATAAACATATTTTCATCCACTGACTTTCCCAGGTGACAGCAATGTATGTGATGTGCCCCCTATTGAGGAAGGGCATCAAGGAACAATAGTTTGCAATGCGCCAAGTTCTGCCAGCAGCCTGATTTGGTTCTTGGTAAAGGACGGGAAAGAGATTGCTATATCCTCCTGCAGCGTCCAGTCGGGATGTACAGATCTGATTGCAGGGTTCCAAGCTACCAATAGCAGTTCTGCAACATTCTACATTAGTGTGCTCAAGATTCTTAACGCTAGTAGAACAGATAGCCTTTTCAAGTGCGTCGCCAATGGAGGTGTGGCCGACTTAACATGCAGTATAGAGATTTATGGTAAGTACATTCAATGAGGGGACTGGTTTCGCACATGAGAGGGTGTGAGACAGGGTTGTAAACTCTCCAACTCTTTTCAATATATTCCTTGAGCGAATTATGAGTGAGGCACTTGGAAGTCACGTTGGTACTGTCAAGATAGGGGGCCGAACGATTACCAACCTTCGCTTTGCAGATGATATCGACGGGTTGGCGGATTCAGAAGCAGAACTCCATGAATGGGTCAGAAGTCTCAATGAAACAGCTCTTGACTATGTATAGAGATAAACCCTGGAAAGAAACAATTAATGACCAACAACGTCGAGGGCTTCAACAGCAGGATAGGAGCTAATGGTCATCAACTCGAAGTGGTTGACCGTTTTAAATATCTAGGGTCGATTGTCAGTGATGAAGCATCAAAATGTGAGGTGTTGGCCAGAATAGTACATAAAATAGCAGCGCTTGCACGGCGTAACAAAATCTGGCAAGATAAACGGTTAGCACTATGCACGAAAATCAGATTAATGCGTACCCTGGTCCTGTCAATATTCCTCTATGCTTGTGAGACATAGACAGTTACAGCTGATTTTCAGCGAAAGATACAAGTATTGGAAATGAGATGTTTCCGAAGACTTTTAAACGTCACGTACAAAGGTCGAGTTACAAATCAGGAAATACGAGATATAATTACAACAGCAATAGGGCCTTTTGAAGACCTCTTGGCAACTGTCAAAAGAAGGAAACTCGCTTGGTATGGTCCCATATCGAGATCAAATCCCTTGCAAATAAGATCCTCCACGGAAAGATGCAAGGCAGACGATGAAGAGGCCGTCCCAAAAAAGAGGTTGTAAGACAAAATAAAAGAATGGACCAATCTCCGACCAGAAGATGCAGCAGCTGCTAACAGAGAAGGGTGGCGTGGTGTTGTGAGGATGTCTTCTTGTGTGCCCCAACGACCTCACCGGTTACGGGATTACCTGACCTGACCTGACATTCTATGTGAACGTCTAGATCCTAGAGGGTTGACCGCTGGCTGCTCTTAGTGCCAATGGGGGTGTGGCCCAGATAACATGCAGTATCGAGATTTATGGTGAGTACATTCAATGTGAGCGTCTGGATCCTACAGGGTTGACCGCTGGCTGCTCATAGAAAATGTTTCTGTCCATTTGGCTATGCCGAAAAAAGCTACTGGGCGTAATGTTATAGAATGAAACTCAAAGGTGTTTCTTAAAATACTTTTTCCAATTTTAAAATTAAATTTGAAAGATATTACCGAATATGTGAATTTTATGTCTCTTTTTCAGAATTGAACTATTATATTGGACATAAACATTCCTTAAAGTGTTATTCGAGTGCTTGAATTGAGCATCACAAAGACGAATGACGTGATGTGTGAATCTAATTACTGACTAATAATATTTTAAATGATATCCAGTTCCTATTCAAGATCAGCTGATTTTGTTTTTTTCAAGGATTAGATACGTGAAGATTAGATACGATGAGATATAAAAAGAAAGGCTAAGATAAAATGAGATACCATATAAAAAATAAGATAAGGTAAGATAAGATAAGATACGATATAACAGATTCGGAAAGATAGGATAAGACGTGACATGACATGGCATGGCGAGACGAGATGAGATGAGATAATAAAATATAACATAATATAAGATTTAAAAAATATATACAACCATAAGATAAGAAAAGATAAGACATGAAATGACATGGCGCGACCAGATGAAACAAAATGAGATGAGATGAGACAATTTAAGATCAGATAATATGAGATAAGATAAGATAAGATCATATATATATATATATATATATAAAAGATAAGATAAAAAGAAAAACAATATAAGATTAGATATATTCACAGTACACAATGTTTGAAAACATGTGCCGTTGAAATCGATCAAGTTGATCCACAATTGTATAACAAAAATCAATCAAAATTAGAATTTTGGATTATATATATGCCTTGCCGTGTTGATTTTTGTTGTTGTTATTGTAAATGATGAAGGGATAACATATTCTCACAACGGGTTGTTTTCTTTGATCTCTTTCTGCGACAAAAACATTTAGTCGTTCTAAAACATACGTTATTGTTTAAATACAAACAACATAATATTAATGGGTCGTATGCTTAGCTTTATGTGGGGTGATTTCCACGATTATTCTGAACTAAGATGTGCTGATATAATCTTGCATTGTATTTATGTTCGAAGTTGATAATAAAGGAAATTATCTGTCTTAGTGTGTGTATCCCCGCGAGCGTGATTGTGTGTGTTTGTATATATGTGAGTTTGTTTGTGTGTAATATAATGTAATAAATTTCAGGAGACGTGTGGACAAGAAATAATTAATTTGATAATATGTTGTAAGAAGCATTCAAAAAGTATGCATGAATGGCAAGGAGGCAGTCTCACACACACATGAATATGGTAATGGATTATCTTGTCAATTTGAAATGTCTTTTTCGAATATATCTCCTCTTTAAAGGACACCAATTCATGTTTCAGGTTGTTGTTGTTACATACTCGCAATGAGTAAGTTTATTATTTTGTGCGCCCTGAAAATCACGTTAAGTGGCGGGTTGTAGTAGCTATCCTCACATCCCGAGCGTGCTGATAAAAGTGTACCGCGGTCCTCCAGACGGTTGTGTTATGCTTGGCTTTATCTGCGTGGTGACCACTACTACGGAGATCACATCGATCCACGCCTTGTCAGCTAGGCTGCCTTGAAAACAGCCTATTTACACGATCTGATCAGTATGTTTCACCTCATCCTAACACAGTCTGGTAAGTATGTTTCACCTGACCCCTGCTAACATAGTCTGATCAGTTCTTTCACCTGACCCCTGCTTACATAGTCTAATCAGTTTGCTTCACCTTATCCTAACGCAGTCTGATAAGTATGTTTCACCTGATCCCTGCTAACATAGTCTGATAAGTATGTTCTCGTGGCTCTTATTAACATAGTCTGATCAGTACGTTCTCGTGGCTCTTATTAACATAGTCTGATCAGTACATTTCACCTGTCCCTCACTGACATAGTTCGGTGAGTATGTTTAATCTACCCCTGACTAGCATAGACTGAAGTTTATGATTCCCCTGTCCCTCACTAACATAGTTTGGTGAGTACGTTTCAACTGACTCTGACAAACATAGACTGATGAGTATGTTTCACCTAATTTACCAACATCACTTTTTGTAGACCAGATAGCCGCCCCCCCCCTTTCCTTTCAACCCTTCCCCCCAACCCCCACCCTTCCTTCACCGAATGTATTACACGTAGATCAGCGATGGCGACACCGTACGGCTGCCTACCAGATGACCTTCTTAGGTCAATCTCTAGTCCACACTCTCCAATTCTCCTTTACGTATACGGTCTTCTGGCTTATTGTTTGCGGAAAACAAGAGAACAACAAAACAACAAAGGGAGCTTTTAATCATACGATATAAGATGATGCTATGACTTTGTATAATGACGTTTCTAACACTTACAACTAGCAGCAGTGACTGCTAACAGACTTCGATTGCCTTTTCCTTGCTAATGCCATTTATATTTTCAAAATGTGTCTGAACATATTCACAGTAAAACCAGAGACGCCGAGTTGCAACTCACCGGTTGTATATTCTAGAAACGAAATTGCAATTTCTTGCAACACAAGCAGAGTCTACCCGGAAGCGAAATGTATGTTCACTTACTTTGTAAGTACTATATCTCTACATTGAAAGTACTATATCTCTACATTGTAAGTACTATATCTCTACATTGTAAGTACTATATATCTACTTTGTAAGTACTATATCTCTGCATTGTAAGTACTATATCTCTACATTGTAAGTACTATATCTCTGAATTGAAAGTACTATATCTCTGCATTGTAAGTACTATATATCTGCATTGTAAGTACCATATCTCTACATTGTAAGTACTATATCTCTGCATTGTAAGTACTCTATCTACACTGTAAGTACTCTATGTCTACATTGTAAGTATCATATCTCTATATTTTAAACTCTATCGGGATAAAGACACTGAGCAGGGCATGAGCTGCAGCGTTCAGCGACCCATATCTGACTGCTAACACTAGGGACAGCGACCCATATCTGACTTCTTGCGATAGGGACAGCGACCCATATCTGACTGCTAGCACTAGGGATAGCGACCCATATCTGACTTCTAGCGCTAGGGACAGTGACCCATATCTGATTGCAAGCACTAGAGATAGCGACCCATATCTGGCTTCTAGCGCTAGGGGCAGCGACCCATATCTGACTTCTAGCGCTAGGGACAATGACCCATATCTGACTCCTAGCACTAGGGATAGCGACCCATATCTGACTTCTAGCGCTAGGGGCAGCGACCCATATCTGACTTCTAGCGCTAGGGGCAGCGACCCATATCTGACTTCAAGCGCTAGGGACAACGACCCTTATCTGACTCCTATCACTAGGGACAACGAACCAGAGCTGCAAAGATGCTTATTCACTTCACTTCTACGCGATTATCCTAGATAACAAGCTACAACACATCAGACTGGCTAATGAGATGAAATCGACGAAGAAAGCCTAACCTGGGAATGACAAAATGTCTGCTGATGGTATGTGTGTCGGGCAGAAAAGTGCAACTATTGCAGTCAAGCTGTAAACTACGACACCACATATTCTGTTCTCTGAACTGCATTCTGCTACTTGCAAAACCTTTTTCAGGGCTTGGTAGTAGGAGCTTGATACGGAAGAAGTCAAGCCAAGCTAAATACTCTAATATCTCTTCATTGTAAGGCAATATGTCTACATTGTAAGTCAATATGTCTACATTGTAGGTAATCTATATGTGTAGTATATCAGTTCATTGCAAATGCTCTATTTATGCATTGTGAGTATTTTATACCTATGATGCAAGTACTCTATGTCTACATTGAAGGTATTATCTACATAGTAAACACCATATGTCTACATTGTAGGTATTATCTACATAGTAAACACCATATGTCTACATTGTAAATACACTGCCTCTGTATTACGAGTACACTGACTTTACATCTGAAATACTATTCATCTACTTTATGAGAATGTCATTTACATTTTTAAAATACTCATTATAAACATTGTAAACATCCTATCAACGCATGCCCTTTACTCATTAATACATTTTTATTTACACATTGTATGCACTCAGTATTTTTGTACTTTGATTGTTTAATTTCAAATCAAACCAATACATAATATTATTTTTATTATGGCCTCATTGTCGAATAGCCTAAGAACACACGCAAACAGTTGAGATCGGGAAAAAGCTGCGGCTAGTTTATTTACCGGTTGTAAGTGCCAGCGAACTTACATCGTCATAGACTATGGTAAGACGAGCTCATTTTCTTCTCGTTATAAATAAAAAATCGTTTTTTTACGAAAAAGAAACGTATTGCTGTGTGCCCGTGTTGTTGTTGTTGCTGAATGCATATAATGAGTAGGATTACTCTATTGTACGTCCTGATCTTAAATAGCTGGTATCATGGCATTCGAGCCATAGCTGGTATCATAGCCAGCAAACTATAACTGGTATCATAGCCAGCAAACTATAACTGGTATCATAGCCAAAAAACCGTAACTGGTATCATT
This sequence comes from Ariolimax columbianus, assembly GCA_036924085.1. NCBI lineage: Eukaryota > Metazoa > Mollusca > Gastropoda > Stylommatophora > Arionidae > Ariolimax > Ariolimax columbianus. The sequence goes on from JAVGWX010000011.1 coordinate 15,528,780, forward strand.
TGGTTCGCTGATCATGCAGATCATGCCCTGCTAAGCATCTTCATGCCACAGACATACATGACCTCAGAAACTGATACGCCATAGTAAGAGGTAACTAAATATACGATCTAAACTGTTTGTGGTAGAGACTCTGAACCTCATGGATTTGAGCACCCAGGCAGTTCAATGTAAAATATACTTCTTTATTTGATTGAAACAATACAAAATATTTTATGCATGTGTAAAAGATTGAATGAACGATACAATGGATAGTAAAGAGACTAGGAAATGTAGTAGAAAATATATGACTTTATACAAGCTAACAATAACTAACGGAAACGGGTAACTCTTCTTAACGACTCATTTCAAGTTATTAATAACTTCTTCCTAGCCAACGTCAAACACATTACAACACGGACCACAAGCTACCAATAGCTTAGGGTCACATACTTTATTGGATTCAGACTCTATTGTTTTTTTTAAAGAATGTATTAAATTGGTACCGCTTTCATTTTCACTTGCAGTCACAGAGCTTTTTAACTCCGGTCAGTGGCCCCGTTGCCTACGAGAACACACCATCTGTGACAAGTCCAGCAGACTTTGCTACAGTCTGTACACTGATTATGGATGTGACTGGATACAAGTCAGGGGACTATCAACTGGGTTTACAGATGTTTCCCACACTGTCAAAAGTGCCACAATCAGCAGCAGTCATTCAAGATGTTCCGGTTATATCATTAAGTACGGTATTTCTGTTATTTCATCAAGTTTCGTTGAATTTCGTAATAGAGAGTAGTCACACTTTTAATGCTTAATTATGATAACAATTAGTGATGCATTGAAAATTCGAGCAAATGAACTTGTCGATTTTGTCACACAGTACCCAGCAATCGAATACGAATACTCAAAAAGGCTTGTTAAATTTGGACCTAAAAAGTTGAAACTTGACACACAACCCCTTTGCTAACAGTACTTTGTTATGTCATGGATTGCATGAGCTCACAAGACAGAGCATAGGCAACCAGTCGGTTAAAACCGACCATTAAAATATCAGTCACTCTGTAATTCCTCGTATTGTAACTGTTTTCTTGGTTTAAATTGTGCATTGTTGTTGTTTCTTCTTCTTCTTCTTCTTCTTCTTCTTCTTATTCTTCTTCTTCTTCTTCTTCTTCTTCTTCTTCTTCTTCTTCTTCTTCTTCTTCTTCTTCTTCGTACGCTCATTGTTGTTTCGATATACTTTATAGTGACTTTTCAAATTTTAAAGAATACGATAGTTTCAAGATATTTATCCCAACTTTCGTGCCATGTAAAACTTTGAAATGTTATATACAACCGATTAGCTATATAGTTATTTAAAAAGTCGGTTGTCTTTCTCAAAACAACTTTTTAATGGTAAAAGTTCACTCATAATCAGTGTTCGTATTTGGTTCAAAAGTTAAAGGACTATTCGTTTTGTACCGAATACTGAAAGTTCTATTTCAATCTCCAATAGATTGAAGTAGTGAGCTATATGTGGTTTTAAAATCAATAATGTTGTCGTGTCAGGATATTAATACTTGCTTCGAAAGTACAGAAGTGATAGCTATAAAATGAGAGTGAAAGGCATATATGAAGGATTCAATGATTTAGACCCTGTGCGGTTCTGCTGACAACCAGAATTTGTAACGGGAATTTCACTAAATGCAACAGACAATTTAGTGCGCCGATTGGTTTATTAAGCTATCTTTGAACTCATCGAGCGGTGGTCCTGGCTAGAAATGCTGTTGCCCGACATCAAGTATTTGTTGAGGACCTACGCTGTTGAATTGCTTTGATTGATTCATTTGACATTCCATAGTAGTGAATTACAGGCAGATGTTATCAAACATATCACACCGGTTGCAGCTTCATAAGCACGCCATGTATGTGAGAAAAGCTACAACATCCTGCCACTTAGCGCCCTTTTCAGTACACATACAAGTGTTCTTATTCATTATGAGCATTGCATATTATCACACCCACACACCCACACACTCCCACACACACACACACACACACTCCCACACACACACACACACATACACACACACACTCACACACTCCCACACACACACACGCATACACAAATATAGATATATGCAGATAGAGATAGACAAAGAAAACAGAGAAAGACAAAGAGATAGAGGGAGACAGAGAAATAGGGACAAAGAAAGACTGAGAGATAGAAAGACAGATATAGATAAAGACAGAGATATAGAGAAAGACATAGATATAGAGATAAAGGAAGAGAGATAGAGAGACACAAAGAAAGACAGTGATACATAGGCAGAGAAAGACAGAGATATATAGAGAGGCAGAACGATAGAGAGATAAAGAGAGAGAGAAAGACAGACAGATAGAGAGAGACAAAGAATGGCAGAGAGATATAGAGAGAGAAAGACGGAGAGATCGACAGACACACAAAGAAATATATTTATCGTGTCAAAACTGACATCTCATTTAAGATGAGCACTGAAAGACAATATAAACCACAACTGACAACAGAAATACAGTTATGATTATATGTTTATATTTGCCTCCTAGGAGCACCGTCAGTGAACATTGGTGCAGACTGTCCCAAAGGACCATCCTTAAATAGAAGCTACATTGAATCCTCGTACGGATCACAAACTACATGTAGATGTGAGCTGGCAGATGAAGGAGTTCCGCATGGACAAGCTCTTTGGTACGACAAAAATGGATCTAGAAAGGGAGATACAAATGCAACAGACGGATCCTCTACCATTAATTTGTCTTTTAATCCTAATGGTAGGTAAGGTTTGTTTGTATGAGAATATTTTAGTGCATCGGAGTGGCAGAGCAGTAGCTTTACACGATAAAGGTACTAAGTTCCATCCATAATGTCGAAACACACTAGACGAACCATGTGTAATTTGAAACCTGGCTTACTATTGTGGAAGATAAGAAAAAGAGAACTGCCGATCTTCTGAGTGTGTCTATTACATCGGAGCCTTCGCAGGCAAAGAGTGGAGAAGACTGTGACAGTGACAGTTCTGTCCGATATCTCTGGCGATCATGGTTTTATCCTGCCACTCAACTGGCACGGTTCTGCGCAGGCACCTCACCTGATTAAAAAATATTATCCCTGGCTCGTTCCGTCTTGTCAGACGATAGTAATTGTGCTTTGAAAAAAGGGATGTAACTTCAGTCCATGACGATAACCAATGTGACTCGGAAGACCAAACTGATCAGAGAAACGTCTCTCACGGCATGTGTAAGCAAAGTCAGAGTTTGACGGGATCAAGGAGACAGCAGGGTAAAAGAAGATGGGGAATTGCACTTACAAATTTGTTGCGTTTTTTTGGGTTTTGTTTACTCATCATAGACAATAAATTTTATTGATTTTCTTTATTTATTGTAAAAGACAGTTTGTCAGTATTTTTTTGGTTGTTGTTGTAGATCCGAACCCAAGTTATGAATGTCGCGCCAGTACTGCTCTAAACACAACCATTACACCAGCCACATATCGACCACAATTTGCAAGTAAGTTTAGTTTCATTAACTACATAATGTTTGCGTGATAATGTGAGTAGTTATTGTTTTATGTATAGTAGAAGTAGTAGCAGTACAATTTTAGAGATTGTTGTGGTAGCAATGGTTCTGGCTGAAGTAGCATTATAAGAAGTAGTAAAAGTATTAGTATTACTAAAAGTAAGAGAAATATTATCATTATTGTTGCCATTATTATTCGTATTCTTAGAATTATTGTTGTTATAACTATTATTATTCCTACTATTACTATTATTATTAGTATTGCCGTTACTATTGTTATCAATATGATTACTATTATTATTATTACTACTATATTATTATTACAATTATTATTTGCTGCTGCTATAATAATTTTTTTACCTGGATTATTATGACTATTATGATTTTGTCATTAATATATTATTAATATTTGTTATTATTGCTATTATTATTAATAATATTATAATTATTACTGCCATTGCTAGTATTATTACTTTTATTATTGATATTACTTTTATTGTTACTATTATTATTATTGTTATTATTACTGTTATTAATAGTAAATGTCTCCTGATTATGTCCAGATTATATATTAGGACATATTTTTGCAGTCAGAGATTGGTGAAATGAACGTAATCTTGAAAGTGTCTTAAAACCAGATTTTCAAGTGTTTTTGCGCGTAGTGGTAACTTATAAACTTCCATTCCTATTGTACGTTTTGCTGTGAATTCAGGAAGTCTTTTTTCATAATATTTTAACAGTCATCATTAATCATTCCATTTGACATATTTCCAATATGGGGACCAAATGCCCTCTTAACTGCCGTTCTTTGTTATGTTATCTTGCATTTGAAAGTGGAATCATCTTAGCTGTTACGTTTATTAATTTTTAAAAAAGACAATGGACACACAAAAATAGCAAAGTTCATTAACGATACTAAAAACATCACATTTGCATTGGATGTTTTGTAAGCCTTCGAGTTTCACTTTGTGAATAGGACTGCATTGGATGCTGTCCTTCCAAGCTTTTAATCATTGGCTATCTCCTAGAGCTCCGCTTCTTAGACTCTATTGTCCTTGCCTTATCTTTAATTCCTTATGAGGAGCTATTCTTCGACTCTGCACTCTTAATTTCTTTTGCGCTTGCCTGACTGTCTTTTTAGCTTAGTCTACTTTGGTCGACACTCCACTGTTTGGATGATGGGTCATCAATTCACCATCTGTTTTTGATGTTCTGATTTTTCCTACTGCATATTTATGTTTGTTTCTTCTTTAGTGTTTCGAATATAAATTAAGTTAGGTAGACATACGTTTAAGAAGGTTTACATCTGGATGTGATACTATCATTTGCGCGTCATGTTTCTGAGTCGTATTATGTGATCGATGTTGCATTAGCGCGAGTGAGTTCGCTGTAGTCAAAAAGTAACGCACTTGTCTCTCATAGCGATGAACGGAAATGGCGTTGGTTCGAGCACAAAAGGTTTCAAGCGACCTCTGGTATCGAAGGAGATAGGACCAGAGTGCCTGTATCTTGAATTACCCCCAGTCGTCTTGACTTATGCCTTGTCAATGGTACAAAGTATTTCGGGGCCAGAAAGTGAGGTTGATGACCACCGCAGCTTCTTGCTCACGATAATCCATTTACAGCGCAAGTAACATCATCAAGACAAACCTTCTCATGGTGTCGCCATCATCGCTTGCGATGGGGACCTAACTTTTTTTTATAAAGTTTTGGTCAGCATCTACCAATTATTCTAAGTTAATGATCCATGTATCCTTACCGAGCGAACAGAGTTCAAAGCTGATCTCCACAACAGAGTTCAACGCTGACCGCCAGAACAGAGTTCAAAGCTGACGTTCAGAACATAGTTCAAATTTGATCTCTAGAACAGAGTTCAAAGCTGACGTTCAGAACATAGTTCAAATTTGATCTCTAGAACAGAGTTCAAAGCTGACGTTCAGAACAGAGTTCAAAGCTGACGTTCAGAACATAGTTCAAATTTGACCTTTAGAACAAAGTTCACAGCTGACGTTCAGAACAGAGTTCAAAGCTGACGTTCAGAACATAGTTCAAATTTGACCTCTAGAACAGAGTTCAAAGCTAACGTTCAGAACAGAGTTCAAAGCTGACCTCTAGTACGACAATGAAGATGGAAACAGTGACTGCAGCTCTGAGATGGGTATCTGATACCTTTTTAATAGGGGGAGTTATCGCGTCAGACTCCAACTTCGGAAGGTACAAACAGGTTGACTAAGACATAAGTTGATGACTGTTGTAGAGACATCGAACCTACATGGACTAATGTTGATATAATGTCTTGGTCAACCTTGCGTCCAGAGCAACGAAAATGTGTTTTCCTGACTTCATAAGCACACATTTTGGGATCATTAGATATAGATTGAATTAATATTTTGAAGTCTTTCAGTGAAGACACTGCAATAGAGAAATCGAGGCTCAAACGAATTCGGACTCTAGAGACGGTGGGGCAGAATTGTGTACATCCAGCGAATGGCAAGAAACATCAGTATCCACACCCTTCTTCAGATACTCAGAGCAAATAAGTCCAACATAACAGAAAAGGCTAAACGATTTACTGTTCGTTGCATTAACATCTAGTATGTATGTTCCTTCATCTTTGTTCACATATAGTTCAGTGGCATTACAATGTTAAACAAAATCTCGTTCACTTTTAACGACAATGTCCTATAATAATTGCAATTTTATAAACATTTATTGACATTTGAAAGGCAATTTTTGATGATCAAATTATTTTTAAAAATTTACTCCATATAATTTTGTTTGTTGCTGTTCTTGTTTCTAATAAACATTTTTTGTCATCTCTTTTGTATCCTCAATTTTATGTTTCTTTTTAAAATATAGAATAATTTTAGCAATTGCAATAACTCTATCTTGCTTTTGGTGAGGTATATGTACCACTACAAGATTTTGTCTCCTAATGAAGCTGGCGTCAAAACTTTGTGTGTGCGTTTGATGTGGTAATTTATCCAGTTAGTGTATAAATTACCGTCTTTTGTCGCTAGGAGGAATAAACTTGGATGGAACAGTGAACAAATGGACTTTATTTATCCTTTGGGATGAACACGAACATAAATGTGACAGTTCCATCCTAAACACCAACACAAGCTATAAATTAATTTATTGTGCAATCTAAATTGTCCTTATTTCTAAACATAATTCCCATAATATTGATGAGCTATCCTATCGCTTTATCCGTCCACCAAAACCAGGGCCATGATAGTGTGGTCTGTGGTCTCATCTACATTTGTGCTTTACTTTGAACCACTTTGTCATTTGTGAAACTTTCACGCTGGGTGAGATCATGGATTATGATGCAGGATAAACTAAGCAGAAAAAAAAAAGATTTAAGATCACTGAAGAGAAGATAAACTGTCTTTCATTACTCGTTTGTCAGCTAGAATCATCTCCTTATACCCGCTACATATACACTTATATTGCAATCTGAGCAGGACGACCAGTGGGGGTTCATTATCAATGTTTGAGAAAATATTTTAGCCCCGTTATGTATCACTTTGCCGGATAAAGCCTCATCGCAAGCAGGAAGCATATCCTTATGAATATCATTTACAGAAATTCCTTTATCACCCTAAAACGCATACCACCATGCCGTTCTTTGATAATAGACTCTTTGAGTACTGACACTATTTTGTATCATGTGACACGCATAGTCTTCTACTTGCAGTAATCTCAAAAAATGGATGCTGCTGTACCTAATGACGCATGTATAAAATACGAACTACATTTGTCAGTCATTTCAAATCAGAGTGTGACCTACTAATTGATTTTACCATAATATTTACGTTATGTAACTATCCACAGTTGGGCCGAATCTGGTTAACATTGACATTTCGGATGCAAGTTTTGACATCTGTCCTTCCAACAAACAGAACATCACAGTGATGTGTACTGTACCAGCTAGCCAAGTCAACCCAGAACCAACTTTTAGCATTAGCATCGACTCACAGTTACTTGTGGAGCGACGCACAGGTCAGCTAACATCATCCGGGTATGTCTACTCCTACGCTTACAGACCTCAATTTGGAGGAAAGTCAGCATCAATATGCACGGCCGAAAACTCTGTTTTCCCAAATGTGAAAAGCTTCAAAGCTGGCTTTGTCAGTGTTAGAGGTAAAGTATATTATCTGAATGTCTGTATTCAAGTTAGGAGAGAAGCATTGTAAAGCTCTGTCAGAGTTAGAGGGGGAATATATTATCTGAATGACTATATTCAAGTTAGGAGTAAAGTATTGTAAAGCTATGTCAGAGTTAGAGGTAAATAATATTATCTGAATGCCTATATTCAAGTTAGGAGTAAAGTATTGGATTATATACATTTCGGGATCAAGACGCTGAGAAGATAATTAGCAGCGGTCATAGACCCATAGCAGACTGCTAGAGTCAGGGCCAGCGAAGCAGAGCTATCAAGACCCTTATACACCTCCATGCGGTGATCCTGGATAACAGACTGCAACAGAGTCGGCTGGAAAAGGAGAATGGGTCGAAGAGAGAAGGCTAACCTGGTACTCAAAAATGAATGCTGAAGTAAGATGTGTCGCACAAAAAGAAGCAAATATTACAATAAGCTGTAAACTACAACACAACTCATTCCGTTCTCTGGACAACATTCTGCTACTTGCAAAGCCCTTTTCATGGCTTGGTAGTGGGAGATTGATAGAACGAACGAAGAAGAAGAATTTAAATTACATTACTAAAGATAGATGTAAAGTATTTTATCAAAATGTCATTATTATAGTTCGGGGTTAAGTATGTTAACTAAAAGACAATATTATACTTAGGAGTATAGTATGGTATTATTTAAATGTCATTAATAAAGTTAGAGGTAAAGTTAGAGGTAAAGTTAGAGGTAAAGTTGGAGGTAAAGTGTATTACGGGGAACCACGTAGAGCAGTGGTTAGAGCACTGGCTTCGCACCTGAGTTGAAGCGGAAATGTTTTTTCAGACCGCAATGGCTCCCGCGTCGACCCAGCCTTAAATGGGTACCCGTTCAGTCTTGGAAATAAAGGCAGCGGGCTTGATGCTGACCACATCATTCCTATGCACGGCATGGCGTGACGGGATACTTTGCTGTTTACTTTTTAAAGGGTTTTATATGAAAGACATTACTAAAGTGGAACGTAAAGCATATTATCTAAATATCAATTTTAACAGCTAGAGACAAAGCATATTATCTAAATATCAATTATAAAAGCTAGAGACAAAGCATATTATCTAAATACAATTATAAAAGCTAGAGACAAAGCATATTATCTAAATACAATTATAAAAGCTAGAGACAAAGCATATTATCTAAATATCAATTAAAAAAGCTAGAGAAAAAGCATATTATCTAAATATCAATTATAAAAGCTAGAGACAAAGCATATTATCTAAATATCAATTATAAAGGCTAGAGACAAAGCATATTATATAAATATCAATTCACAAATCTCAGAACTACTTAAACACACGCTAATAAGCATGTGAACATAAAAACAACTGACAAACATTACATTTAAATCGGCTTATTGTAGCTCTTGTTTTTTATCCAATACACATAAATTAAAATAAATGAAAATCAGAAAAGACATCAATTTAATCATAATGATAATGGAGAAATTGTTAATTATCTTAAACCCATTCAAAACGGTGAAATACTGGACCAGTCCAAGAGCTTTTCCTGTCTTGGAAATATAATTTTAAGAAATGGAAGATGTGAAATGGAAGATGTGAAATGGACGATGTGAAATAGACGATGTGAAATGGAAGATGTGAAATGGACGATATGAAATGGAAGATGTGAAATGGACGATGTGAAATGGAAGATGTGAAATGGACGATGTGAAATGGAAGACGCGAAATGGAAGTCATGAATAGTAGAGGGATAGCCAAATCTATTTTCTCAAACACGAGTCATATATTCCCATCCGGGATCAAGATACATGACTGCCAGCGCCAGGGCCAGCAAACAATTGCTGCCAAGACCCTTCTACACCTCCACGCGGTGATCCTGGATCCTGCAGCAGGGCAGACTGGCTAAGGAGAAGGGATCGAAGAGGGAATGCTAAACCGAAACTCAAAAAATGTTTGCTGAAGTTGGATGTGTTGGACTGAAAGGTGCAAATATCGCAGCCAAGCTGTAAACTACGACACAACGCATTCCGTTCTCTGGACTGCATTCTGCTACTTGGGCCCTTTCAGGATTTGGAAGTGGGAGATTTAGAACGAAGAAGAAAAAGAAGAAAAAGAAGAAGAAGAATAAATTCCCATCCAAACAAGTCATGCACACAGTAACAATGAGATGGATCAGGTGGAATGTGCTCTCATGTTTCCTGTGTCGTGTACAGTCGTGACCAATCAACAAACGTTTAGAGAAAAGAAAACATGCTTTTGAAATGGGAATAAATACACTATTTGAGTTCACATCTTGGAAAAAACACAAAAGAAATAAGGAATTCTTGGTTACATTTGCAAAGAAAAGAGATGCACGAAATCAGAGTCTGTCAATTTATATATTTTCTTCACATAAAAAGACAACACTGTACTGAAAACAACACTTGAAGGGACGAAGGAGGGCAAAAGTGACCCGTGCAAACACATCTATAAGTAGGAGAATAAAACAAACGATGGACATGGAAAAAACCTGACAGATTATAAGTCAGAGCCAGATGCATAGATTACTTTAGAGATTTAGTGCATCTGAGTTTCCCGGTGAAGATGTCCCCTGAGCAGAACTTAACTAAGAACCCTTCCTTGTTCTTAATTAATACATTTCTAAAAATAAATTAAGATGAATCAATCATCTCATAAGAGTATTTTTTTATTAACTACCCTTGCGCACACATAACATACATTGAGTTACAAAGCACAACAACGGAAATTAAATATCAGGATAGATATCTCCTTCTTTCTTTTCTCTGTTCTCCTGCTGCCTTTGCAGCGTCATGTTGTATGAAGAGGTTTCTTGGCCGGGCCCTGGAATGGGAGTTTCACTACTTGGGTCTGCTTTTCATCTTTTGCGTGGTCGGCTATTGGCTTTGTATGCATTGTATCTGAATTGCTTTTCGATGTATACTATCTGGTATTTGTGTGTCACGTAGCCGAATCAATTAGTTTGCTGTTTCTGTATACAGTCTAGCAATGATTTTGTTCCTACTTGTCTCATATCTTCGTTTCTAATTCGATCAATTCTTGTTATTCCAAGCATTCGTCGCAGGCATTTCATCTCTGTTGTTCCAATGTTTCTTTAATCTTTGTTTGTTAATGTCTAATTCTGTTATTGATTGCAGAATGGGGACATGCATATTTCTGTTGTATAGCAGAAATACTGCAGAAAATAAGTTTTACAACGGCAAATATAATCCACTTGTACCAAAAACGCCATTTCAAATTCCCATAACGCTAAACAGCGCACCTGAACGGAACAAAAAGAAGAAGAAGTAAGTAAGGCATTTCTTAACTTACCAATGTCTTTATACCGGTTTAGAAGACTCTGCAGAATCCGTTTACAACCATTATTTAAATTAATTTGTAGCTATACCCTCTTATTCTTGAAGGTGGTTACAATTTTGAAGAAAACAAACTTGTTATATCCTTTCCTTTGATAATCTTATAAACTTGTAATTGTATTTCTCACTCACATCAAATTCTTTTCTTTTCTAGACACTGTGTGCTGGTTTTTCTGTCTTTCTTATAATGCACATTTTGAATCCCATTATCAGCTTTGTCGCTCTTCTTTGTAAACTTCCAGTAGGTTTATATCTCCTCTAAGATAAGGACTCAACACCTGTACACAGTGTTCCAATCTTCTTCTTCTTCTTCCTCGTTCATCTTCAGACCTCAACTCAATGACTCTAACAAAGGCAGCAGTCGACTCAAGGATCTGTACGCTTCCGTACAGTTTCTCACTGGCTGTTGCCATATGCTACTTCTTTTGTCGGTGTACAGTGGTCACGACTGCAACATATGTTCTGCCTTCATGTGGGCTGTGCCGCAGGCACAAATCTCTGTAGTGTCAATATTAAACTTGTTGTACAGATGGCATCTACATCTGTTGTGACCTATGCGTAACCGGAGAATTTTCACCTGGTCTCGCCTGGAGAGTTGATGGTAGGCATCGTTTTCTTTGTGGCTAAGGAGGTATTTTTCCATTTTGCACTGTACGTTGCCCTGATGAATGCTTTTTGTCTCATTGTATGTGATTTCTGTATCACTCTGCTGCAGCATTCCTCCCTGTCTGGCGAGTCTGTCCGCCTCCTCGTTGCCTGGAATGTCGCAGTGGGCTGGTATCCACTGGACTATGCTTTCTTTGAAGTACTGGGACAGGCGTTCGAGCGAGTCTGCCAGAGCACCAAGTTCATTTTTGTTCTGGTTCTAGAGCGCCATTAACACTGCGTGGTCGTCTGTGAAAATGACAACTTGCTTTTATGCCTGCTCCTTATGGTCTATAAGGGTTTCAGCTGCTTGTCTCAGGACACACTGGCTTCAGCACTGAAGTTGCTGCAGCGTCTCCCAGTGGCAAATGCTGGTGAGTATACTTTGCTTTTAAACTTTATAGTCATGCCTACTTCCCCGTTTCCGATGGCATCTTTGGCTGAGCTATCCGTATAGGCGTGTGTCAAGGCTGTTGGTGGACATTTTTGGTTGATTTAATTAGTAACTGTGTTTTTTTCTGTTCCTCTGTATGTGACTTTTTGTCTTCGATGTTGCAAATATTGCCAATAAGATCAAGGAAAGGTCTTCCTTTCCAGAGGCAGCGGCTGGAGCATGCTGGTATTGATTTTTTATTTTTTTATTTTAAGAGTGCAGCATTGTTTTTAATCTTTTCTTTTTCTCCAACTGTAAAACTTTTCCTTTTTAGCCTGCCGCGTCCCAGTCCATTTAGTCTGTGATGCATCGGGTGATTATTTTGAATTTTCTTGCTGTAGGATTCTGCAGTCTCGGCGGTCTTCCATTGGCTGTAGCCCAGTCATAGCTTCCAGATTTTTTTGGGGGCTCCTATTATGATACGGACTGCTTGGTTCTGGGTGCCAGCTGTTTTGTCAAATTTTGATTTAGATGCCGTGGACCAAGCTGCAATGCCGTATTCCAAAACTGGTCTCACTCTGACTGTGTAAAATTTCTTTAGTGTGTTTTCGTCAGCCCCCCAATGAGTCCCAGAAACGTTCTTCATGATGGATATGCATAGCCTCGCCCTCAGCTGGGTCTTTAAAATTTGCGTTTTACGTGCTCCGATCTAGGTTTAGCTAATGCTTTATTCATTTTGTCAATCACTTACTTTTCCCGGTGTTTAATATTACTTTTTAATCATGCCTAACATTGCATTTGCCTTTTTCACTGCTAGCTAGACTTGCGAACTAACTTTATCTATATGATCTATTATATCCCCTACTTGACTATACTTTTCTAATTCACTAATATTGTTCTCGCTTATTCTGTAAGTACGTTCCGTATTGGATCTACCCATCTGTACATTTATCGACAATAAACTCCATTTTTCAGCTCGCAGACCATTCTCGAATTTGATCTAAATACGATATAAATATATCCACTTCTGCTTTAGATGAGACACTTCTACATAGTTTGTGTTATCCGCGAATTTCGCAATCATGTCCAAATCTTTTATATATTTCAAGAACAAAATTGGTCCCAAAACTGAGCCTTGTAGCACTCCACTTTTTACTTCACACCACTCAGAATACTTCTTTTTTATGCCCAATCTCTGACTTCTACCCGTTAACCTATGTCCAGTCCACTTGGCAACTGCTCCACCTATTCAATGTGATTTTAACATACATTTTACATACCCTTATTTTTACAATTAATAATTTCCTGACATATTACAATATAATTTGTTTCCAGAACCGCCTAAAACGGATCCCCAAATTACTGTTAGTGCTCCAGGAAAGAACAATTATAGCAACAACGTGGATGTCAATATTGGAGACGGTATCACCGTGTCATGTGTGGTCAATGGAGGCTCTCCTGGGGTTGACTCTGTAACTCTTCAGTGCGGAAACAAAACAGCTAATGCTCGAGGCAATCGGGCTCTTCTAACTTTGATAGCAAGTCAAACCTCGAATGGGCAGATATGCTTCTGCAAGGCCAAACATGTTACAAACTGTTACAGTCAAGTAGCTGAGATTACACTGAGTGTGAAAATAGGTAGCGCAGGTAAATATGTTGTTTTCATTTGTTATATTGATACACTAGTTATATGACTACTGATATTTATGTTACCTATGCTAGTTCTACTAATATTATTAAAAATAACACGATTTCTACCTACTACTTTGCTTGCTGCTACCACTAAAACAGCAACAGCAACAACAACTACTGCTACTACTGCTTTCCATGCTGCTACTACTCTAACCTCAACAACTAATGATACTACAACTTTGCTTGCTGCTACTACTACAACAGCCGCAACAAGTACCGCTACTACTACATTGCTTGCTGCTACTACTACAACAGCAACAACAACTACTGCTACTACTACTTTGCTTGCTGCTACAACTATAACCTCAACAACTACTGCTACTTCTACTTTGCTTGCTGCTACTACTACAACAACAACAACTACTGCTACTACTACTTTGCTTGCATCTACTACAATAACCAAAATAACTAGTGTTACTACTACTTTGCTTGCTGCTACTACTATAACCGCAACAACTAATGCTACTACTACTTTGCTTGCTGCTATTACTATAATGACAATAACTAGTGCTACTACTACTTTGTTTGCTGCTATTACTATAACCACATCAACTACAATTTGTACTGATAATTCTAGTATTATTGTTTTGTTTTACTGGTAGTAGTAGTAGTATTAGTAGTAGTAGTAGTACCAGTATCAGTATTAGTAGCTTTAGTAGTATTAGTAGTAGCGGTAGTAGTTGTAGTAGAAGTATTAGTAGCAGTAATAGTTATAGTTGTAGTAATAGCAATTATACCAGTAATGGTAGTAGTAGATAATATAAGTAGTAGTAGTTGCAGTAGTATTATTGCCAGTAGTGATCGTGGTGGTGGAACTATTACGAGTAGTAGCAGTAGTAGTAGTTGTAGTAGTAGTAGCTGTTGTAGTAGTAGTAGTAGTAGTAGTAGTAGTAGTAGTTGTTGTAGTAGTAGTTGTTGTTGTAGTAGTAGTAGTAGTTGTAGTAGAAGTAGTAGTTGTAGTAGTAGTAGTTGTTGTAGTAGTAGTAGTAGTAGTAGTAGTAGTAGTAGTTGTTGTTGTAGTATTAGTAGTTTTAGTAATTGTAGTTTTAGTATTAGTAGTAGCAGTAGTAGTAGTAGTAGTAGTAGTAGTAGTAATAGTAGTAGTAGTAGTAGTAGTAGTAGTAGTGGTGGTAGGAGGAGGAGAAAAAAAAAGAAGAAGTGGAACACTTTCTCCAAAACTGTTCAATCCTTTGCAATGAAATTAGTAAACATTATTGTATGTGCGGTTTGTTTGATAAAAGGTTTGCCTCTCTGGATTCATATGGCGAAGCCCATATTAGGTCGTATTGGCCAGTATATGGATGAATACCTGTGTGTATATGTTTGCAATGTGTGTGCATTAGCTCGTTTATAGATGTTTGTATGTGTATGTGGGTGTGTGTGTGTGTATATATGGGTGTGTGTGTGTGTGTGTTTGTAATATGTTACGTTATTTCAGTCTTGGATGTACAGTAGTTTCCCCAATCCTATATGTGCTTGGAGAAGTGTTAATACTAAGAAGTAATCCCGAAATGGCCAGTCAAATTGTACACGGAGTGATTTTGAACCTGGTACTGCTGGACTGCAAACCACGCTTGAGCTAAATATACAGCCAGCACATCTATCACTTCCTTATATTTTCCCAGTAGGTAGTGAATTTGGAGGTAATACCTTGATTTTTATACTTTCAGAACCAAATATCCCCAAGTCGGACAATTTAGGCATCATAGTTGGACTGTCAGTGGGAATTGGTCTCTTGGCATTAATATCTGCAATCACTATATTCTTGGTGATCAGGAGAAGACGAGCTAGAGGAGCGTCCAGGCCTCCCACCTACGTGGCAGAATGGGTAAACAAACCAAGCCATCAAGTGCCGGCAGGATTTGTCAATCCCCCAAGTTATTCCCGTTATGGTAAATACGATTTGTTCACTGCAATTTCTTTCTTCCATGTCATTCCTTCGCCATCATTTAACATATGCCTCTGATATTCTTCTGTATGTGTCCTTTCATTAAGTTTAAATACGGCGTCTATGTTGTTGCATGTGTTGTTGTTGGTGTTCTTGTTCGAATATACTCTTGGTTTGCTGTGTTACCTCTCGGCGATGTTTAGTTGGCACCAGCTGACAGTTACCCATTGTACATCCCGAGGCGTCCTTGAAATGTTGGGCCGTGACATTGCTGGATGTAGTTTATTGCAAGGCCCTCACTAAGCTCACAATTAAAAGGATGATAGTGTCGATCCCCACCGTGTTGGTCAGACTGCTATCACACAGCATTTTTCAAGGAGAACGAGCAGGGACGGAAGGTGGAGTCTAGATCAACCAGATTCACCTGACTCGAATTACTCTTCGGGCCGTTCAGATAAATTATCGTCATGAAATCGATTGTTACCTGGAGCCCCTGTTTAACTCCGTAGACCTTTTAGCTTAGTGTTGATAGTTAGACCAGTTAGACTTTCCTGTTTATTGTGGTATGTAGCTGGCTTGGCTTCGCTTCATTCGTTCTCAATCGCCCACTACCAAGCACTAAAAGGGTTTAAGTAGCAGAATGTATTTCAGAGAACGGAATGCGTTGTGTCGTAGTTTACAGCTTGACTGCGATATTTGCACCTATCGGTCCAACACATCCGACTTCAGCAAGCATTTTTTTAGTACCGGATTAACATTCCCTCTTCGATCCCTTCTCCTTAGCCTTGCTGCAGCCTGTTATCCAGGATCACCGCGTGTAGGTGTAGAAGGGTCTTGGCCCTGACGATAGCAGTCAGCTATGGGTCGCTGGCCACTGCAGCTCATGCGCTGCTCAGCATCTTGATCACATAGCTATATGTGATGGATAGAGAGACATAAATAACGTTCGGGTCCAGTGAAACATAATGTTCAAGACCGCATTTCACGATATCGTTGTATTCCTGAAAGCTAGTTTTGCTACATCAGCCTGTACAACAAAGCAGGTTTATGTGTGAGCAAATTTTATAAATAATATTTGTATATATACATCTTCTCTTCTTCATCCACTTCATCTTCCTTTTTCATAAAGCCCTTGCTTTCCTTATACTCTTCTATTTTATTATTCTTCGTCGTCAATTTAATTTCTTCTATTCCATTTTTTTCTCAACTTCTTTAAACTTTTGTCCTTCCACATGTTCATCCTCGTCGCTTGTATTTTACTTACCTTTTCCTTTTACGTGTTCTCTATTGTCGTTTATGAGTCAGTCTGCCCCTATTGATTCTACATTTCGTTCACTCTAACATAATTTACTTGTCCTCAATTCCACTGCTCCCTATCTCGTACCTCTTCGCTATTTATCTTTTCTCCGTGTTTGACTACTTCTTATCGTTGACAAAAATTGTATTTACAACACACCCACTCCACACCCACCCACTACTCCATGCTAATTTAGCACATTTTTGTTTAAATATTTTAATTGCCACACTAATTTCGTATAATAATTATTTCTATTAATCCATTGCATCTCGTGACCTCTTGAGTGCCCCGTGTTGACATCCCAGCCCTGCTCCATTATTCTCTGTTTGCGGTAGCTTTTCGTGCTTCTTCGGGCTGTACGTTCATGAATTGATGTTGTCTGTCCATTGTTTTCTCCTACGTCCCCACGTCCCTGCCTTAACTTACACTGTCATTTTCACCGTATTCTAATATTTGCAAGCCCTTAGATCTCAAGACGTGGTCATACCAATTCGGCTTTCATCTTTTGATCGTCTTTATATACTCATAATTTATTCACGGTCACGTAAGATTTGTTACATTATTCTCATGATAATCGAATTTATGTCACCGCCCACCTTAGCAAAGATGCCACCGTCCACCTTACCAAGGATGTCACGGGACACGTTAACAAGGATGCCACCTTCCACCTTACCAATGATGTCACCGTCTACCTCACCAATTATGTCACCGTCCACCTCACCAAGGATGTCGCCGTCCATCTCACCAAGGATGTCACCGTCCATCTCACCAAGGATGTCACCGTCCACATCACCAAGGATGTCACCGTCCATCTCACCAAGGATGTCACCGTCCACATCACCAAGGAGGTCGCCGTCCACCTCAGCAATGATGTCACCGTCTACCTCACCAAGGGTGTCACCGTCCACATCACCAAGGATGTCACATCCCACCAGCTATTAAAGCAGCCCATGAACATCAAAGATAAGAAAAGGTCCTACCGGTCGTTGTCTCTCCACCCCCCCCCCCGCACCCCTAAGGCCCTTTACAAAACACCTGGTTTGGAAAAACCTGTAAAACATCGCCCTCAAGCACTATTTCAGCGATTGTCACAGTCGCCCAAGCGGGCTTCTTTTCTACAAGTGACTTCCGGTGACTTTTCTCAAAGGGGACTAGGTTCATTGACACTTTTGATAATTGGACTAAAAAGAAAAACTATCCATATCATGTACAGTGTGTAGCATAGCAGTGCCACTTTCACCAGTCAAAGTTCACCCAGTTTAGCTCACTTCAACCGACGTACAATAATTAGAAATGGAATAAGGAAAGATATACACATTATATATATATATATATATATATATATATATATATGTATATATATATATATATATATATATATATATATATATATATATATATATATATAAATATCGCATTTCCGCTGGTAAGTTTATGCTGATAGCGTTTTTTTTAAAGTAAGGGAATTTTGTTGGGAGACTTTCAAGAGCCTCGCACGGACATCCTTGTCATTCCCTACAAAGCCACACTAGAAACGCTGCATACATCAATCCAGTATAAACGACCCAGCATGCTTTCGCGTGATGTAATCTTATTGCATGACAATGCGTCCACATGTCGTGAACATTGTTCAGAACGCGTTATCACAGAATAGGGGACAAATACTACCACATTCATCATATAGCACCAATGTGCCCCTTTGTGACTTCCAATTTGTTCGGACCCTTAACACATTTTTGAAAGGACAAAGATTCGACTCCGACGCAGACGTCATAGTTTCGGTGACCAATCGATTCAAAGAACAATACAAGTCATTTTTTTTCGAACGGCATACGCCGCCTACCCAAGCAGTGGCATGCATGTCTGAATGCATATGGCGACTTTTTCTAACTAACACTATGGCATGTTTGATTCTTAACAATTGCTATATTAATTTATGTCACACCAGATGATATACGTTTCATATGTTTGTAATAAAGCCACTGGGTCTCGTTTCATTTTAACACTCCTCATTTTATGCAGCGATTGCAAAATTTCGACAATTTCAACCTTATAGATGGATCTTCATATAACGACTATGCTATCATTTGTGACTTACGCATTTCCATTCATGACTATCTCAGTGACTCCTCCACCGTACACTCCGCCGAATCCACCTAACAACAATGACTATGCGGAGATCATTCCAACATATGAGCACATCTACACTGATGCCAACGACCATGATCCACCCATGTGTTATGGACCCAGGCCCCACACAAACGGTATTGTATTATTTTTTTTAAAATAATTTGGCTAATCCAGAAAACCTTCGAATTACTCATATAACATAATGGGGATTTGGACATTGATATAGGATCCATGATTACGAAATTCGCTGATGACACAAAACTATGCACAAGTATCTCATCTAAAGCAGAAGTGAATATATTTATATCGTATTTAAATAAAATTCGAGCATGGTCTGTGAGTTGAAAAATTGAGTTTGTAGTAGATAAATGTACAGCGATCCACATGGGTAGATCCAATATGGAACGTAATTACAGAATAGCGAGAACAATATTAGAGAATTAGAGAAGGAAAGTTAATTAGGGGTTATAATAAATCATATAAATACAATTTTTTCACAATTCTAGGTAGCAGTGAAAAAGGAAAATGCAATGTTAGGTATGATAAAGAGTAATATTAAACATAGGAGCAAGGAAGTGATAGTCAAACTATATAAAGCATTAGTTAAACCTAGATTGGAGCACGGTGTGCATGAATGGAGTTCTTGTCTTAGAGGAGATATACACTTGCTGGAAAGTATACAAAGAAGATCGACAAAGTCAATAGTAGGATTCCAAATTTGCAGATGAGGAAAGACAGAAAAACCAGCCTGCATTGTCTAGAAAAGAGACGAATTTGTTGTGAGAAATACAAATACAGGTTTATAAGATAATCATAGGAACGGATTAACAAAATATTTAAAAAAAAAACATTGACTGAGAAAATGTAGGGGAAAATATTTACTGACAAAATAAGGAAGAACATTGACTGACAAAATACGGAAGAACATTGATTGACAAAATAGGTACGAACATTGATTGACAAAATAGGTACGAACATTGATTGACAAAATAGGTACGAACATTGATTGACAAAATAGGTACGAACATTGATTGACAAAATAGGTACGAACATTGATTGACAAAATAGGTACGAACATTGATTGACAAAATAGGTACGAACATTGATTGACAAAATAGGTACGAACATTGATTGACAAAATAGGTACGAACATTGATTGACAAAATAGGTACGAACATTGATTGACAAAATAGGGAAGAATATTGGCTCACAAAAATTGAAATAAATATTGACTAACAAAATATAGGAAAGAACATTTACTATAAAAAATAGGTAAAACCATTGACTGAGAATACCGGGAAGAACATTGACTGAGCATATAGGGAAGAACATTGACTGACAAAAATAGGGAAGACCATTGACTGAGCATATAGGGAAGAATATTGACTGAGAATATAGTGAAGAACATTGACTGACAATATAGGGAAGAACATTGATTGACATAATATAGGGAAGAACATTGATTGACATAATATAGGGAAGGACATTGATTGACATAATATAGGGAAGGACATTGATTGACATAATATAGGGAAGGACATTGATTGACATAATATAGGGAAGGACATTGATTGACATAATATAGGGAAGGACATTGATTGACATAATATAGGGAAGGACATTGATTGACATAATATAGGGAAGGACATTGATTGACATAATATAGGGAAGGACATTGATTGACATAATATAGGGAAGGACATTGATTGACATAATATAGGGAAGGACATTGATTGACATAATATAGGGAAGGACATTGATTGACATAATATAGGGAAGGACATTGATTGACATAATATAGGGAAGAACATTGATTGACATAATATAGGGAAGGACATTGATTGACATAATATAGGGAAGGACATTGATTGACATAATATAGGGAAGAACATTGATTGACATAATATAGGGAAGGAATTTGATTGACATAATATAGGGAAGGACATTGATTGACATAATATAGGGAAGAAATTTGATTGACATAATATAGGGAAGAACATTGATTGACATAATATAGGGAAGGACATTGATTGACATAATATAGGGAAGAAATTTGATTGACATAATATAGGGAAGAACATTGATTGACATAATATAGGGAAGGACATTGATTGACATAATATAGGGAAGAACATTGATTGACATAATAAAGGGAAGAAATTTGATTGACATAATATAGGGAAGAACATTGATTGACATAATATAGGGAAGAACATTGATTGACATAATAAAGGGAAGAACATTGATTGACATAATATAGGGAAGAACATTGATTGACATAATATAGGGAAGGACATTGATTGATATAATATAGGGAAGGACATTGATTGACATAATATAGGGAAGAACATTGATTGACATAATATAGGGAAGAACATTGATTGACATAATATAGGGAAGGACATTGATTGACATAATAAAGGGAAGAACATTGATTGACAGAATTTAGGGAAGGACATTGATTGACAGAATTTAGGGAAGAACATTGATTGACATAATAAAGGGAAGAACATTGATTGACAGAATTTAGGGAAGAACATTGATTGACATAATAAAGGGAAGAACATTGATTGACATAATTTAGGGAAGAACATTGATTGACAGAATTTAGGGAAGAACATTGATTGACATAATAAAGGGAAGAACATTGATTGACAGAATTTAGGGAAGGACATTGATTGACATAATGTAGGGAAGAACATTGATTGACAGAATTTAGGGAAGAACATTGATTGACAGAATTTAGGGAAGGACATTGATTGACATAATAAAGGGAAGAACATTGATTGACAGAATTTAGGGAAGAACATTGTCAGTTTCTTTAAATTTTTACGAGGCTGACCTCGTGGCAAGTGTTCGGGTATTCAGCGAAATTGATCTTCAATATGCATTTGCTTGAGGCGCCCCAAGCCTTTGACTGTCACCAGTCTACCTGCGAGGTAGTCAGATGTATCTCCTAGGACAACGGTGTTAAGGTTGTTCAATGCCCACTCTTTTGTGCGTTTTGAAAATGACGCTATTAGACGAGTTGTAGTACCTTTCTTCACACCACAAGCGTGCTGATGATGGTGGATTGCAGTCCTCCAAGCGGTAGTGCTATGCTTGGATTCATCCACCTGACTCTCACTACTAAGGGGATCACGTCGAACCACAACAAATGTTCAGCCAGACTGTTTTTGAAACAACCCATTTCCAAGAAACGCAACTGGGGATATGGATTGTGGTCTTGGTCAGTATATTGCGCTTGACCCTGACGCGACGTCCTGGTCAGCATGTTGAGCCTGACCGGACTGGCTTTCCGTGATATTTGTGATATAAAACCAGTAAAACAAGGGAAATATTTCACTTACTTGGTTAACATAATCTCAGCAATTGGAAAAAGACCACACCGAAATAAAAAAAAACAGATGTAATAAAGCTAGTCAAATCATTAAGCAAATATCTCGATATTAGAATGCGAACATGTCAAATTGGGTACACACACAACTCTAAACAACACGATATCCCTACCCCCATTGTGCGATTAGTGGGAACACGTTTCTAGTTATTCTGCACATCAGTAGTAGGCCCTAACAAACTCAAATTAAGCGGAAATATCGAGCTGTATTCAGTACATACAACACACTGAACGAAGAATCACAGAGACGATCTCCACCTTGACTCTCAAATGGCAAACGCTCTAAGGATTACACAAGTCTTAGTCTTAGTCTTAGTCGATCTGTACTTCTACAGGGACATATGCCCGTGTGCAGGTCCCAGCCCTGGTATGATCTAGATATAGCCGGGAGAAGGGTTTCCTGCTTAGCGGGCCAGGCTCGAGCAGCTTAATACTCCGCTGCGTTGGGACACGCGTTTACGGAGAGTGGTTAACTTATGTGCGAGTCTATCATAATAGACTAAACATAGTAGAATAAAGTAGAAAATCAGCCTGTTAGGCGCCATCTATGCTGTTCTAAACAAACCACATACCATGGCCGATGTTACGTCATGTCACACAGTTAGTCGCCTCTTACGACATGCTCTCTCTGTGAAGTACTGGTGATATTCTTGTCCATGTCATACACAAAGACACCGGCAGAGCACAGACGTATCTCAAACAATGCAAAAAACTTTACAGAAAACAACCGCAGCCAAACCCATAGAATGCCAATGTGCATATAAAATGTCACAGGATACTGTAAGTACCCCATAGTGTTCGAAACTTTCACAAAGAGCTGTCACTGATTGAAAATGAAAGCCACCCACAAAGTGACAGATGTACTATTCTTCCTCATCCTCGGCTATGCAAGTTGCGGTGACGCTACCTCCGTCACCTAATCTGTGACCGTGGGTAAATACAACACCTTGATTACAAGTTAAATTTCCGTAATAGACACCGCCATCCGAGATGAAATGACGGTGACTTCATTAAAGTAAGTATTCATTATTGAACTAGGTTATCAACTATTTGGAGTCAGCAAAGATGGCGCAGTAACCGGCTGTGGGTCTATATTGCGCCGCTGTTTTGGATGCCACCAGTCCACGAATTTGCATGGAATTCACACTAGTCAACGACCTACACTTGTGTTGACGGAAACGTGTTGTTGTTTTCCCTTTAGGCTGGTTAATACGTTCGTTTTTCTTTGGTTATATTTTCCCGTGCGATTATCCTGGAATGGACGTGGGCAATATGATTATGATTTCGCTCAAATCTGTGTCGTATTTCACGGTCTAGTTCACACGCCTGAACTTCACGAGATTGGCGCCCTTCGCCCTAGATGCAAACAATGTAAGTTTTGGTTTGTGAACTTTAGACACAACTATAATAGAGGAGAACACGGCCCGGGATAGATGTCTAACACATCGCTCATACGCTGAGGGATGTCCCTGCGAACTCTTGCGGTTATGGAAAAGGCATGCCACATAAATATATGTGTATATATATATATATATATATATATATATCCGCCCCTTCAGTTGCCTTGCGGGATACATGTTAACGGGAAAGACTTCGGGAGTAAAATCTGCATCATTTGCTATCTCCAGTCGTCTCCATAAAATCGAACCACTGGCCAAATGTAGTTCATGACCAGAGAGTGAGGTTGAAAAAAGGCGCAGTTTCTTCCTCCCTTTAATCCAAATCACTGCGCGTCACCCATTTCAGCGGACACAGCAAGAGAAAAGACTGTTCATACTGCTGAACAAAGAGAGTGGTCTTCATCACATGTGATGAATGAACATCTATCAGGTTAAATACTGTGGAGATATCATGTGATCAGATGATTTCCTCATCTCTAGCTGTAAACCCCATTTCCGTGTGCAGCTGTCCATATCGTGTTGTTAACATAATACTAATTGTGCAATGATTAATAACAACTAAATACATCTGGTGCTAACCACAACAGTGACGTAATTGTGGTCAATAAAAAACAATACAGCTTGGGAGACGTGTTTTTAACAGTTGCTGAGTATTTTATATCAACCTCTCGAACCTATGAGCTACGCCAGGCATAGGTTGAGTTGAAAGTTGTTGCCCTTGCGAATACACGCAATGAGCAGGTTACTCTTCTGTGCGTCCTGAAAAGGACGTTAAGTGGCGGGTTGCAGTAGCTTTCCTCACATCCCGAGCGTGCTGATGAAGGTGGACAGGTGCCCTCCAAGCAGTTGTGCTATGCTTGGCTTCACATATCTGATCAGTATATTTTGGCTGACCAGACGCACGTCTTCCTCTCCAAGTATTAAAGATAGCATTCCCACAACGATACAACGATCAACATGTTATTCGGTTGTCACAGCCATTAATGAAAACTTGTATCTTGTAACCTTACTTCACGTACATCATCACAATTTGGCTGGAATACCTACTTTGTCTCTTGTGGGCCTCAAGCAAGCCGGATTAACTATAGTGCGTCTATCACTTTGTGGGTGGCTTCCACTTTCACTCTGTGACAACACTTTGTAGGTGGCTTCCACATTCACTCTATGACAGCCCTTTGTGGGTGGCTTCTACTTTTACTCTATGACATCACTTTGTGGGGGGTTTCCACATTCACTCTATGAAAACACTTTGTGGGCTGCTTCCACTTTTGCTCTATGACAACACTTTGTGGGTGGCTTCCACTTTCACTCTGTGACAACACTTTGTGGGTGGCTTCCACTTTCACTCTATGACAACACTTTGTGGGTGGCTTCCACTTTTACTCTGTGACAACACTTTGTTGGTGACTTCCACTTTTGCTCTATGACAACACTTTGTTGGTGGCTTCCACTTTTACTCTATGACAACACGTTTTGGGTGGCTTTCACTTTTGCTTTATGACAACACTTTGCCGAATTCTAGAAATGTAATGCTGTGTGCTTCATCTACTTTTCATTTACTAAAATGTATTGTTTGTATGTCTTATGTATGTCTTATGATTGTCTAATGTATTATTATATCATGTCTGTTTGACCATGTATGTAGTCGCATGCATTGTGGGTCACCTTCTTTGCAAGAAATAGAGGAGATATAAACGTACTGAAAAGGATGCACAAAAAAGAGCGACAATGGCGATAGTGGGATTCCAGAATTACAGTTTTGAATAAAAACCAGCCAACAGTGTCTAGAAAAGAGAAGAATTAGAAGTAACTTAATACAGGTTTATAAGGTAATCAGAGGAAAGCATAAATTAGACTATAGCAAGTTGTTTGTTTTCTTGAAAATACAAGCACCTACAAGAAAAAGTGGGCATAGCTAGAAATTAACTAAAGAAAGGTCCAGAATAAATATTAGAAAATGATATTTTAGTCAGAGAGTAGTGAATGCTTTGAAAACATTGCCACAGGAAGTAGTCAAATCAATAACGATTAATGCATTTAAGAATAGATTAGATGCACATAGCTTCTAGAGCAAGAAAAAGTAAATGAAATTAGTTGTATAAAGACTGTAGAGTCTTCTAAACCAGAATAGAGACGTTACATTAAGTGTATAATGTACTACGCTATATTTTAACATTTTTAACAAATCATAACATAGAATTACATAACATAAGATTTATTACTGTCAATGTTTCACTCTTTCAACAGCTGGTTTTATGAATGACTACATTCAACCTATTGCTTAGAAGTACACGTCTGGATTACATCAATTTGAGTGCATGCAATTTGAGTCGTTCACATCCTATTTTCAACTTCGGTGCACATTTGTTTATGAAAAGTATACTAGCATTGACATTTCATTGAGCTATTAGGATCCGCGCCTCCTTACGCAACTCCACAATAATATATGTAATGTGTTATGCCGCAGAAACATGCGCACTTGCAAAAGACATGGAGTCCAAACTCAGAGTGGCCTAAGCCTTCCTCGGGAGACGTATGATCGGGCATACGCTGCCCAACCAACGTTTGAAAGGTCTTCACAACACTGACGTACGGCGATAGTCATTGGTCAAGGACGCTGTTACCGACGCAGACAAGACAAAGGATTGCTAGACTAGTCACCTGCTTTGGAGAACTGATGACCGTTGGAGCACAGCGGCAGCAGTTTGGTACCCATTAGACAGTAGACGACCACGGGGAAGACCACCAACGCGCTGGTCTGACTGCCTCGAACTCAGAAACAATATCTACGATGCACATTATGGTCAATTGACCGCTTATCTTTAAGTATTACTGTATGAACATATAATCTATATGTACATTTTCAAAAAATAAGAACGTATTATACCTTGAACTTTTTTTCCGATCCTCTGGAAACTAAGTTAAAAAAAGTAAATAGCATGTACTTTACAGAAAGTTGCTTCTTCCAACCTATTTTATGTTATAAGTTTCTTGGCAAGTGTGCAGGACGGTAGGTTGCCATTACTTTCCGTACGTGGAGGAGCGAAAAAACCCTTGTCTGCCACATTGGACACGATCGTGATTCGAACCATTTGCGTCGGGATTGTGAAACGGACGCATCACCCCTAGGCCAGGCAACCTCCAAAGCGAGTAAACATTTGTTAAAATACTGTATCAAACTCTACGTATTGTTTCTCTAGTCGTATGTAAAACTCAAATATGTACTACACATCAATCATGCACTTGATCTGTGTGAAAAATTTGTTTTTCAACGTCAATAGTTGGAGAATATTCTACTTTAAAAAGGTTAAAGCATGGCGCTAGTAAACTGTAAACAGAGCATGGCGAAGATATATTTTCTGAATGCTTTGAAATATACGTTAATTTTGTATCGATGTTTCAGCCACTGTATAAACATTTTTAACTAATGCATCGCTTGATCACTATACAAACAGTCTAGGTGTGGGTGTAATCATTGCTCATTAAATAATATAGAAGGAATTCCACATGTTGAAGGGCTAAATGGTCACTTAATAAATATCCAGAATTATTTCGAAACGAACGGGAGGATAACTCTTTCGAAAACTTGGTCATCTTTTATTGAGAAAAGGTAAACACCTCTAGGTTGATGTTTGTTAAACAGCTCTTAAAAGAAAATTGTAAACAGCTCTTAAAAGAAAATTGTAAACAGCTGTTAAAATAAAATTGTAAACAGCTGTTAAAAGAAAATTGTAAACAGCTGTTAAAAGAAAAATGTAAACAGCTGTTAAAAGAAAATTGCAACTAAACCATATAAAAAAATGGTAAATGTCTCTAAGAGGAGAATGATTTACAACCCAAAATGATACAATGGTATACGCCTCTGGTAGGGATCTGGGTAGTGGTAAATGCCACTTAGGGAGTTACCGGTAAATTCCGTTTAAGGAGAACAGAATAAACGCCTCTTGGAACACATTTGTAAATATCTCTTGTAGGGAGATAACAAATGTTTATATGAGGACAATTGTGAACTCATGCTGCAGGAAAGTGATAAACGCTTCTACGAGGTCAATGGTAAATACCTTTTGGAGGTCAAAGGTAAATGCTTTTTGAGACACAATTGTAAACGCCTCTTTAAGGCAATAGTAAACTACACGTTAGAAACACATTTTAAACGCGTCTTGAAGACAATAGTAAGCTGCACTTTAGGAAAAATTGTAAACTTTCTTGAAGACAATAGTAAACTACACTTTAGGAAAAATTGTAAGCTCCCTTGAAGACAATAGTAAACTACACTTTAGGAAAAATTGTAAACTCCCTTGAAGACAATAGTAAACTATATTTTAGGGAAAATTGTAAACTCCCTTGAAGACAATAGTAAACTACACTTTAGGAAAAATTGTAAGCTCCCTTGAAGACAATAGTAAACTACACTTTAGGAAAAATTGTAAACTCCCTTGAAGACAATAGTAAACTATATTTTAGGGAAAATTGTAAACTCCCTTGAAGACAATAGTAAACTACACTTTAGGAAAAATTGTAAGCTCCCTGGAAGACAATAGTAAACTACACTTTAGGAAAAATTGTAAACTCCCTTGAAGACAATAGTAAACTACACTTTAGGAAAAATTGTAAACTCTCTTGAAGACATACACTTTAGGAAAAATTGTAAACTTCCTTGAAGACAATAGTAAACTACACTTTAGGAAAAATTGTAAGCTCCCTGGAAGACAATAGTAAACTACACTTTAAGAAAAATTGTAAACTCCCTTGAAGACAATAGTAAACTACACTTTAGGAAACATTTTAAGCTCCCTGGAAGACAATAGTAAACTACACTTTATGAAAAATTGTAAACTCCCTTGAAGACAATAGTAAACTACACTTTATGAAAAATTGTAAGCTCCCTGGAAGACAATAGCAAACTACACTTTAGGAAAAAATGATAAACGTCTCTCATGACAAAATGAAAAACAGTTATTGCTGGGAGATTGATAAACGTTTCTTGAAGGACACCTGCAGATATGGTTTTGGATTGATAATACAAAATAGCATTTATGGTGATTATCATGTTGCAGGGAAAAACACCTACAGAAATATACAGGGAGATAAAACCAGTGTTTTTAGGAATTCTGTTCTCCGTATTCTTCTGTAAAAAACTGGTGTAGGCAGTTTAAGTATGGCCGTCCCCATGTTGCTGATCTTCAAAGATTAGGAAGACCATCCTCAGAGTGCAGCGATGGAAATGCTGCAAGAGTGAAAAGAATCAATGACCATGATAGGAAAATGACAAATGCAGAGATATCTAGTTCAGCAAAACTGAATAAAAGTAATGTTTTTTATAATTTTACACAACAGACTGAATATAAGAAAACTTTGTGCCCACTGGGTCCCCCGTCTGCTGACATGTGAACAGAAACAAACGAGGGTTGATTGGTGTGTCCAGCTGCTCAAAATGTGTCATCCAAAAAAAAACATGTTGCCGACCATGGTGACAGTAGATGAGACTTGGGTTCACCCTTACGACCCAGAATCCAACATTTCCAGCATGCAGTGGAAAAACCCGTCCTCACCAACACATTTCAAGCCAAGAGCGCAGAAATCTGCAAAAAAAGTGATGCTGACTGTTTTTTGGGACGTCAAAGGTGTCAAATTGAAAGATTACCTGCCTCATGGCAACACAGTTAATGGGCAATATTACGCAAATCTCCTTACCAAACTAAGAAAGACTGTGGCCAGAAAACGAGGGATGGCGCGCACTCAAATTCTGCTTTTTCTTCAATACAGCGCACCCTCCCATAGAGCAAGGCTTGTGCTGCGAACAGCCGACGATTTGAATATTGAAATTGTTGCACACCCGTCATATTGTCCGGATTTAGCTCCATCAGACATTTCTCTTTACCGAAACGAGGGTTGAATGCTGTGGCCAGCTGCTCAAAATGTGTCATCCAAATAAAAACATGTTTCCGACCATGGTGACAGTAGATGAGACTTGGGTTCACCATTACGACCCAGAACCCAACAACAGCTGAAAGGAAATCTTTTTGACAGTGACGAAGATGACATACTGGCTTGTGATAACTGGTTTAGTTCGAAAAATAGGTTATTTTAATCTGATGGGTTTTTTCAAGGCCACACATAGATGGCAGACATGTATAAATTAAGGTGGTGGCTACATTGAGGAGGAATAAGCACTGTGCAAAATTTAAACTTTCACCTCCTAGTCCTTCATGGTCAGGGTAAAGACGTATGACAAGCCCTTTGTATATATATGTTTATATATATATATATATATATATATATATATATACATATATTTATATATATATATATATATATTTATATATATATATATATATATATATTTGAATAAATATTTTAAAAAAATTAAAAAAAAAAAATATAAATATATATATATATATTTAAATATATATAATTATATTATTATACATATCCATTTTCGATTATGCGACACAGCGCATCCTATTTTGGGATTAAGTTTGCCAGTCTATCCTGTTAGTGTCGTGTTTATCGTCATTTTTATTATCTAATATATTTCTGTTCTGTCACCTCGTTTCAAAATTAATTAATAATATATTCATTATCCCTTATAGCAATCTTTGTCTAGAAAACAAAGAAAGTATGAAACTGCTCTATCTTAGCCTGTGTTTCTCTTTCTCTCATTCGTGTATTCTATTGATAAAATGTTTCGTCTTCCTATGTTCTTATTGCTTCGAATTTTGGATCACACATAGAAGAAACTAAAATATATATTTGATTGCATGTATTGATACGGTTTCCAGATGATTTGAATTTTTATTGTCTTGCAGATATTTAATGATTCTATTTTTATTCAAAATAAATGCAACGTGTCAAAATGTCGAGCTTCACACATTAGCGTGGTAATACTACTTTTTCACGTTAAAACATTTAAAAAAATATTTTCTTTGAACGTGTTAGTAGAATTATGTTGCTGAAATCGTGCAATTATAAAGGCTAATAAGAAGAATAAATTCCTATTATATCCATTTTTTACCACACTTTGAATGTTTCTGTAATTTCATTTTCCTAAATATTGTTATTGAATGACCACAAAGAGTATGTTGACCCTTGTATGTTGAAAAGGGCGGTATGTGGCTGGTTGTAGTAGTTTTCCTCGTATCCCGAACGTGTTGATGAAAGTGAACCGGCGTCTTCTAAGCGGTTGTGTTATGCTAAACTTCATCTACGTGGCGCCCATTACTACGTGAGATCATGCAGATTACTGGATCAATTATTGTATTCCTCCCTCCCACGATTTTACATGAGTGTGTTTGTATTGTGTTCTCAAGGTGTGCATCTCTGTTGGTATACATATATATTAATATATATATATATATATATATATATATATATATATATATATACACACACTCACACACAGGCACATGTAAATCACCACTTTGTCACCTCTTTGTGGAACACAGTTCTTCAAGAAATACACTCCGTCAACAAATATTAACTTACCCGGATTTTTTGACGTTCATCATAAATCTACACTGCCATGTTTTCAGGGCATAAGCCATTGACAACCCTCATTTAAGCAAGTTCAATCTTGAGCTTTCCTTTTTGCATATCTTCAGTTGAGGTCCAGAGACCAACATTCATTTTATTCCTTTCCCAAGACATTTTGCTCCTTGTTTGGCTGTCAATGTTTCTCTAACCAGCTTTGCTTTTATGGATCTAGGTTGTTGGCCTTGATCAATACGTTTATGCTGCAGGTGAGTTGCTTGTTTTTAGTCTGATCTTTTCTCCTTGGTATGTCCAGTTTTGCTGACGCTTCTGGAAGCTTTCACCTCACCTTGGAATCATTAAGACATACAAAGCCCCTAACGATCTCAAGCTAACGACAACAGGTGGGAAATCTGGCAAAGATGGCGCCATAACTGGCTGTGAGTCTACATTTCTCTACTGTTTTGAATCATTATGGATGCCGCTAGACCACGGATTTGGCTGGAATTCACACTAGTCGACAACTTACACTTGTGTTCACGGAAACGTCGTGTTGTTTTCCGTCTGAACTTGTTATTTCGTTCTTTTTTATGATTTCTTCCATCCGTTTCTCCTGGTCTGGACGCCGGCTGAATGGCACTACGCTTATACCTGTGTCGTATTTCACGGGTTAGTTCTGCCAGTTCACCTTCACGAATTTGGCATGCGGGAATTTTAGATGCTACTATGATGAGTTGAATACAACTGGGGAGAGATGCCAGACTCACTCACACGCTGAATGTTGTCCATACGACCTCTTGTGGTTATCGAAAAAGCACGACAAACTGTGTTAGATACCATTCCACCTTTCTACCCTGCGGGTTACATGTTTACGGAAAGGCTTCGGTGGTAACCCTGAGACAAAATCTGCATCCTATGCCCTCTCCAGTCGTCTCGATGAATGTCTTGCCACTGGCAAAAGGTAGCTTAGGCTCTGTGAGTTAGGTTGACAAAAGGCGTAGTTTCTTCCTCACTTTAATCCAAATCACCGCGCAAGTCACCCATTTTAGCGGACACATCAAGAGATACGACTGTCCACATTGCTGAACAAAGAGAGTGGTCTTCATCACTTGTGATGGACAACTATATATATATATATATATATATATATATATATATATATATATATATATTGAAGTTAATGAGTCTAATATTTTCCAACACACGGAAGCCAACCCGACGCAGAACCTTCCTTATTCACTTCTTACAACATGCCTGGCAGATTGCGGCGTTGTTATACTTAGATTTCCTTTTTTGATCCCAATAACACTTGGGCGTCACTAAGACAACGCATTGACATAATAAAAATAGGAACAGGTTTTCTATTGGAAGACGCTGGGCATAGTGATGTCAATTAAATACAACCTGCTGGACGAGGACAGTGGAGCAAATAATCGGTTACACCAAGTCAGAATAAGCTTGGAACCAAGTGACGAACATTGTTGAGAAGCACAGAAGAAAATAAAGGGTGTACAACAAATGGAATACAGAAAACATTAATTCCAATATTCTTGGACCTTTGCTTAAATGAAGTGATACCATATTGCTTTGTCCGTTGTGTGATTATGTCGGTGTATAACACCCCCTCTCATCTCATATCTTACGTTGGTTGACACTGCGGCATTTCCGGTGGCCAGTGCGGAACAGTAAGCCTGTCTGCTTTCCTTCTATCGTGTCTTGTCTTCCTTGTCCTCCTCTTCCTTTTTATATGCTGCCATACTTCTTATCGTCCGTCACGTGGGGATCAACGACGGAACAAAATCTCTCACGGGAAATCTTGTTTTAATGGTTTTCCCCATTATTTTCAGAAATGATTATACAAATAAAGGGCCTCCTACCTAAGACCAGCAAACCAAGGAATGATTTCCTATAATTGCCATGTTGACCACATCGTACAGAGAGGGTTAGGAGAACTCAAGACCATGGCTGCTGCTGACTTGGAACAACGCCTCATGTTCATCCTATTTCGTCAGGTCGTGTTGTCTGTCACCGATTATGGGCTAGGCATCCTCACACTATCAAGAACACAGTGTGAAATATTGGAGCACATCCATAATGAATTTATGTGACTGGTTTTGGGCTGCACTTGAGAAACACCGATTGTGATGATGCGGCACATGTTGGGATTGTTATCGGTGACATACAAACATAAACTCGCACAAGTCAAAGGCTATATACATGTCCCCACAGACAGG
This sequence comes from Ariolimax columbianus, assembly GCA_036924085.1. Classification (NCBI taxonomy): domain Eukaryota; kingdom Metazoa; phylum Mollusca; class Gastropoda; order Stylommatophora; family Arionidae; genus Ariolimax; species Ariolimax columbianus. The sequence goes on from JAVGWX010000011.1 coordinate 15,562,339, forward strand.
CGACACCTTCTGTACAGTAGTATCTCAGATATCGAGTGATCAAGAATTAAGAGAGGGTCATCATGGATGGCACATGCTGAGACAACAATCGGACACGTCACTCGGGCTGAGACAGTAGGCAACGGAGAAGAATGGGTCCACACTGGTGATAGATTGATAGGGGATCAAGACGCTGAGCAGCGCATAAGCTGAAGTGGTCAGTGACCCATAGCTGACTGCTAGCGTCAGGGCTAGCGAACCAGAGCTGTCAAGACCCTTCTACGCCTCCACGCGGTGATCCTGGATAACAGGCTGCAGCAGGGCAGACTGGCTAAGGAGAAGGTATCGGAGAGGAAATGCTAACCCGGTACTCAAAAAATGCTTGCTGAAGTCGGATGTGTTGCACCGAAAGGTGCAATTATCGCAGTCAAGATGTAAACTACGACACACCGCATTCCATTTTCTGGACTACATTCTGCTACTAAAGTCCTTTCAGAATTTGGTAGTGGGAGATTGAGAACGAACGCAGAAGAAGAAGAAGAAGAAGAATGATAGAGTACCAGAGAGTAATCATAACCTTAGGCAAGGAATGCAGAGAACGGAGCAACGAGAGAGCAGAACACCAGGTGAATAAGCTGTTTAATGAGAACATCCAGGAGAGTGACACTGTCATATACACAGATGGATCAGCCATGCGCAGTGGTACATCAGGCTGTTTCTCTGCTAGAGTGAGAGGAGAGGTCATTGCTGAGAACAGTAGGGCACACATGTCAACAACTTCCAGTATGTGAATGGAGACGGAAGCAGTGACTTCAACACTGAAATGGATATCTGAGACTTCTATAACAAGAGCAGTCATCGTGAGAGACGCACAAGCCGTACTTCAGAAAGTACAAAAAGGAAAGCTTAGGTACGAGTGGAAAGCAGCTGTTAAGGCCTCAAACCTCCAGGGGTTTATATTCATCTACTGTCCTGCTCATGCCTGGGCTTAGGGCAATGATAGAGCTGACATCATGGCTTCTCAAGCTCCCATCATTGGCACATTAGTGATGGATAGAGGTGACATTTTGAAATCAATCAATGACCAATGTTGGATGAAGTCACCGATATATATGAATCAGCATTCCACAGGCGGCAATGTTCCGGCATCAAACGTGGTTCGAGCGCAGTGAGGCACATGAGAGGACGGAGCAAGAGAGAATATAACCAGCGAGCTATAGTGGCATAGAGAGACTGATAACTTATAGGTATGCCTCGAGTGCAATCACATTGATTCTTAGAAACAGAAACAGAACATAAAGAAACAATTTTTTTCACAAGTTGTATTTTAGGTATCATGTGCAAAGATAAAGACCACTTTAGACACGCAGACATTTGGAGCAGAAAATAGGTACACAAGTAGTGCTTTACATTTGCGTCTGTTGAGGTTCAGTGTTAAGGTTAAGCAGTGGTGACAATTAGTAAGTTACACCAGAGTCTATCCGACATCTGATTTCATTTCCCTAAAAAAATGTCCATCTGTGTGCAAGAATCAGCGAATCAATTTGTGCAAATAGGAGTTACGGACACACACACACGCACACACACAACAAGACACTGCAGACACACACGGATGTAAAAGCAAAGGCCGCTGTCCATCCTAGACGATGATGGCATAATTCATTTTGCTAGAGCCATTTTTAGTAAGGATTAACTGCGCAACTTTTTATTCTCACTCTCTCGTCTCGTGGCACCCGACCCCAGTGGCAAGTCAAGGGCAAGACGACTAGAGGGCGACTACGAGATGCAGGGGACTACGCATCAAGCACCCGTGGAAAAGACGGCGGAGTCCAGAGTCGAACCCACACCACATGATCACGAGGCCGACGGATTAACCATTTCGCCACGGAATCCCCATAAGGCACACACCCATACACATATAAATAAATATATATACAAAAATTATAATAATAATTCGTTCATCGTCGTCGATGAGGCCCATCGATATATCGCATATCGTAATACGACTTTGAATATGTTTGTGCTCTCGTGACAGATCAAGCGAATTTGGCTTGGCTTGGCTTCGTTCGTTCTCAATCTCCAGCTACGAAAACGTGAAAAGGACATATGTAGCAGAATGTAGTCTAGGTAACGGATTGCGTTGTGTTGTAGTTTACAGCTTGACGGCGATATTTGCACCTTTCGGTCCAACACATCCGACTTCAGCAAGCATTTTTTGAGTACCGGGTTAGCATTCCGTCTTCGATCCCTTCTCCTTAGTTAGTCTGCCCTGTTGCAGCCTAGCTACTCGAATGTGAGCGAATTTGAGCTAGATAAAGTCTATGCCACGACTGGCAAACGTAATCAGCAGTTGTCTCTGATATTTTCTCTGATAGTCTAGTTTTCTGTTGGCTACGCTGTTATATTCGGGATTCGAGCTACAACATATAGATGTATTATACACTTGGCTAAGTAATTTCGTGGGAGTGACAAAGATAACAATGTATCTGGTAACACGTTTAAGACAGAAACTATTGAAATGAATTATACAATGGATACATGCACACTATATTTAGCTAAATAAATAATATTGACAATTGCAACATTTCTTCAAAACAGCTCAAATAATACATGCACAGTAAATTAATACATACATTTGTTTTGTTTTTACTGTAACAAGAGTAAAAGGTAACCAAATATATTATCTAAATTACCGAGGAATATGTACATTGTGTTCATGTTCATTAAAAAGAAGCATTACAGGTATTAAAAAAAACTGTAATTGAAAGCATCTGGAAATTATAATCAGTGACTTGAATGGAACAGTAGTTGAAGTTTTTTGTTTGTTTTTGATTTTTTGAGTTTCAAGGTATGAAATAATGAGAAATAATGAATACGAACAAAAATCATGATACAAATGAATGAATGAAAGAAAGAGACATAGATTAAACGATATGGTCATATTATGATGTGATTTCCAGGCCTAAGAATGATAAACGAAGAGTTAGCATCTTTCATTATCGATTCCAGGAGACAGGACAGAGATTGATTAGAAAGTGTACCTGGAAACAAAAACCACCATAATATTAGCAAATCGAATCCTTATACTCGCTGGGTTGTCTTGCAAAAATTATACACAGGTACATATATATATATATGTATATATGTATATTTATGTATGTATATATATAAATATATATATATATATATATATATATATATATATATATATATATATATATATATATATACACAGATACACATACATCTGGTCAGATCAGGTCATTAGTAACCGGTAAAGTCGTTGGGGCACACAAGAAGACATCCTCACAACACCACGCCACCCTTTTCTGTCAGCGGCCACTGCATGTGCCTCTTATGTTCGGAGATTGGTCCATTCGTTTATGTTGTCCTCCCACTTCTTTTTGGGGCGGCTTCTTCGTCGTCTGCCTTGCACCTTTCCGTGGAGGATCGTATTTGCAAGACCATTTGATCTCGACATTTGACCGTACCAAGCGTGTTTCCTTCTTTTGACAGTTGCCAAGAGGTCTTCAAAAAGCCCTATTGCTGTTGTAATTCTATCTCGTATTTCCTTATTTGTAACTCGATCTTTGTGCGTAACGTTTAAAAGTCTTTAGAAAATTATCATATCCAAGGTCTGTATCCTTCGCTGAAGTCAGCTGTAACTGTCCATGTCTCACATGCATAGAAGAATATTGGCAGGACCAGTGTAGGCATTAATCTGATTTTCGTGCATAGTGCTAACCGTTTAAGTAAAAAAGTAAAGTAAAGTATCCCATAGCATTACTGCCGTAGGGGTGTGAGGTGTTAGCGATCTCACATTTCAAAGACTCTGCTATATGAGGGCGGTAGCCATCTCCTCTCCATCGCCCTGGGGAATGAACCCAGGACCACTCAGATGCGAAGCCAGCGCGCTAACCACTGCGCTACGCGGCTCCGTTTATCTTGCAATATTTTGTTAAGCCGTGAAAGCGCCGCTATTGTCTGTGCTATTCTGGCCAACACCTCATATTTTGATCCTTCATCACTGACAATCGACCCTAGATATTTAAAACGGTTAACCACTTCGAGTTCCTGACCATTAGCTTTAATCCTACTGTTTAAGCTCTCTGCGTTGTTGGTCATTAATTTTGTCTTTCCAGCGTTTATCTCCATACCATAGTGAAGAGCTGTTTCATCGAGCCCTCTGACCCATTCCTGGAGTTCCGCTTCTGAACTCGCCAACCTGTCGATATCATTTGCAAAATGAAGGTCGGCCCAATATCTTGACAGTACCAACGTGGCCGACACGTGCCTCACTCATAATTCCCTCAAGGAATATGTTTAAAACAGTTGGAGAGAGTGTACACCCCTGCCTTACACCAACTGATGTGCGAAACCTGTCCCCTCGCCTTCCATTTACAGGAACTGCGCTAGACGCCATGTCATACAGGTATTCAAGGACCGTTTTAATATTTCCGTTGATTTTATACATCCTCGATGTTGCCGATAGCTCTGTATGCCATACCCTATCAGACACATTTTTAAAATCCACAAACACATGATACAGTTTTTGCTGCTGTTCTAGATATTTCTCGCTTAGCAGCCTTAAGTTAAATATCTGTTCTGTAATACTTTTTCCCTGTCTGAACCCGGCAATGATGTTCTTTGCTTGGGGTTTCAATTGGTCGAGGATTAATCTAAGCATGACCTTGCTAGGGTGGCTGATGAGGCTTATTGTTCTGTAATGTTGGCACAGCTTTAGGTTTCCAGACTTATGTAACGGTTTAACAATTAATTTTTTCCATAAGTCCGGCCAGTTTCCTGTCGCCCATATTTTGTTGCAGATGTGTGTCAGGCCTTCCACCACTACCTCTCCACCTGCCTGTAAAACGTCTGCTGGTATATTGTCCACGCCTGCCGCCTTCGCTCTTCTCAATGTCTTTACCTCTGCAGTTACCTCTTCCTTCGTTATTAGTTGGTTCTCTTCTATAGTTATTGATGTTGGAGGGATTGTTTTATCAGGTTGGTTTCGTCCTGCATAGTTATATAGCTCGGAACAGTGTTCTGTCCATCGTGACAGAACGTCATTTTTCTCAATAAGGCACTTGCCGTTTTTATCCTAGATCATAACATTCCTGCCTTGTCAAGTTCTTTGACAACCTTGTATGCTCCTTTAGCGTCATTTATATTTAATCTCTTTTCGATGTTTGTACATTGCTCCCATTTCCACGCTTCTGTCACCTTTCTCATATTTTGTTGTATCGCTTTCTTGACCTCTTTATATCTGCGAAATCAGGTGGGTGATTTTGGTTTTTCAGTGACCTTCTATCATATATATATATATACATATATAAATATATATATATGTGTATAAGAAAATAACAAATAAAGCAGTCCTGCAAGTTCTGAGTGTCAAACAGGATCGGCTTAAAAACCACGTTATGTCTCGTAAACTGAGGTTTTTCGGCCACACCAAGCGCCATGACGGAATGGTAAAAGCTGTTCTGGAAGGCCTTGTTCCAGAACGACGAGGCACAGGTCAACAAAGACGTAGATGGACATAAGAACACCCTAAACAAGAGCATGGAGCAGGCGAATAGACTGACTGCTGATCGAGGTTCCTATTGAATGGCTGCGATGAGAGCGACGTTCTGCCAAGGACATGCAACATGATGATGATGATGATGATGATGATATATATATATATATATATATATATATATATATATATATATATAAATATCAGTGGTTGTGGGTTCACTCGAGAGTTTCAGGAGTTGGGTAAACACCTTTTAAAATATAGTAGCAGGTTGTGTGCGTGCAGGTAGAAATGCGGATGGTCTGTTCTTGTTTAGGTTTGTCACCTTTAAATATGTTCCAATTGGTGCTGGCTCTTATACAATGCATATTTTAATTTTAGTTAACAATAAATGTTGGACATATGGTAGGCGGATCCCATGGACTGCAAGGAAGACAAATAACACATTGCTCGAAGAGGAACAAAGACGAAGACAATGCATTGCAAAGATCAGACATGTTGTGTGGACATTTTGACATGGCCATTGTCTGTTTGAGTGGACTTCTTGACATGACCGTTGTCGGTTTGAGTGGACATCTTGACATGACCATTGTCCGTTTGAGTGGACATCTTGACATGACCATTGTCCATTTGAGTGGACATCTTGACATAGCCTTGTCCGTTTGAGTGGACATCTTGACATGACCATTGTCCGTTTGAGTGGACATCTTGACATGGCCTTGTCCGTTTGAGTGGACATCTTGACATGACCATTGTCCTTTTGAGTGGACATCTTGATATGACCATTGTCCGTTTAAGTGGACTTGTGGCATGACCGTTATCCGTTTGAGTGGACTTCTATTTCTCCTATTTTAACCAATTTCCCCATAATTCAGTGACCTGACATCTTCTACCCATTCTCTACTTGTACGACCTGTCAATCTTTCCAAATTGCATTCCTGTAGCCGAAAAATCAAAAACAAAACAAAACATGTCTTATAAATAAAAGCTTGAACCGAACAACGAAGTGTAAAAATGAATTACTTCTTTGTATATAGATAACTCCTTTTATCGATGATTAGAAACAGAGACGAAACATATGGTGTCAGATAGCTTTCTTGCATGATGTATGAAAAGATACCTGATTGTACATTAATATTTTAAGAGAAGGGAGGTCCAGTGTATGTCACTATATCTCTTATAAAAGTCAATGCTTATAATGTTGATCCCAAATGTATCATAATTTAAAAATAATTTTGAGTGACTGAATTTGAATGCAATTAAATTGATATAATCTAGCCCATTGCTTCTAAGGAATAGGTTGAATGTAGTCATCCATTACATCCGCTGTGGAGTGAAGGAAACAGTATCAGTAATATATCTTTTGATATGGCATTGTATTTTAAGTTATGATAAATTTTGTTATTTTACAATATCATATAGAACTTTTTGAAAGTGGGCAACAAACGAGTACATGATCTAGGCGTCAGTTTAAACATTTAGAAGCCAGACTTCATTCTCTATGAATAGTTGCTTGCAGGGAATGTGCGAATAGTTCAGTTATATGGGCATTTTCCCTAATTGTGTTAATTGTAAAATGCCTCAAGCAACATTCATTAAGGCAACCACAACAGGTGAGGAGGAGGTGGAAGGAGCAAGGGTTAGGGCAGGGGCTGGTTGTGTAAAAAAATGGACAAATATGGTCATAATAGGAGGTACGGTGTATTTAAATTAAAAATTGTCGTCCAATGAGGAAGTCTGACTCAAACCCAATTTTATAAATAGTAGCACAATATCGTATATTTGATATGTTTCTATCAGAGACCCAAAACTACCTGCTCGCGTTAGGGTCAGCTAACCAGAGCTGACTGCTAGCGTCAGGGCCATCGATCCAAAGCTGACTGCTAGTGTCAGGGTTAGCGAACCAAAGTTGACTGCTAGCGTCAGGGCCAGCGATCCAAAGCTGACTGCTAGTGTCAGGGTCAGCAAACCAGAGCTGACTGCTAGCGTCAGGGCCAGTGATCCAGAACTGACTGCTAGCGTCAGGGTTCAGCTAACCAAAGCTGACTGCTAGCGTCAGAGCCAGCGAACCAGAGCTGACTGCTAGCGTCAGGGCCAGTGATCCAGAGCTGACTGCTAGCGTCAGAGACAGCGAACCAGAGCTAACAAGACCTTTCTACACCTTCTAGTGGTGCTCCTGTATAGCAGAGTGTAATAGGGCAATCGTGAGATCGAAGAGGAAAGACAAGCTCTGTACTAAAAACATGACTGCTGAAGTCGGATGTGCTGGACCGAAAGATGCAAATATCGCAATCAAGCTCTAAAGTACAACACAACGCAAACCGTTTTCTGCACTATATTCTGCAATTCACTTGCGAGTCTCTTTTCAGGGCTTGGAGCGAGAGATTGAGAACGAATGAAGCCAAGCGAAGCCAAATCTTTATGCCACACAATGTTTTGGCCTCTTGAATTATCAAAACTTGCATTATTGTTGTTGACTATTTTTTTTAATTATAAAAAATGATTTTGCTGATTTAGGTGTATCTTAAACTTAGGAAACCCACTATACTACTATTTGTACATGCACATGTATTTTTTTTTTAAATGTCATATTTTAGGTTAAACTGTTAACTGGTTCATTTGTACTCAAAACGAGCTCAAGTAATCTTGAGACACTTTGTTTATTATTACTAGGCTTCTTGTATTATGTTTACATTTATTAATCTCGAAGCACGTACCTTTACTAACTTCGAAGTACTTGTTCACTGTTTAGTTTAGATTAGTTAGTTTAGTTTAGTCGAAGAAATAACGTCATTACATTCGGCTTAACTCTTAAGTGCTCTGTTCTTCGCCGAATTCTTTCGAATGTTGATAATCTCAGCACAATGCACTAGCTCACTAGCATCGGCGAGGATGAATAATAGAGTTGGTAGATTTTTAAAATAATTTTCAAACTTCAAATTTCAAAAAGTGTATGTATACTGTTAATAGCCTTGAAGCATTTTGTTGGCGATGGAACCTAACGTCTGGTCAGGCAAAATATACTGATCAGACATGTTAGTCAGTGTCAGGCAAAATATAGTGATCAGACATATTAGTCAGTGTCAGGCAAAACATAGTGGCCAAGATCTTCACCTCGAATTTCTGATAGCCCTGCCTGAAAACGGGCTGTTTTCATGGCAGCTTGACTAACGACGTAAGGGATCGACGTGTTCCCCGTAGTAATGAGTGACACGCAGATAAAGCCAGGCATTGCACAGCCGCCTGGAGGATCCTGGTCTACTTTCATCAGCACGCTCGGGATGTGCGGAAAGTTACTGCAACTTGCCACTTAATGTCATTTTCAATTCGCACAAAAGAGTAAATACTCATTGTGGGCATTCGCAAACAACAAACAACAAGTACTTTGTTTACTATTATTGAACTCGAAATACTTTGTTTACTATTTTTGAACTCAAGGCTGGTCAAAATAAATGAAGACAAAACAACATGTACGATATTCTCCCTTTCAAATAAGCCACAGAACACTAAAATAAGTCTTAATGGCAAATATCTTCGGCTAAACGACAACACAAACTACTTGGGCGTCACATTTGATCGGTGCATGACATGGAAAAGTCACATCGAGAGAAACCAAATGAGAGCCATACAAAGAATGGCAATCACGAGGAAACTTGCTGGCGCACGCTGGAGAGCAGACGAACGAATACTGAAGAAACTGTACACTGGAAGAGTGAGACCAGTTCTCGAGTATGGCATTGCGGCATGGGCAACAGCAGCAAATGCGAACTTTTATAAAATTCAAAACCAAGCCATGAGAGTTATAACAGGAGGCATGAAGTCAACGCCAATTGTAGAACTTGAAAAGATTACAAATCTGCAATCCATGACCGATAGAAGAGACTGCAGAGCCCAGCAGCAAGAAGAAAAACTAAGAAGACTGACAGACCATCGAATGCATCAGAGACTAAATAGATTTGGAAAAGGGAAACTAAAGCAGAGAAACTTTGCAGAAATAGCCAAAGCAAAGATGAGCGAAGACAATATGAACACCATAACAACACCAAAGCCCATCCCTACTGTTCGCAAACCCACCTGGAAGCAGCATATCATTCCGGAGGTGGTAGAAAATATACCAGGTATTGGAAACAAGAACAGCCAGACTGAAAAAGAAAGACAAAGAATAGACATAACCCTGAGGTGCATAGCGGAAAACTACCCAAGCATGGACTGGACCCATGCATACACCGACGGTTCTATAACAAACGCCACACAGAATGGAGGTGGATTGATATTCCTGAACCTAACAAACGGTAGAAAATAACACTGTCAGTGGCAACTGGAACATTCTCAAGCAATTTCAAAGCGGAGGCAGATGCACTGAAGGCTGCAGTAGAAGCAATGCGGACAGGCGAAAGCAATGAAAGCCAGATATTCCTGTTTACAGATGCCCTGGCCGTGGTTACAGCACTAAAACGCCAGAAAAAAATGAACTTAATAATTTAACAGCAGTACTCTGTCAACTATGCCAGCAGTCCTCACCAAAACGAGTAGTGGTACAATGGGTTCCATCCCACTGTAAAATTAAAAGCAACGAGGATGCAGACAGACTGGCAAAAGAAGGTGTAAGATTACCATAACCAGATGCTAGTGTGACCTACCAAAAGTCCAACAGGTTTATAAGAGCCAGATACATGGTCAAATGGGAAATATAACATACTGGCTACACAACAAGTGATGCCTATTACCAGTTGAACAGAAGCGAGCAGGTCGTGGTCTTCAGACTCCACACACAAGCTGAGAAGAAGTGATGTCTGTGGGAAGATGTACAAGTGGATCAACCACTACCTCAAACAAAGAACGGCCAGAGTCCAAGTACAAGGGCAGATGAGCAAAAAGGTGACACTCGAGCAGGGAGTACCCCAAGGGGGAGTACTGTCACCCACACTCTTTCTGGTATATATAAACGATATTACAGAGAATATACCAAGAAGAGTCCATAGCTCAATGTTTGCAGACGATCTGGCTATGTGGACCTCTGAAAAGAATCTCACCATAGCAAGAAACCGGATGCAAACGGCCCTAACATCGCTGGAAGAGTGGGCGAACTCATGGCTGGTAAAAATAAACGAGGAAAAAAACCACGTGCACAATATTCTCGCTCTCATTAAAACCCCAAAGTACCAAATTAAGCCTAAACGGCAAAATCCTGCAGCCAAACGACAACCCAACCTATCTGGGAGTCACATTTGATCGGCGCATGACATGGAAAAGTCAGATTGAGAGAAACCGAATGAAAGCCAGAGAAAGAATGGCGATCATGAGGAAACTTGCTGGCACAAGCTGGGGAGCAGACGAAAGCATACTAAAGAAACTGTACACTGGAAGAGTGAGACCAGTTCTCGAGTATGGCATTGCGGCATGGACAACAGCAGCGAAGGCGAACTTCGATAAAGTTAACAAACTTCAAAACCAAGCCATGAGAATCATAACAGGTGGCATGAAGTCAACGCCAATTGTAGAACTTGAAAAGATTACAAAACTGCAATCCATGACCGATAGAAGAGACTGCAGAGCCCAGCTGCAGTCAGAGAAACTCCGAAGACTGACGGACCATCCAATGTACCAGAGACTAAACAATCTGGGAAATGGGAAACTGAAGCGGAGAAACTTTGCAGAAATAGCCAAAGCAAAGATGCACGAAGATCCCACAAACGCACTAACAACACCAAAACCCATCACTACTGTACGAAAACCTACTTGGAGGCAGGATATATTTCCAGAGGTGGTAGAAAATATACCAGGTATTGCAAACAAAAACTGCCAGAGTGAGAAAGAAAGGAGAGACACTACCCTAAGCTTCATAACGAAAAGCTACCCAAGCATGGACTGGACCCATGCATACACCGACGGTTCTGTAACAAACACTACACAGAACGGAGGGGCAGGAGCATTCCTGAACCTACCAAATGGCACAAATATAACACTGTCATTCGCTACTGGTAAGTACACAAGCAATTTCAGAGCAGAGGCAGAGGCACTGAGGGCGGCAGTGGAAGAAATGGCAACACACAGTGAAAATGAGAGCCATATAGTCTTGCTGACAGATGCTCTCGAAGTAGTCACAGCGCTAAAAAGCCAGAAGAACACTGAGCTTAATGACTTAAGAGCAGCACTCTGCAAACTGTGCCAGCAGTCCGCACCAAAAAGGGTGGTGATACAGTGGGTTCCGTCACACTGCAACATCCAAGGAAACGAGGAGGCCGATAGACTGGCAAAAGAAGGTGCAAGACTACCACAAACAGATACCAGTATGACGTACGAAGAGTCAAAACGGCTTATCAAAGCCAGATACATGTCCAAATGGGAAACCGAACATACTGGTTACACCAAAAACGATGCCTATTACCAGTTGAACCGAAGAGAGCAGGTCGTTGTCTTCAGACTTCGCACTGGCCACAACAGACTGAGGTACCACCTATTCAACAAACTGAAGATAGGGTGTACCGACGAATGCCCGTGCGGTACTGGTAAAATGACCACTGAACATCTGCTGCAGAACTGCCCGACATACGAGGATCAGAGAGAGCAGATGTGGCCATTGCCAGTGGAACTGCAAGACAAGCTGTATGGTAGTGGCGAGAGTCTCAGGATGACCGCTGCTTTTTTCGAAAAAATAATGGTTACTGTCTGACTGTGTACGCAGAAGAAGAAGAAGAAGAAGACTCCACACAGCCCACAACAGACTGAAAATAGGTGGCACTGACGAATGCACCTGTGGTACAGTTAAAATGACTGCTGAACATCTGCTGCAAAATTGCCCGACATACGAGGACCAGAGAAAGCACATGGGCCCATCACAAGTGCCAACACTAGACAAGCTATTTGGCAGTGTCGACAGCCTCGGGATGACAGCTGCTTTCTTCGAACAAATTCAAGTTGACGTCTGACAGCGTATGAAGAAGAAGAAGAAGATCTAGAAGTACTTTATTTACTGTTATTGAACTCGAAGTACTTTGTTTACTATCATTGAACTTGAAGTACTTTGTTTACTATTATTGAACTCGAAGTACTTTGTTTACTATTATTGAACTCGAAGTACTTTGTTTACTATAGCGATACAACATGTTATTTTGTATATCATCTATTGATGACACGTTAATGATACAAATACGTCAGGGAGGACATACTGGATAGTCCAGAGCGGCAGCTCTCCTAAGGTTAGCTCTGACTGCAAACAATTGCTGCCTTGAAGGTAGACTGGAGACAACCCGGTACTTGTGCGTTAATTCACTCACGGATTATAATAGTTCAAATTTTGTAGAATGTAGCCACACGTAGCACCATACTTTTCAATTCGCAAGTCATCAATTCGCGCGGTAAACCTATGTCCATGTCATTCTCAGATCTAACACCGTACGTGGAAGATGGATTTATTGCAGTTGTCACACTTGACACGCAAGACAATTAATTGTTTGCAGTTTTTGCAGGAAAAACGAATTATACACACCGTTCGACTGTATGCTAAAAATCATGTTATGACTTTGTCTCTCACAGTTCGCCAATATCGTTAGAGATGTCGAACATGTCAGCAGAACATTTCTGTTCGTTCTGACACATGGTTAGAGGGCACCTAACCCTAACCCTAACCCTAACCAACAGACACATGATAGATTCCTACATGTGTGAGTTTCTGTGGCGACAGAATAAAGTCCGTCAGTTAGACCCGTTCGACAATATTCTGCAGGACATCACAGAATTGTGGCCTCCTATAGCTAGACACTTATAATTATTTTTGTACGGAAACCCGTGTGGTCATTGAATGATATTAAATTTCAGAATGGGTGAATTAACGCACAAGAACCCTAATCCAAATGCTAAAGAAACAGCCCATTACAATTACATGTTTGGCTTATCTTGGCTTCGTTCGTTCTCAATCTCCAGCTACCAAGTCCTAAATAGGGCTTGAGTAGCAGAACGTAGTACAGAGAACGGAATGTGTTGTGTCGTATTTTACAGCTTGATTGCGATATTTGCACCTTTCTGTCCGACATATCAGACTTCAGCAGGCATTTTTTGAGTACCGGGTTAACCTTTGCTCTTCTTTTCCTTTTCCTTAGACAGTCTGCTCTGCTGTAGCCGTTTATCCAAGATCACACCTTGGAGGTGTAGAAGGGTCTTGGCAGCTCTGTTTGGCTGGTCCTGGCGCTAGCACTGAGCTTTGGGTCGCTGACCGCTGCAGCTAATGCGCTGCATGTTTAAGAAGGATAACCTGTTCCTCCGACTGCATACCACTAGCTAAGGCAATCAGCTTAATAAAGGCAGCCACACATATTCCTCTGTTGTTGCAGTTGATATGTATACATGTTGTAAAACCAGGAAGGAGAGCAAGAGATACAAAGAGAAAGATGAATAAAGTTCTTAAGTAATACTATACCGCTAGTATGAGGCCTGGGTGCCAGGGGTGGTGGGGTGGCATCATTGTTGGCATAACAAGGAAAGCATTCATCTACTGAATTGATCTCGGCATAGTCATTGCTGATTGAAGGATCTGACGGATCATATTGGAAAGGAATCACTGAAAGAAAACATAAATGGACACGTTTGATTACACAAAAAAGATATAAAAGTCATGTTATGAAAAGTTAAAGTTCAGTATACATGTTATATCACTTTTGACTGTATAATGTCTGATGCTGCAGTACTTGGAGAACGTCTTTGTGGACGGTGTTCATGTAATTTTGTAGAACGAGTATCTGTGGACCTGTCATTAAATGATGAAGTTGCCATCATAATATACATTCCCTAATGACATCTTTTATGAGATGGATTGGTGGATGTTAAGGAGCATTCGGCTGGGTGATCGGGGTCTAATTGGGATCGATGCATAACATAAGATGCATATTGTATCCAAGACCATATGGGGTAGGTCTCTCGCCGCCGCGATTGACTCTCATCCAGTATTCATACAGCGATCTCAGTCCCGCCAGACGGAGCGCTATCGCGGGCTTGCCGAAAACGCTCGCCCGCCTCTCCCCGGCCAGGTAGCGGGACGAAATTTGTGGTGTCGTACCGATGGCAAAGCTGGAAAAGGGGAATTGTACCACAGGCATGGAAAGATGCAATACTGGTACCAGTACCAAAAACAGGAAAGGACAAAACAGATCCAAATGGATACAGGCCCATAAGCCTACTGAGCTGTGTCGGCAAGCTGATGGAACGGATGATAAACACCAGACTGATGTGGCATCTGGAAGAAAAACGAATACTAATTCCACAGCAAGCCGGCTTTAGACAGCACAGATCCACTGAGGACCAGGTCATCCTCATAGCCCAGGAGATAGAAGATGCCTACCAGGCACAGAAACACACAGTAGCTGTTTGGGTGGATCTGGAAAAGGCATTTGACAAAGTCTGGAAGGATGGACTTAGAGTCAAGCTAAGAAGAAGTGATGTCTGTGGGAAGATGTACAAGTGGATCAACCACTACCTCAAACAAAGAACGGCCAGAGTCCAAGTACAAGGGCAGATGAGCACAAAGGTGACACTCGAGCAGGGAGTACCCCAAGGGGGAGTATTCTCACCCACACTCTTCCTGGTATATATAAACGATATCACAGAGAATATACCAAGAAGAGTCCATAGCTCAATGTTTGCAGACGATCTGGCTATGTGGACCTCTGAAAAGAATCTCACCATAGCAAGAAATCGGATGCAGACGGCCCTAACATCGCTGGAAGAGTGGGCGAACTCATGGCTGGTCAAAATAAACGAGGAGAAAACTACGTGCACAATATTCTCGCTCTCATTAAAACCCCAAAGAACCAAATTAAGTCTAAATGGCAAAATCCTGCAGCCAAACGACAACCCAACCTATCTGGGAGTCACATATGATCGGCGCATGACATGGAAAAGTCAGATTGAGAGAAACCGAATGAAAGCCAAAGAAAGAATGGCGATCATGAGGAAACTTGCTGGCACAAGCTGGGGAGCAGACGAAGGCATACTAAAGAAACTGTACACTGGAAGAGTGACACCAGTTCTCGAGTATGGCATTGCGGCATGGACAACAGCAGCGAAGGCGAACTTCGATAAAGTTAACAAACTTCAAAACCAAGCCATGAGAATTATAACAGGTGGCATGAAGTCAACGCCAATTGTAGAACTTGAAAAGATTACAAAACTGCAATCCATGACCGATAGAAGAGACTGCAGAGCCCAGCTGCAGTCAGAGAAACTCCGAAGACTGACGGACCATCCAATGTACCAGAGACTAAACAATTTGGGAAATGGGAAACTAAAGCGGAGAAACTTTGCAGAAATAGCCAAAGCTAAGATGCACGAAGATCCCATAAACGCACTAACAACACCAAAACCCATCACTACTGTACGAAAACCTACTTGAAGGCAGGATATATTTCCAGAGGTGGTAGAAAATATACCAGGTATTGCAAACAAAAACTGCCAGAGTGAGAAAGAAAGGAGAGACACTACCCTAAGCTTCATAACGAAAAGCTACCCAAGCATGGACTGGACCCATGCATACACCGACGGTTCTGTAACAAACACTACACAGAACGGAGGGGCAGGAGCATTCCTGAACCTACCAAATGGCAGAAAAATAACACTGTCATTCGCTACTGGTAAGTACACAAGCAATTTCAGAGCAGAGGCAGAGGCACTGAGGGCGGCAGTGGAAGAAATGGTAACACACAGTGAAAATGAGAGCCATATAGTCTTGCTGACAGATGCTCTCGAAGTAGTCACAGCGCTAAAAAGCCAGAAGAACACTGAGCTTAATGACTTAAGAGCAGCACTCTGCAAACTGTGCCAGCAGTCCGCACCAAAAAGGGTGGTGGTACAGTGGGTTCCGTCACACTGCAACATCCAAGGCAACGAGGAGGCAGACAGACTGGCAAAAGAAGGTGCAAGGCTACCACAAACAGATACCAGTATGACGTACGAAGAGTCAAAACGGCTTATCAAAGCCAGATACATGTCCAAATGGGAAACCGAACATACTGGTTACACCAAAAACGATGCCTATTACCAGTTGAACCGAAGAGAGCAGGTCGTTGTCTTCAGACTTCGCACTGGCCACAACAGACTGAGGTACCACCTATTCAACAAACTGAAGATAGGGTGTACCGACGAATGCCCGTGCGGTACTGGTAAAATGACCACTGAACATCTGCTGCAGAACTGCCCGACATACGAGGATCAGAGAGAGCAGATGTGGCCATTGCCAGTGGAACTGCAAGACAAGCTGTATGGTAGTGGCGAGAGTCTCAGGATGACCGCTGCTTTTTTCGAAAAAATAATGGTTACTGTCTGACTGTGTACGCAGAAGAAGAAGAAGACTTCGCACTGGCCACAACAGACTGAGGTACCACCTATTCAACAAATTGAAGATAGGGTGTACCGACGAATGCCCGTGCGGTACTGGTAAAATGACCACTGAACATCCGCTGCAGAACTGCCCGACATACGAGGATCAGAGAGAGCAGATGTGGCCATTGCCAGTGGAACTGCAAGACAAGCTCTTTGGTAGTGGCGAGAGTCTCAGGATGACCGCCGCTTTTTTCGAAAAAATAATGGTTACTGTCTGACTGTGTACGCAGAAGAAGAAGAAGAAGAAGTACCGATGGCAACGGTGCGTTATTGTGGCCCGTATCGAGAAACTTTGTGGCTCGATTGGCCTGCATCCAGTGTTCGATAAAGAAATTGACGGAAGGGCACCACCAGGAGTGTCTGCGGCTTAATTTGACTCAACACGCCAATACTGTAGAATGACTGACAAATCGAGAGCACTGTCTTTGGGTCTAATAGTGAACGTGTGCTAGTATTAGACCCACGGAAGACAGGTCAGTTTTTTAACCTCCTAATGAAAGAGTGTCTGCTACGGTAATCTTGTTTTAACCCTGCAGAAATCGCAGGTTCCAGACTCCTGGTAATTGACAAACTAAAAAATACCTCCTATTGATTCGTCCGGTCTAATAGTGAACGGGTGCTGGAAATAGACCCGCGGTAGACAGGTCAGTTTTACCTTACTAATGACAGGGCGTTGCTACGGTAATCCTGCTCAATTCGAGAGGAGCAGCAGATATTTGGTTCACGTACTAGGCTGATAAGCCAATGGCGCGAGGCTACAATGTGAGGGATTACGGCCGAACGCCTCTAAGCCGGAATCCCGCCCAAAATCTCAGCATCCCTGCGATGGGAGGCTTCGATATGGTAAGGACCTGGGGATCGTGTCCCCGCCCGACCCGGTCGAGCCGCAGAAAGAGGTCTCTGCCGTCCGCCGAGCAAAGCGGTCGGGAAGCTTCCCGATATTCACCCCATACGGCGATGAGGTGTGAAACCGCTAGTAGAAGACAGTTCTCGGTCGGGGTGTCGTAAGCAGTAGAGCAGCCACCTCACTGCGAACTGTTCAGACGCAACCCTTGATCATGAGATATGTCCGCACACCAGGAGAACAACATCTCCGTGCCATTGCCAGGCTTGTCATCTGGTTAAATGCACTCCTTCAAGAGGAATCGCGGGTCACTGACATTTGGTCCACGTTCTTGGCTGATAAGCCACTGGTGCGAAGCTGCCACCTGAGGGATTTTGGCCGAACGCCTCTAAGCCAGAATCACCGCTGTGATGGGAGGCCACGACATGGTTGGGACCTGGGGCTCGCGTCTCAGTCCGGCCCAGTCGAGCACAGAAATGCACCTGGCCAAATGCACTCCTGCCTCGCTCTTTACCTATGTCTGCTATCAGCCATCCCAATGGACGCAGAAGAAATGCAGTCCAGCGGACATTGCACCTCTGCCCTATTGTGACAACGTCCCAGGTGGCGGGGAATGCTAGGCGTGTCATCACTGCAGATGAGCCGAGAAAATAAAGGGAGCAAAGAGATACCTCACTCACATGCATATGCTACGTTTCTGGCAGGACTTGACGATCCTGAGACACAGTCACACTGGACTGCCTCTCTTCCGGGATAGTACAAACTAGTACATAGTCCATCATATCATATCTTTGCCAAACCCTATAGACACGAGTGGGGAAGACTCGTTAGTCCTGCAAGACAACTTCCCTAAGACAGACAACTCTGACCAAAAACAACTGCTGCCTTGCAGATAGGCTGGGGACAGCCAAAGGCTAAGGAGGGCATCCCTACAGAAACGCCTGTTGAAATCGGATGCACTGAGCCACAGGCTTAACAAAATAAAACAGTGCAACGTAAATATCGCTGTAAACAGCGTACGATGAAGATCAAGTATCCAAGACCGTCACACGAACGCTGATACTATATACAACTGGCGAAGTCTGTTTTTATCAGGAATGAAACTCTGGTATAATATGGACGAATGCTCTGTTATTTAAATACCGTAATGATTCTCGTACTGGGATGAAGTGAATATTGACTCTGAAGTCCGCAACAGGGTTTCCATGGCGGGTTCTGCTATTAGGAAGACTAAGACAAAACGTTTGGAACCGACAAGGAATCAGTGTCGCCACCAACATTAATTTGTATCATGCTGTTGTGCTAATCACTCTTATGTACGCAAGCGAATCGTGGACAGTATACTTGTCGCATGTCAGGAAAATTAATAATGTAAATGCAAACTGTCTTTGCAGGCTGCCGATAATCGGTTTGCAGGATAGCAAGTTCAGCGCTTTGGCTTTCAGCTAGGCGAGACTCACTGCCATTCATACGCTGTTGCACAGAGCCCAGATAGGATGGCCTTAAATTTTTTGTTCGCTTGTCAGATGAACGTCTCTCAAAGCAACTTTTGTATGCTGAGTTAGAACAGATTGTGCTTGCTGGGAGTGGGTGTGAGGAAGGGGGCTGTGGTACACAGAGGAAAGGATACAAAGACGCTCTAACAGTTTATTTGAAGAGATTCTCCATTGCTATCGCTGCTTGGGAGCTGCGTGCTCTGAACCGCTCGGCGTGGCGCACTGCGTTCGCACAAGGTGCTTGCCTTGCTAAGCAGAGAACCATTACTACGACGCAGGAAAAGCGAGCTGCACGAAATGACATAATGCGAGTCGATCCAATTACAAACGGTGCTCACATGTGCTCTACGTGCGGTAAAGTTCGTACGGCTCAGATCACAGTCTGTAGTGTGATATGTGATAAGATCTGAATAAACATGTCTCAAACTAACTAACTAGCTATCTAACTAACTACCTAACTATGTATCCTTACACAGCAGAGACCGAAACTGCACAGAAAGAAATAATCCTTGGGATACACTTGTTATAATGTAAATGATTGTTTCCTGTACGTTCTGTTATGGAAGATTCACTGGTTTAACGATTCAACGTTAGAGTCAAAACTGTACACAACTGGAGAGGAGATCCAAACAACGGTCGAGTTTATCAAAGGAGCCCTTCTGTCTGTGTAGACATGAACGATAGGATAACAGTAACCAAACTGACTGTGTAGACGAGAAAGATGTTATCAAAGAAGGAGGAGGATAATACCGTTCCTTTAATCACATAGAGACGGGTTCGAATCCCTGAATGTTGTTGATGGTGTTCCGCAGTTAATCGAGCTGTGTTCTTCACTGTTGTTCCATGTTCTCTTTTAGCATGTTGTAGAATCACTTTTTATATCCCGGTGTCTGCTGATGAAGGCGTGTTTGTAATTTGGCTGAATGTATTGCTATATATTGATTTTCTCCTAAGGTTCATTACATTGGGGTTCATAATGAAGATTCTCACTGTCTTGGCTAAACTAAACTAGCAGACTGCCTTCAATTGCATGGCTTTGACTCAAGCTTGGGTTTTGGACAGCATGTTTTACCTGAAACCGACTTAAGAAAGGGATTTTGGTCAGTATTTTTTACCTGACACCGAGTTTAATTTGGGGTCCTAGCAGTATGTTTTACCTGACACCGACATTATATGGGATCTTTGTCAGTATGTTTTACCTTACACCGAGTTGATATGGGGGTCCTGGTCAGTATGTTTTATCTTACACCAAGATTATATGGAGTTTTGGTCAGTATGTTTTACCTGAAACTGAATTAAGAAAGGGATCCTGGTCAGTATGTTTTACCTGAAACTGAATTAAGAAAGGGATTTTGGTCAGTATGTTTTACCTTACACCGAGTTGAAATGGGGGGGTCTTGGTCAGTATGTTTTATTTTACACCAAGATTGTATGGGGTCCTAGTAAGTATTTTTTACCTTACACCGAGATTATATGGGGTCTTTGTCAGTTTGTCTTACCTTACACCGATATTATATGGGGGTCTTGGTGGGGTTGTTTTACCTTTCACCGATATTATATGGGGTCTTGGTGGGGTTGTTTTACCGTACACCGATATTATATGGGGTCTTGGTCAGTATGTTTTACCTTACACCGAGACTATATGGGGTCTTGGTCAGTATGTTTTACCTTTCGCCGAGTTTATGCGAGGGTCCTAGTCAGTATGTTTTACCGTAGACCGATATTATATGGGGTCTTGGTCAGTATGTTTTGCCTTACAGCGATATTATATGGGGTCTTGGTCAGTATGTGTTACCTTACACCGATATTATATGGGGTCTTGGTCATTGTGTTTTACCTTACACTGATATTATATGGGAGTGATGGTCAGTATCTTGTAACTGACCCTAACGGGAGGTGGAGTCTTGTTGGGTATGCTTTACATGACCCTGACTTGTGGTGGGACGCAATGCGTTTACAATTGTTAATCTCGAAGCACTTTGCTTACTATTACTAATATCGGAGTACATGTTTATTGTTAATAACCTTGAAGTACTTTGTTTATTAGTATTATACTTGGAGTAATGTGTTTACTAGTATTAAACTTGGAAGACTTTTTTTAGTATATTGGTACAACTATTCCCATTATTCTACTACTTATGACGCAGTACCAATACAGGTATGTAAGGTAGGAAATATTAGATAGTTTAGAGCGGCAGCTTAGCTAGCAGAATCATCTCTGATTGCAAACAACTGCTATATTGAAGGTAGACTAGTGACAAACTAAGGTTAAGAGAAGCAGCCCCTTAAAAATACATACTGAAGACGGATAAGGTGGACCTCCGATTACAGAACACTGAATACGCTAAACAGGTTGGCAAAGACAGCCACACATATGACTCTGGTGTATAAATTGAAGTGGATTAATGTTTGAAAACGAGAAAGAAGAGAAAGAGATGCAAAGAGAAAGAGAATAATGTTCTTAAGTAATACAATACCTGTAGAGTGTGGTTTGGGTGGGGCAGAATGTGTGTTGAATTCAAAGGGAAAGCCTTCACTTGCTGAATTGTTCATGGCATATGCAGTGCTAATTGAAGGATACCACGGATCATGCGGCAGAGGAATCACTGAAAAAGTTCACAAATTGAAACAGTAATTAAAAATAAAGATACCAAAGTTATTGTATGAAAATGTTTGAAGGTGAATATAAATATCCTATAGCTCTAACTGGAGAATGGGTTTCCGGCTGGTGTTGCCGTTGGTGTCATTGAAGTACGTCTTTGTGGGCACGCTCATCTACTTTTGAAGAAATATTATATATATGGCCGTAATTTGTATGAGAATGTCATCATAATCTTCAGACATTAATGCCATCTATTATGACATGGACAGTTGGATGTTGAGGAGCAGGTGACTATGGGGTTAGAATATCTGCTGGGTTCTCCTTCTTCTTCTTTGCGTTCGGCTGCGCATGCTCGTTTTATGCCACCATATGGGCCGCCTCCATGAAGTGACACGTCAGTCGCAGGTCATCAATGGTTCCCCACAGTTTGTTTTGTATGTTTATTTCATCTGGCCAGATCTTCTCACTGGAGCCTTTGTGCAGTGGACATGTTTGCAGGATGTGTTCTGGAGTCTGTGGATAGGGATTTATGCAGAACAAATGACACATCATGTCTCCTGGAAAGTCATGCATTCGTTCCCATACCTAAAATGAGTCTTGGTCAGTATGTTTTACCTGACACGGACATGAGGTTGAGTCTTGGTCAGTATGTTTTACCTGACACGGACATGAGGTTGAGTCTTGGTCAGTGTGTTTTACCTGACACGGACATGAGGTTGAGTCTTGGTCAGTGTGTTTTACCTGACACGGACATGAGGTTGAGTCTTGTTCAGTATGTTTTACCTGACACGGACATGCGGTTGAGTCTTGGTCAGTATGTTTTACCTGACACGGAGATGCGGTTGAGTCTTGTTCAGTATGTTTTACCTGACACGGACATGCGGTTGAGTCTTGGTCAGTATGTTTTACCTGACACGGACATGAGGTTGAGTCTTGTTCAGTATGTTTTCCCTGACACGGACATGAGGTTGAGTCTTGGTCAGTATGTTTTACCTGACACGGACATGAGGTTGAGTCTTGTTCAGTATGTTTTCCCTGACACGGACATGAGGTTAAGTCTTGGTCAGTATGTTTTACCTGACACGGACATGAGGTTGAGTCTTGTTCAGTATGTTTTACCTGACACGGACATGCGGTTGAGTCTTGGTCAGTATGTTTTACCTGACACGGACATGAGGTTGAGTCTTGGTCAGTATGTTTTACCTGACACGGACATGAGGTTGAGTCTTGTTCAGTATGTTTTACCTGACACGGACATGCGGTTGAGTCTTGGTCAGTATGTTTTACCTGACACGGACATGAGGTTGAGTCTTGGTCAGTATGTTTTACCTGACACGGACATGCGGTTGAGTCTTGGTCAGTATGTTTTACCTGACACGGACATGAGGTTGAGTCTTGGTCAGTATGTTTTACCTGACACGGACATGAGGTTGAGTCTTGGTCAGTATGTTTTACCTGACACGGACATGAGGTTGAGTCTTGGACAGTATGTTTTACCTGACACGGACATGAGGTTGAGTCTTGGTCAGTATGTTTTACCTGACACGGACATGAGGTTGAGTCTTGGTCAGTATGTTTTACCTGACACGGACATGAGGTTGAGTCTTGTTCAGTTTGTTTTCCCTGACACGGACATGAGGTTAAGTCTTGGTCAGTATGTTTTACCTGACACGGACATGAGGTTGAGTCTTGTTCAGTTTGTTTTCCCTGACACGGACATGAGGTTAAGTCTTGGTCAGTATGTTTTACCTGACACGGACATGAGGTTGAGTCTTGTTCAGTATGTTTTCCCTGACACGGACATGAGGTTGAGTCTTGGTCAGTATATTTTACCTGACACGGACATGAGGTTGAGTCTTGGTCAGTATATTTTACCCGACACGGATGTGAGGTTGAGGCTTGGTCAGTATGTTGTACTGAACACTAACGTGCTGTGGAGCTTTGGTCAGTATGTTTTATCCAACACTGATGGTAGTAATGTACCTCATAGGAAGGACAACAGGCTAAAACGAGATGTGTAATGGCAGTGTAGCAGAAATGGTAAACTGTTGAAAATGATCAGTTAGAATTGCAAGAGTCTATAGCAGTGAAAAATATAGGAATACACAGTCAAGAGCACAGGAAAACATACAGCGAATAGGGTCATCATATAAATGAGGAAGACCAGGCAAATAACAGGAAGATCAACAAGGGAAATATAAGTAGCAGAATAATCTGCACATAAAATAATACATAAAATAGCAGAAGTTTACAAAGTCTGCGACATAAAATGAGATGATAGACGATATAATATGTGAAATGTAATATGGG
This sequence comes from Ariolimax columbianus, assembly GCA_036924085.1. Lineage (NCBI taxonomy): Eukaryota > Metazoa > Mollusca > Gastropoda > Stylommatophora > Arionidae > Ariolimax > Ariolimax columbianus. The sequence continues at coordinate 15,586,461 of JAVGWX010000011.1, forward strand.
AGTTTGATAGATGTAACATATAAAATGGGAGGTTGAAAGATATGACATATAATATGGGAGGTTGGAAGATGTGACATATAATATTGGAGGTTCGAAGATGTGAAATATAAAATGCAAGGTTGGGGGATGTGAAATATAATATGGTAGGTTGGGAGATGTGAAATATAATACGGAAAGTTGGAATATGTAATATTCGAGATGTCTTCAAATGAAACCGGACCTAACTGCACCAAGTAAACATACGTACGCATGATGACGTCACTTCAGGTATAAACAGCACACACCAACCGTCTAATTTGCAAAATGTCATTAACCCCAGACTCATAGTTTCCTCAGCAGACCGTTGAAAACATACCGGGTGTGATACGGAATTCGTCCAGAGTTGATCAGCGAGCTCTGATTCGGTTTCTAACGGCTGAAGAATATCGACCAGTTGACATTCATCGCAGAATGCAGGCAGTGTTTGGTGAGAAAAGTGTGTCGAAGACAACAGCGAAGAACTGGGAAACGATGTTTAAAGACAGACGCGAGTTAACGAAAGATATTTCGAGACCAGGTAAGGTGCATATTGTTGCGTCAGAAGATGCTATCGCATAAAAGGATACAGCAATTCAAGTAGACCGTCGTCGAAGCTTACATAAGCCTAGCAGATGAATTCGCTGTGTTGCTAGGGTCAGTTAAAATGGAGGTTAGCAAGAAATTAAAGTATCGGTACCCATTGTGAACACCTTCCAATACTTCAGTTTCTTGCTCACCACCATTTGAATTGTCACACCACCAATGTTTCCTACCGTGTACTAAAGAAACTATGCTTCTGATGATAATGACATTTTGCAAACTTGACGGTTGATATGTCCTATTTACTTCAGAAGTGATGTTATCATGCGCATCGTACGTATGTTCACTTGGTGCAGTTAGGCCCGGTTTCATTTGATCACGACTCGTAGATAAATACATAAAAAATAGGAACAATTCAACGTATAAAAGTAATTATTGAACGGTATTAGTGGGACAATCAAAATACGATTATTTTTTTCGAAAAGTATAATTCAGTTTAGAAATTAATGAAATATTAGAAAATTTAACTTAACAACAAAGGAAAATAAGTGAGGCGGAGAAGGGCAGTTATACATACACTAATTTGAGGAAGTTGAAATATATGATGACTAGGAAATGTACCAATAAATATGTTTTACAAGATGTTCATTTACACATGATTCAGAAGATGTAGCAATAAATATGTTTTAGAAGATGTTCATATGCATATGATTGAGAAAGTGTACATATACATTTGATAGAGAAGATATGCAAATATTACCGGGGCCAGAAAACGAGCAAAAGTGTGAACCAATGTAGCCTGCCAAGCATCTCGACACAAACAAGTTTTAAGTATTGGGCATGGGTATGGCTATTCCTTCTATTTGACGTTGTTTTCGAAGCTATTTATGCTGAGTTCTTCACACTTGATGATGTGTCTGCTGTAACAGTTTACAGTGACTCTCTTTTACATCCCCGGACGTACTGAAGAAGATCGATCTAGATCTTAATGTCTTTTGTACAGTGTGATGCTTCTCAATAGATTCCCAACTTTGTGGTTGACAATGTCGATCCTTACTTCGTTCGTTGTTCAGGCTGATGTACCCAAGCTAGCGTCTAGGGACATAACAAGACCTTGACATGAAGTGTTGATCAATATGTTTCGCTAGAATTTGCCGTTAATTTTGATTCGCTCTGCATTATGTAGAACTATAAGCCAGAATAAACAGGAAATAACTGGCTAGATGCTCAACGATAAGCTCGTTCCAGTGAACTAAACAGGAGCATCAGGCAAAGGTCGGGTTCATGACAGGAAATCGTTTGAAAGGAGAAAAGAGTAGTCCCGGCCAGGTGAAACATGCTGATCTAGACTCACATTCCCGTGCGTTCTCCTGAAAAACAGGCTGTGTCATAGCATTTTGGCCTCCGAAGTGGGGACCGACACTGCAATCCCCATAGTGGCGAGCAGTTTGAGCGGATTTGTATTCTCCTTCAGCCAGAACTACCTTCTAAAGTACATGTCGGGATGTTAGAAGAGTTAGTGTAACAAAATACAAAACATACATCGTCAAGAGTCAACTGAACTTGGCACGAGTGGCTTTCAAACAATACCAACAACAATATCATCAATAACAAAACCATTGCTTTATGTTGAAGAAGTTAATGCAATGTAAAGAAACACAAGAAGAACAGAACCATATGTTAGAACATGGCTAAATCATACAAAAAATGTTAAAAGTTCGTTGACAAAAAAGCGTATTTACCGTAATCTGAATCAAATGGCGGATTGACAACCGCTTGATTGCCGTGTTTGTTCACCCATTCTGCCGAGTAAATAGGTGGCCTGGACGCTATGCCAGCTCGCCTTTTCCAGATAAGCATGATGCAAGTGACTGTCACAAAGAATGTCAAGAGACCAATTCCCACTGATAGTCCAACTATAATGCGTAAATTGTCCGACTTGGAGGTGGTGCCTTCATTTTCTATTACTGAAAGTGTAAAGATCAAAGCGAAGGTGCTGTATAAAACCCATTTTCTTCTGGGAACAATTGTTTATTCTAATCTGAAAGTACAGTGATTCAAGATAGTGCAGATCGCAATCTTCTTCTTTTTCTCCTATTCTTCCTCATTTTCTTCCTCGTCCTCCTCATCCTCGTCCTCCTCCACTTCCTCCTGCTCTTTCTCCTCTTATTCCTATTATTCTTCTTGCCGTTCTTCTTTTTTGTTCTTCTTCTTCTTCTTCTTTTTCTTCTTCTTCTTCTTCCTCTTCTTTTTGTTCTTATTGTTTTTCTTATTCTTCTTTTTCTTCTTCGTTTCTTTCTTCTTCTTCTTCTTCTTCTTCTTCTTCGTCTTCTTCTGCTTTGGGATCTTCTATTTTTTTAATAATCATAGTGCCATCATTGTAAATGGCCTTATATATACAATTGTCGGCCTTTCACTATATGTTTGAATGACTATATTGGCTCTATCTTTTTACACACGGTACATATTACCAGTGTATACATCGCGTGTGTCTGCAAATCATGATGAATCCGTAGATTTAAGTTTAGGATGAATGGGACAGCGAATTGAAAGAGGACATTCATTATAGTAGAGAATAGGAACCTTTAAATAATAAGTGAAAGTAAAACAGACGAAACAGAGATTTAAAGGTTAACCAAAGTGACATTCAGGGTTGCCAGTTCCGCTGTTTTCCAGGCCAACTGGGTTTCTTTGTTCAGACCGATGCGGGAAATGTACGTAGGTTGCGGGTTGGACCAATTTGGTCTGCTTTCATTTTTGGTTGCTACTTTTTTTGTGCTACCTGGCACATATATCTTACAAATGTGTCTTGCTAAATGTGTTTATTTTCAACGAATCGCAGCATTAACTTGTATTACATTTTGGTCTATCTTGGAGTTTAAAAAAATAGAATTGGATAATATTTCAATTTTTAGTGTGATCTGAATAAATTATTTAAATAGTGTGCCTAATTTATTATTTAGTTTACGTTTATAAGAAATCGTTGTTTTGAACAGGTGGACAAAGTACGGGAAACGATGTTGCAAACATTGGGGAAAAGTCGCAGTACTGCTCTTCAGCAACTAATACAGTGCACTGTATTCATATATAAATGTTGGGGAAGATCCCCTAAATGTATTTATGTTGTCTGATACACGCTGGCCAGCATCCGATATGTATGAAGAAAGTGAAACAGAACTAGTGCCTGAAGATCTATTTTTTTTCCCCCTTGGCAGAGACGTACCACTATGATGATTCAACTATTTCATTGCTTGCTGAATTTACATTTTTAAATTATACTTTACATTTTTAAAACATTGTTGGCAACATTTATTGGTTTTATATATTTTTATCTAACACAGTACGCAAATTTCTAAATTTACCAATTCTTCCGTGTGGCCAGAATAAGTTTCGTTTCTAAATATATAACTCTTAATATAATGTCGTTATCTTTAACAATATGTTTAAACATTTAATCCAGTTCAAGTCATTTACTACTGGGCTATATTTAGGCGGTTTTCCATATGTTTTCCATATGTTTTCCATATTGTTCGGTGTTCATAGTAGGGGCACATATCCTCATTAGAGTAATGGTAGAGCGATCGCTTATTGCGAAAAAGACACTGGTGTTATTCCCCGTTATCGGTACGTTTGAGTCTACCTAACTGTAAATAGCTACCAGTTCATACTCTCACGTAAGGAAATGCAGCAAGAAATTACACTGGCTATCTTACGTCATCAAAAGATCATGATTATTACAATATTGTCTTTTGAAGGAAGACTAACGTCTGGTTAAGCAAAACATACTGATCAGACTTCTTAGTCACATCAGACAAAACATACTGATCAGACATCTTAGTCAGGGTCAGGCAAAACTGATCAGACATGTTAGTCAGGGTCAGGCAAAACATACTGATGAGACATGTTAGTCAGGGTCAGGCAAAACATACTGATCAGACATGTTAGTCAGGGTCAGGCAAAACATACTGATCATACATGTTAGTCAGGTCAGGCAAAACATACTGATCAGACATGTTAGTCAGGGTCAGGCAAAACATACTGATCATACATGTTAGTCAGGTCAGGTAAAACATACTGATGAGACATGTTAGTCAGGTCAGGTAAAACATACTGATGAGACATGTTAGTCAGGTCAGGTAAAACATACTGCTGAGACATGTTAGTCAGGTCAGGTAAAACATACTGATGAGACATGTTAGTCAGGTCAGGTAAAACATACTGGCAAGGCCCTAACTTCGGCTACGACATAGCCCTCCATGGAAACAGGCTGTTTTCATGGCATGGCTGCTAACAAGGTGACGAATCCACGTAATCCCCGCAGTAGTGAGAAACCGCGTAGATGGAACCAAGTAAAGCACAACATCCTGGAGGACTGGTGGTTACTGTCATTAGCACGCTCGGGATGTGAGGAAATCTACAACTCACCACTTAACGTCCTTTTCCTGGCGCACACAAGAGTAATCCTACACATTGTGGGCATTCAACAACAACAATATTGTCTCTAACTATTCTTCAACGAGTGAATGTCATTCGACTACCTTTGCCTTTTTCAATGGTTGGTGGAGAAACACTGAAGCTAATGTGATTTAATGTTTTATCAGCAAGATACACATGACAACGTTACGAACTAAATTCGCCTGTGTAATGATTAAATTGAGGATTTACGCTTTATCTTTGATACTTATATACATGGCTTGACAAATGTTCGGATGGCTCACCAGGCAGTCACACATTTCACCAGTCAGCGTGGTCCACCTTCAGTCATGCAATTTATGTTAACAACTTTAATCTAGGAACTAATTCACCTTTATTTCTATTTAAAAAATGCATACAAAAACCCAAATATACTGTAATACTTACACAGTATTACTTTCTTTCTTCTTAAGAAAAAATGCACTGCTATCAGAGCCATGGCGGTTATGTCCTTAAACATTCATGGTAGTTTTATCAATGTAGTACCATTTATCGATGGCTTTAGTAAACTGTGGAAGCTGAGGTTTATTTAGATCCACCATCATAAACTAGTTTATGTACAATCTATTCGAACCGTAATCTAATTAACAATCGTGCGAGTGTCGTTATGCAGAAACTATTAAAATATGATTTTTTTACTTGTCAAGCAAAAATCGTTACTCCTCGCAGACGAGCGGTTTTGTCAGGGTCAGGTCACGTCATTCTGTAACCGGTGAGGTCGTTGGGACACGTATGAAGACATCCTCACAACTCCACGCCATCCCGCTCTGTCAGATGCCGCTGCCTGTGACTCTTCTGGTCGGAGACTAGTCCATTCTTTTATGTTGTCCTCCCATCTCTTTTTGGGCCGGCCTCTCCGTCGTCTGCCATGCAACTTCCCGTGGAGGATTGTGTTTGAAAGACCATTTGATCTCGATATGTGGCCGTTCCAAGTGAGTTTCATTCTTTTGACAGTTGCCAAGAGGTCTTCAAAAAGCCCTATTGCTGTTGTAATTCTATCTCGTATTTCCTCGTTTGTAACTCGATCTTTGTATGTGACGTTTAAAAGTTTTCGGAAACATCTCATCTCCAAAGCCTGTATCCTTCGTTAAAGGTCAGCTGTAACAGTCCATGTCTCACACGCATAGAGGAAAATTGACAGGACCAGTGTACGCATTAATATGATTTTCGTGCGTAGTGCTAACCGTTTATCTTGCTAGATTTTGTTAAGCCGTGCAAGCGCCGTTATTGTCTGTGCTATTCTGGCCAACACTTCACATTTTGATCCTTCATCACTGACAATCGACCCTAGATATTTAAAACGGTCAACTACTTCGAGTTCCTGACCGTCAGCTTTTATCTTGCTGTTGAAGCCCGTAGCGTTGTTGGTCATTAATTTTGTCGTTCCAGCGTTTATCTCCATACCATAGTCAAGAGCTGTTTCATCCATCCTTCTGACCCATTCCTGGAGTTCTGCTTCTGAACCCGCCAACCAGTCAATATCATCTTCAAAACGAAGGTTGGTATCGTTCGGCCTCCTATCTTGACAGTACCAACGTGACCTCCAAGTGCCTCACTCATAATTCCTTTAAGGAATATATTGAAAAGAGTTGGAGAGAGTGTACACCCCTGTCTCACACCAACTGATGTGCGAAACCAGTCTCCTCGCCTCCCATTCACAAGAACTGCACTAGACGCCTTGTTATACAGGTGATCAAGGACCGTTATAATATTTCCGTTGATATTATACATCTTCATGGTTGTCCAAAGCGCTTTATGCCATACCCTATCAAACGCCTTCTTAAAATCCACAAACAAATGATACAGTGTTTCTGCTGTTCTAGATATTTCTCGCTTAGCAGCCTAAAATTAAATATATGTTCTGTAGTGCTTCTTCCCTGTCTGAACCTTGCTTGCTCCTCTGCAATAATGTTCTCTGCTTGGGGTTTAAATCGGTCGAGGATTAATCTAAGCATGACCTTGCTAGGGTGGCTAATGAGGCTTATTGTTTTGTAATTTTGGCACAGCTTTAGGTTTCCAGACTTATGTAACGATATAACTATTGATTTCGTCCATAAGTCCGACCAGTTTCCTGTCGTCCATATTTTGTTACAGATGTGTGTCAGGCCTTCCACCACTACCTCTCCATCTGCTTGTAAGAGCTCTGCTGGTATATTGTCCACGCCGGCCGCCTTCCCTCTTCTCAATGTCTTTACCGCTGCAATTACCTCTTCCTTCGTTATCAGTTGGTTATCCTCTATATTTGTTGTTGTTGGGGGGAATGTTTTCTCAGGTTTGTTTTGTCAAGCCCTGCTTATATTGTTAAAATCTTACTGAACTATTTTCATATGTGCTATTTTTTGTTTGTTTAAATTACAATAAAGGAATATTTTGTTGGGATTAAAATACATCACATCTATTGTTAGTTAGTTTTGTGTCTTTTCTCTCGTGTTGAGCGTCGTGGAGAGCTTATATTTCCTGTCCTGCGCCAAGTGCGTTGGGTCGGCCAATGTGAGTCTGTGTCGCAGCACAATCATTCTAATTTCATCAATCCACCTGCCCCGTGTCAGCGCCCTTGTCCTGTAGCCAGATCTACCAGCGTTGTAAGCCATCAGTGGAAGTTGATGAGGGTGCATTCTCATGATATGACCAGAGCAACTTATTTTCTGCCTGGAAATGTATTAAGTACAAGACGTAGTGTCGACCATTCTAGAATGTCATCGTTCTTCTTTTCCTGGTAACACAGATGACCTTCATCAAACACTTCATTTCACGCGTACAAATTCTGCTCGCACACGCCATAGACAGATGCCATGTTTGGTACTGGTAGCGCAGAGTCTGCATAAATTGACTCTGTTTATCAGCTGTTGCTTTGTTGCCAAACTAATTCTCTAATGGCTAAGCAGTAGTGACAGCTGCTCAATCCCAGCAGATGCTTCCTAACACCTAGTCTCAATTTCCTAGTCGATCCTACCACTCGCCGAAAAAAATACTCCCAAATACTTGAACCCAAGGGCTTGCTGAAGAGCAATATTATTTGCACTTATGTTGAGTGGCCCACATATTCTACTGATCCTGATAGTTTATGTTTTTCTTTCATTAATTCCCGTATTGTATTAAGCACAGGTAGTCGCAAGCGCCTTCAGGTGATTTTGCAGTTTATTGTCATTATCGTACAGCACACACTAATCATCTGCAAAGATTATCTGGCTTATTGAGTTCTTTTCTGCTTTACATGTCTCAATTTAACTTTTCTCTGATGCAATTTTCGCCATGTAGATGATAAACAGTAGAGGAAAAAGCATACAAACTTGTCTCGTGCCAGTAGTGATTTCAAAATCATATGTGACACCATCAGTCGTTATAAACTACGTTTATTCTTGAACGATACAGTGCTCCGACATTTTGAAGAAGCTGGCCTTGTACACCATATTCTTCTAGTGTCTTGGAAAGTTTAGTCCTGTAACTCTATCAAACGTTTTTTTCTTGATCAATGAAAGCAACACATATATTTTCGTTGTATTCAACTGCTCTTTCGCTTAATTGCCTTAAGGTTATCAAGGCGTCCGTGTATCTCATACATTGGTGATATCTATATTGAGCTCGGGAATAGTTGACGTTCAACAATATGTCTTATTCTTTGCTCCAGAATCTTTGCATACATTTTACCAGTGTGGTTAAGCCGCGGCATACTTCTAAATGTATTGTACGCGTACTGTACCTTATTTGTATAGTTTTGTTTCATATGTACAACATGACAATACTTACGTGCGAACTTTGGTGTAAACTGTGGTAACACAACTTTTGCACCAATGAGGGGAGTTTTTGGCCAGCACTGAAATGTTGGAGACGGGTCTGTGTTGAGAAGTAAGACATAACCAATTATGTGAACGTATTATCAGACAGACTATATCATGTTATCGTGTTCTTTCATAGGAGATTCCGTGGCGAAGTGTTCAAGCCGTCGGCCTCGTGATCATGTGGTGTGGGTTCGACTCTGGACTCCATGGTCTTTTTCACGGGTACTTGATGCGTAGTCCCCTGCATCTCGTAGTCGCCCCCTAGTCCTCTTGTTCTTGACTTGCCACTGGGATCGGGTGGCTCGAGACGAGAGAGTGAGGATAAAAAGTACCGTAGTTAATCCTTACTAAAAATAGCGCTAGCAAAATTACTTATGCCATCATCGTCTGCGATGAACGGTGGCCTTTGCCTTGCCTTTGCCTTTGTTCTTTCAGACCTTTCAGAAAATAATATTGAAGGTATTCATGTTTTATTATTAATCAGCCTTAAGATGTGATGTACATATATGAAGATTTTAAATGTTTTGTGTAGCGTTTATAATTCAATAATTTAAGGACCATCAGTGGCCTTATATTTTGGAAGTGGTGTCACATGCGAACAGATTATGGGGTAATCGTCGATTTGTAAAAGGAGCCATTCAATGTCGATGTTTTCAATATATGATAGGTGAAATGTGGCAGTCAATGTCGATATGATCCATCCCTGATGGATAAACGATGACAGTCAATATCGATATCATTGATATCTTATAGGTAAAAGGTGACAGATAATGCCGATGCAATCCATACTTTATAAGTGTCGATGTAATTTCTAATTGATTCGTTTACCGCGATTATCAAGATTGACGTAAAATCGATCTGATTGATATATGTTGCATCACGATCGGTGTAATCTCTACTTGGATAGTAAATGTTATTACTATGTAGAGCTTAGTTCTGTTTGATCAAAAGACATGTTTATCTGAACAATAATCCGTGAATGAAGTAATCAAATGATGACAAATTGAAGGGAGATACTGGTTAAATTGTGATATTCCAGGTCTATGCCATCGTGCCGTTAAGAATTCTATAAATGTCAAGTCATTCGTGCATGATAAATGGTACATACAAGTTGAATTTTATGTAATCCATTTATGACAGTTTGTCTGATAAAGATCAATTTACAATAATAGTTTCGTCCATCGACGTCGAGGACAACCACCAACATCATCATATGTCTGCATCTTTGAGTGTGTGAGTGCGTTCGTGGCTGATCAAGCCAATGCGAGCGCAGAAAGTTCTATGGCACAACTGGCAAACATAGTCCGCAGATACCTCTGATATTCCCTTTACTCTCGAATTAATGATTGCCCAACTATACTGGGCTGCCTGAACACGGAGACCTTCGCTGATGTCAACGCCCTTTGTGACCGCACCTTTCCAGATTGAACGATTTTGAGACACGTTTTCCCAGTTATTTATGTCTATTTCTTGTTCGTCGTCTTCTTCTTCTTCTTCTTCTTCTTCTTCTTCTTCTTCTTATACTTCTTCTTCTTCGTTCGTTCTCAATCTCTTGAGCCAAACTAGGCTTTGTGAGTAGCAGTATGTAGTCCAGGGAACGGAATGCGTTGTGTCGCTAGTTTACAGTTTTACTACGATGTTTGCACTTTTCGGTTTGACACCTCTGTCTTCGGCAGTAACGTCTATTTGATAGAATTAAAGAACTCCTTCAGACCGTCATTGAAAAGCTTTTATGGGCGTGCCTGTGATTGTTCTCCTCTAGTCAGTACACTAAACACAGGCCTGGTTGGAAGCTTCTTGCTTGACATTCTTCTTCTTCTTCTTCTTCTTCTTCTTCTTCGTTCATCCTCAGATCAAGGTTCCAGTTTCTTTTACAAATGACACTGTTGTTTGTAAGGCTGTTTATTCTCCATACAGCTTCTGTCTCATATCTGTCTTACGAGGCCAGCATTGTTCACTATTTTCCTGCGTAAGCATGCAGCTTTGTAGGATGTGTTCCACGGTATTGATATGCTCCCCCCATGGGCACCTGTCATCTGTTCCAATCCTCATTTTGTTGTAAAGATTACCCTTGAGTCTGTTATGCCCAGTTCTCAGTCTGAAGATAATGACTTGCTCTTCTCTAGTTAAGTAATAGTAGCTGTCTTCTTTTCGGAAGTCGGGGTGTTGATCAGTCCAATTCCCCCTGAAGTTGGCTTTAATTATGGTCTTCGCCTCATTATATGTGATAATCAGGTCTATTTGTGGGGATGCTCTTCCACTCTTTTCTAGTTTGTCTGCAGCTTCATTGCCTTCAATTTTGCAGTGAGATGGGATCCACTGTATGACCAACCTTTGGTGTTCTGTTGAGAGCTGTGTCAGAGAGAACATACATTGCTTGAGGTCTTCATCCATGTGTTGTTTTAGTGCTGCTTTTACTGACGCGGCATCAGTCATGAATACTATGTTTTCTTGTTAGATATCTTTATCTTGGATTAAAAGCTCAGCTACGGCCTTCAATGCCTCTGCTTCTGCACGGAAATGAGTGGAATATGTTCCAGTAGTTAAAACTCGAGTTTTTTCTTCTCCATTCCTTAGTCTGTAATAGACCTCCTCCACCTCCATTGGATGTGGCTTTGTTAGATGAGCCATCTGTGTATACGTGTGTCCATGTTTCTGGTGGGTATACTCTCTTAAGATATTCTTCTGTGAAAAATGTTCTTTCTGAATCTGTCTGAGTTCCCTTTATTCCTATTCCTTCTATGGAATCTACCATCTCAGGGGACTTGGTTTTTTTTTCCATTGTGGGATTTGGGATGTTTCTTTTAGATCTCTAACCACTGCCTGGCTTATTATTTGATCACCTCTTGCAAGTTGTTTTGTTTTTGATATGAAGTGGTTTCTCTTTAATCTCCCTCTTCCCATGCGATTTATCCTGTCATATATTGGATTATTAGGCATTCGTTTGAACTTCTCCCCCTGCTGGAGTGTTTTTTGGTCTCTGCGCGTCTCCATACTTTCGATTACTGTGATGTTCTCCATTGCATTTATTGGTGTTATTCTCATAGCTCCAGTGATGATACGTATACCTTGGTTTTGGGTTGTATTTATCTTGTGAAAGTTATTCTTTGTTGCTGTGGACCATGCTGCTATCCCGTATTCTAGCACTGGTCTCACATAATCTGTGTACAGTTTCTTTAAGGTGCCCGTGTCCGCTCCCCATGTTGTGCCTGATATCTTCCTCATTATCGCCATTCTGGTCTTTGCTTTGTTGGTGGCTTTTTTTATCTGGTTTTTCCATGTCAACCTTGGGTCCATTGTTATTCACAGATAAGTTGGACATGTCAATGGGGAGAGTCTGGCCATTTACTTTTAGGATTACTTCTTGGGGCTTGGGAGATAGAGAGAAGATTGTATACGTGGTTTTGGATTCGTTTATAATGATATGCCATTTTTGTGTCCATGTCTCTATTTTATTTAGAGACTCCTGCATTTGGTTTCTGGCTACAGGTGTAGACTCTTCGGATGTCCATAGTGCCAGGTAATCTGCATATTGTGCACGGTGTACTCTTTTAGGAATTTATGTGATTATAGCATTGATATATATGAGGAATAGCATGGGTGAGAGTATTCCACCTTGTGGAACTCCTTGTTCCATTTTCATCCTTTTTGCTGAATTGTCCTTGGAGTTGCACTCTTGCTGTCCTGTTATCTAGATAATCACTGATCCACTTGTACATGTTGTTGGTTATACCCATTTGCAGTAGTTTCAGTTTGAACCCGCTCTTCTATATTTTATCAAAGGCTTTTTCTAGGTCTATCCAGACAGCCAATATTTTCTTTTTTTCTTGAAATGCATCTTCAATCTCCTGCGATATATATGTCACGTAATCTTCGGTCGATCTGTTTCTACGAAAACCTGCTTGCTGGGTGATAAGTAAATTGCTTGACATTCGAGCAAGGTGGCTAACCGAAGTCAATTGAATTGATTACCAGTGGACTGGCCACAACAAACTGAGGTACAACCTATTCAACAAATTGAAGATAGGGTGTACCGACGAATGCCCGTGCGGTACTGGTAAAATGACTACTGAACATCTGCTGCAGAACTGCCCGACATACGAGGATCAGAGAGAGCAGATGTGGCCATTACCAGTAGAACTGCAAGACAAGCTCTATGGCAGTGGCGAGAGCCTCAGGATGACCGCCGCTTTTTTCGAAAAAATAATGGTTACTGTCTGACTGTGTACGCAGAAGAAGAGGAAGAAGAAGAAGATTACCAGTGGGCTTGAGTACTTGGCATGTTGGTTCTGTATAGCATTTCGTTATTTGTGATATGCCACCACCAGCGGATGTACAGTATGAATGTGGACCTCCTGATGTCCCCAGCGTAGACAGTCCAACTTTCACAATCGCAGAGCAGGGTTGGGAGAATGGTAGAACTTAACTTAGTCGTAGATTACTCGACGTGGACCAACTGTTCAGCACATTTGACTGAAAGCTGTGCTGGCTTTCGATTTTTTATTAGCCAGGTAATCGGAAATAGTCACCCGATCTGGACAGCGTGATTCCGAGGTAGACAACTTTTCCCACCGCTTGTAATTTCTTTCCTCTCACTGTTACCACATTATGCTTATACGCTGTCTTTGATATTGGTTAGTACATGGCCTCGAGTTTCTGTGTGCTATTGGTCAAGCCAATGTTGTCGCAAGTAGCAGAGAAATGGTACCTCTTGCATATTCTGTTATTAGCTACTGTTCAGAGCCAATCCACAAACAAGAGGTCACATATCGTGTCGCGAAATACCTTGGTCTAAGCATTCAGTTTGCGGAGTTTGAATGGACCACCATCCACGCTGAACTTCATTGGTATGCAATACCCGGTATTCAAAGTGGATGCAATTCGTACATAAGGGAGTTAAGTCTAACGTTACAGTTAGATGAAGCATACTGACCAAGACTCTGATATCTCATCCTCGTGGTGCTCCTATAAGCTGGTTGTGATGCAGCAGCCTTACCAATGAGGTGTTGAACAACACGGTAATGACACAGTTTTGAGCCTACTGAGAAACCTTTAATTTCACTTTAGTCAGGAGCGGCCAAATTCACGTTGTTCATTACCTCTAGTAACCTGACACCAGAGAAACATCGTCGACATTGCAAAATAACCAGACAAGAATAGCAACGTCCCCGGATTGTATGACTAGTCAAGGTCGATATTTTCCTTACCTGACAAATTGAAGGACACATGCAAGGTTGAAGACCCGTCCAACGAGTTCTGCTCTCCTATGATCCGTCTGTCCTCCCTGCGCCACTGGGCAAATCCTTTTGGAAATCCTGCATTAAGTAACTCACATTTGCAGCTAGCAACTGTTCCGATTGGAATGACGCTGTCAGTTACTCCAGCGGGACAATTACGCGCATATACCACCACTTGAGGGACACCTATATAAAGGAGAGGTTAAAGTTACACATCTTGACAATCAATTAATCAATACATTCGAAGTCTTTAAATGTTGGCCTGGGCCTATCTGTTGAAGTCTTAGTGACTTTAAGCATCCCCGAGATGTGGTGGCCAGCCCTAAGGCGAAAACGCCTTAGTCACTTCTTACAACATGTTACAAGTTGCAGCATTATTATTATGTGCTCCCTATTCGGATCCGGTAATCTTTGATACAAATCCTGAAACTGCTGATTATTTCTTGTCCTTTCTCTTGTTAGTTCATTCCTTATCATTCCTTATCGTTCATAAGTTCAACATGTTACCGGGCTTGAATGGACAATAAAGAATTAATAACTGTAACCTCTCTGACCTGTAGTAAGGATGGAAGGCTACTGTGCTAACACATCCTCTTGTTTGAATTGTTATTGCTATCGATGTTGTTTGTGTTTATGTTGCTGCTATTTCATTTGCTGTTGTTCTTGTTTCTGTTGACGCTGTTGTTGCTTGTGTTGTTGTTGTTGTTGTTGTTGTTGTTGGAATCTTCAGAATCTTGACGATGCTTTATCTGGCACCAAATTTAAGAGGCTCTTGTTAAATTCCGAATCGTAATAAAGAAAGTGCCGCTGTATCCCCCTGGCTGTAATGCATTGGGAGGTTAATAGTTTGCTTATAACTATGGGGATCACAGTGATTATCCCCACCTCGTTGACTAAGTTGTGGCTAAGGTTGGCTTGTTGGATGGTTGGATGACAGGTTAGGGGAAAATTTGGTTGGTTTGAAGTATGGTTGGTGGGGGAAGTTGGTTGGTTTGAAGTATGGTTGGTTAAATGGTAGCTTTGTATGGTTGGAGGGATTTTTGCTTGATTGAATTGTTGTTTGGAATGTTGGTTGGTTGGTACATTGGTTGGATGGCTACACTGTTGGTTGCAATAAATATAATAGTTCTGGATTATCTGATGAATGTTAGAATGGTTTGAAAGAAGGTAAGATGGTTGGACTGTTGCTTGCTTGAATGATTCCATATTGGTTGATTACTTGTTTGATTGGTACGATACTATTGATTTGTTGGTTGGTTGCTGATCGGTTGGTTTTTTAGTTGGTTGAATTGTTGGTATGATGGATGTAAAGCTGGTTTAAACGAAATGTTGTAGTTGGTTATTTGGTTTAATGGTTAGTTTACTGGTTTCCAGTTTTGTTAGTTTGTTAGTTTCTAATCGGTTGGTTTGTTGCATGGTTGGTTTGTTGCATGCTTGGTTTGTTGGTTGATTGTATGGTTTGATTGTTGGTTTCTCGTGTGGTTGGTTTGTTATTTTCATGTGTGGTTAGTTTGTTAGTTTCTTGTGTGGTTGGTTTATTGGTTTCTTGTGTGGTTGGTTTGTTGGTTTCTTGTTTAGTTGGTTTTCTGGTTTCTTGTATAGCTGGTTAGTTGGTTACTCGTATAGTTGGTATTCTGGTCTCTTGTACGGTTCTTTTGTTGGTTTCTTGTATGATTTGTTTCTTGGTTTCTTGTATATCGGGTTTGTTGGTTTCTCGTATATATGGTTTGTTGGCTTCTTCTATAGATGGCTTGTTGGTTTCTTGTATAGCTCGTTTGGAAGAAACAAATACAATTTTAACTATGTACTCAAGCACTGAGTCAGCATGCCAAAAACCAGATCTGTTAAAGTCATTCAAAGTAATTACACAAGGAGCAAACATTAAATACATAAAGGACAAGCATTACCTCATCGCACATACTCGCGTATATCTAAATACGTAGATGGGAGTGCAATCTTCTTTCTGTGCCACATGTGTGTCCATTGGCATGTTTCATGCACTCTTCTGAAGTGTATTCTCAAAAATGTCACTTCATCTTTTTCTTAGTTTGCAGAGTGTTTATTAGTCCTATTGTCGTGTGTAATAGGCACGAGCAGCGGCCATGATTGAAGATGTTCTTCTCACATTACACAATCATTTTAATATAATAATAATATTGGACAACACATATTCACCAGTTGTGTGTATCTTCTTCTTCATTCATCCTCAGATGAAGGTCCTGGTTTCTCTTACAAAGGACAACGTTGTTTGTAAGGCTGTTTTATCTCCATGCATCTTTTGTCTCATATCTGTCTCGCGAGACCAGTATTGTTATCTCTTTTCCTGCGTGATCGTGCAGCTTTGTAGGATGTGTTGCACGGTAATGATATGCTACCCATATGGACATTTGTCCTCTGTCCCAATCCTCATTTTGTTGTAAAGATTACCCTTGAGTCTGTTATGCCCAGTTCTCAGTCTGAAGAGGATGACTTGCTCTTCTCTAGTTAAGTTATAGTAGCTGTCTTCTTTTCAAAACTCAAGGTGTGGATAAATCCATTTCCTCTGAAGTTCGCTTTAATTATGGTCTTGGCCTCATTATATGTGATTGTCAGGTCTGTATGTGGGGATGCCCTTCACACTTTGCTAGCTTGTCTGCAGCTTCATTGCCTTCAATATTGCAGTGAAATGTGATCCACTGTATGACCAACCGTGGGTGTTCTGCTGAGAGCTGTGTCAGTGAGAACATTCATTGTTCGAGATCTTTATCTCTGTGCTGTTTTGGCGCTGCTAATACTGACGCGGCATCAGTCAGAAATACTAAGTTATCTTGAATTACAAGCTCAGACTCGGACTTCAGAGCCTCTGCTTCTGGACGGAAGTTATTGGAGTATGTTCCCGTTGTTAATTCTCCAGTTTTTTTTCTTCTCCATTCCTTAGTCTCTAATTAGATGTCGCTTTGTTAGACGAGCCATCTGAGTATGTGTATGTTGTTTGAGCTGCTGATTATGAATATAACCATTAAAACATTGGATAAGTTCAAGTTTAAGTTCAAGCATAAGTTATGTGCACAACAAATCTACGCTACACCTCAGGGGGAACATCAACCAGAGTTGCCCCTCTTTGCATGCCGCTGGAAATGAGTTTCTGGATCATCTCGTTTTTGAGGGCAAAAATAATCAGCTACTTAATTTCCCTCAGTACTTTGTTTAGAGCATTGAAATGTCCCTGTGTAACCGAATCTTGCACTCGTCACTGACAGCACTGTAGTTAGTTGGGACGACATCCAGGGGAGAATACACACACAAATGTCAAAGACATGTTATCCATGGGGTCACATAACAACACAGGAGAGCTTCTGGAAACTCCATAAAATGTTCAGGCTTATTAGTTCCTAGAAAATGTGTTGCTCCTTCCTGGAATGTATTTCCAGACAACTTTTCATAACCGTTGTGGGTATCACGAAACATTATTTCCATAACGTTAATTTATCCTCATATGGAGTCTGGGTCCCAAAAGTGATAAGAGATACGTACACTATTTATCCTTATATGGTGACATTCCCCATTTATATGTTCTTCTCTTCTTCGACGATTTGATAAATCAGTGTTATTGTTATTCGTTGTCCCTACTGAAGGCATATTGGTCGTAACGTAGGTTTCGCTTGTGTTTCTGTATCGGTACGGTATCTGACCATCCGTCATGTAGCATGTCCTTTGTAGAACGTCGCTCCCATCACAGTTTGTCTGAAAGAAACTCGTTCCCTTGCCAAAACTCCAGCCTCCTTAGCAGTCATACTCAGGCATTCCAGGAAATATTTGTGCCATCGTTTTCTTGGTCTACCTCTTCCTCTTTTGCCTGGCACCATACCTTCCATCACCGTTCTCTAAAGACATTTGTGTCTCTTGATGTGACCAAAGTATTTGCATTTTCTAGCCAAAAACGAATTGATATACCAGTTATCCTCTATGCTCAACTCTTGCCGAATGTCTACATTTGTTTTTTTTCTCTGTCCAGGGTATGTTGATGATCTTTCTGTAACATTTTGACTCAAAGGATTCGAATCTCGAACATTTCTCATTATACCTTTCGCATATATGTTGTACAGATAAGGTGAGAGTATGCATCCCTGTCGGACTCCCTTTTGTACTGCAAACCAATCTGATGTTTGCCGAGATACTCGAATAGCGGCTTGCTGATCTTGGAATAATGTTTCAATGAGATGGACTATATACAAATGAAACCCCATTTCCTTCATGATTCTCTACAGGTTTTGATGTTTTACCGTGTTGAAGGCCTTAGTATAATCGATGAAACATGTGTACAGGTCTACATTAAACTCTCTACATATTTCGTAGATATTCCTTAAATTGAATATGGGGTCTCTGGTCCCTCTGTCTTTCCTTAAACCTGCCTGGACTACGTGCATTTCAGATTGAAACCTTTTCTCTATCCTTCTTAATAGGATTCGCAAGAGTATCTTGCTAGCGTGGCTGATCAGCGCGATAGTTCGGTAGTTCGTGCACAGCTTCAGGTTGCCTTTTTGGGGAGGGACATATAAATTGATTTCTTCCATGCTTCCGACCACTCTGCGCTGTGCCATATCTGTTTACACATCTTGTGATAGACTTGAGCACATGCCACCCCTCCTGCTTGTATTAGCTCTGCTGGGATATCATCGAATCCTGAGGACTTTTCCTTTTTCAGGCTGTTAATTGCAGAGCGTACTTCTTCCAATGTTGGTTCAGGTTCTTTCTCATCCTTTGGTAGGATTGTAACTGAGCGCTGTATGCTATCTCCATACATGGTTCTGCAGTACTCTCTCCATCTGTTCTGTATGGCTTTGGTTTTTGTTAATGTGTTATCCTGTTTGCCATTTATGACACGTGGAACAGGACGGAACTCCCTTGTCAGTGTTCTTGTTGCCTTAAAGGCATCTCTCTCTCTCTCTCCATCTCTCTGCCATGTTGCTGTAGGTTTTCTATATCATTACACGTTGCCATTATGTATCTTCATTTATATTTTCTAATTTATGTTCTAACTTTTCTTGCGCATCCGACCATACCTATTTTTAATTAATTTTTTCACTTATTTTTTTCATTTTTTGATCTACCTATACGATTTGACTCCGTAAATTAAAGTATGGATATAAGTCTGTCTATGTAAATATGTCTATGTGTCAGTCTATGTATGTATGTTTATGTATGTTAACACATGACGTATTTTCAGTTCATATTCTGCTAGATCTGTTTGACAGGAAATAACTGATACTTACTGAGTTTTGTATTTATGTCGTCACTTATAGAAGGTGTTGTATTCACTTTTATGGAATCGGAGAAGAACGCAGACATTTGAACATAGAATGTATTGCTAACGTGCATGTTTGTCATTGGGATTCGCCATGTACATGTTGCTGAATAATCGCCTTCTAAACCGCTACCGTCTGTCCCCAAGCTGCATGTAGAACTTTCAAGATCAACATCATGTTCGAACAATTCCGCCTGAAACAGTGAAAGAGCACGTAACGTTATGCAAGTGTTGCTGGCTTCAGATGTTATTATATGTATAAAAATAAATATATTTAAATATATATATATGTATATATATATATATATATATATATATATATATATATATATATATATATATATATACATACATAATCATTAGCTCATTTCGTCTTGTCAGACGATAGTAATTGTGCTTTGAAAAGGTTTGTAACTACAGTCCATGACGGTAACGAATGTGACTCGTAAGACCAATCCGGGCAGAGAAGTGTCTTCCACAGTGTGTGCAAGAAAAATCAGTACCGTTTGGTATGGTATGGCGTGTCTTCTCAAGCTCTGACTATTTAGCCTATCAGCATTCAGTATCTCCTTTGTATGTATTCCATGCTTAATCATGCCCCTCCATGTAACACTATCCATCGCGTTCGGTTCCCATGATTAAAATCGATTCCTGCGTCAAACATATCTCCCTTGCATATATAAATGTATATTACGAGCACATATAAATATATATTACGAGCACATATAAATATATATTACGAGCACATATAAATATATATTACGAGCACATATAAATATATATTACGAGCACATTTAAATATATATTACAAGCACATATAAATATATATTACGAGCACATATAAATATATATTACGAGCACATATAAATATATATTACGAGCACATATAAATATATATTACGAGCACATATAAATATATATTACGAGCACATATAAATATATATTACGAGCACATATAAATCATCATGTAGCATGTCCTTTGTAGAACGTCGCTCCCATCACAGTCTGTCTGAAAGAAACTCGTTCCCTTGCTAAAACTCCAGCTTCCGCCACTGTCATACTCAGGCACTCCTGGATATCTTGGTGCCATCGTCTTCTTGGTCTACCCCTTCCTCTTTTGCCTGGCACCATACCTTCCATCACCGTCCTCTCAAGACCGTTGTGTCTCTTGATGTGACCAAAGTATTTGCATTTTCTAGCCAAAATGGAATTGATAAACCAGTTCTCCTCTATGCTCAACTCTTGCCGAATGTCTACATTTGTTCTTTTCTCTGTCCAGGGTATTCTGAGGATCTTTCTGTAACATTTTGACTCGAAGGATTCGATTCTTTGTCTAGAAGTTTTGGTAATCGTTCATGCTTCATAGCCATAAGCTGCCACAGGAAAAACACAGGCTCTCAAGACTTTTACTTTTATCGTTTTGTTGGTGCCCTGCCATAATTTCTTCAGGCTGTTCAGTCTCTGCATTGCCATAGCTAGTCTTCTTCTGATTTCTTTCGAGCAGTCACCATTTTTGTCGATTCTGGAGCCCAGATATTCAAAATGTATAACCTGATCTATTTCCTCACCACCCACTGTAAATGTATGCTGACATTGTGTTTTATTGGTGGTCATTATCTTTGTTTTGTTTATGTTTATGAACAGATTTTGATCTTTACTATGTCCATTAACGGCTGAAAGTAGCTGATCTAGCCCTTCCGCACTTCTTGATAGTATCACTGTGTCATCTGCATATCGTAACTCTGGAATCTCGTACCCCCCAATCGTAAATGGGTCGAAACTTTCAATGTTCTCATCTTCTCGCACATTTCTCATTATACATTCCGCATATATGTTGTACAGATAAGGTGAGAGTATACATCCCTGTCGGACTCCCTTTTGTACTGCAGACCAATCTGATGTTTGCCCAGATACTCGGACAGCGGCTTGTTGATCTTGGTATAATGTTTCAATGAGATGGACTATATGCAAAGGAAACCCCATTTCCTTCATGATTCTCTACATATTTTGATGTTTTACCGTGTCGAAGGCCTTAGTGTAATCAATGAAACATGTGTACAGGTCTACATTAAACTCTCTACATTTTTCATAGATATTCCTTAAATTGAATATGTGGTCCCGGGTCCCTCTGTCTTTCCTAAAACCTGCCTGGACTACGTGAATTTCAGATTCAAACCTTTTCTCTATCCTTCTTAATAGGATTCGCAGGAGTATCTTGCTAGCATGGCTGATCAGTGCGATAGTTCGGTAGTTCGTGCACAGCTTCAGGTTGCCTTTTTTAGAG
Source organism: Ariolimax columbianus (assembly GCA_036924085.1). NCBI lineage: Eukaryota > Metazoa > Mollusca > Gastropoda > Stylommatophora > Arionidae > Ariolimax > Ariolimax columbianus. The sequence goes on from JAVGWX010000011.1 coordinate 15,608,076, forward strand.
GGGGGGGAATATAAATTGATTTCTTCCATGCTTCTGGCCACTCTGCACTGTGCCATATCTGTTTACACAGCTTGTGGTAGACTCGAGCACATGCCTCTCCTCCTGTTTGTATTAGCTCTGCTGGGATATCATCGCATCCTGGGGACTTTCCCTTTTTCAGGCTTTTAATTACAGAGCGTACTTCTTCCAATGTTGGTTCAGGTTCTTTCTCATCCTTTGGTAGGATTGTAACTGAGCGCTTTGTGCTGTCTCCATACATGGTTCTGCAGTACTCTCTCCATCTATTCAGTATGTCTTTGGTTTCTGTTAGTGTGTTATCCTCTTCGTCATTTATGACATGTGGAACCGGACGGAATTCCCTTGTCAGTGTTCTTATTGCTTTGAATGCATCTCTTTCTTTGCCTTGTTGTTGTAGGTTTTCTATATCCTTACATGTTTCTACTATGTATCTTCTTTTATCTTTTCTTATTTCTCTTCTGACTTTTCTTGCGCAGTTTTTATATGCTGTGTTGGTCCCCTTACTTCCCATTTGTTTTAATTGTTGCCTTTCTGCAATGAGTTTCTGTGTTTCGTCTGTTATATAGCTCTGTTTCTTGTGCAATATCTTTGGAATCATTTCTTTTGCTGTCGAGATCAAAATCTCCCTTGCGTACGATGTCAACTCCTCAGATGTCATCTCTTCCTGTATAGCAAGCAACGCCTCAAATTTGTTTTCTACTTTGATGTTGTATTCAGTAGGTATTGCTGATACATCGAAGCGTATTGGCTGGCAACCTTTGTAGATCCTGCGTAGTCTTGTTTGGAAAACTGCAAACAGTAATTCGTGGTCCGTATCGCAGTCTGCTCCTGGCAGTGTTTTTGTCGCCAGCACATTTGATCTCCATCTTTGTTGCACTAGGATGTAGTCTATTTGGTTTCTGCTGTTGCCATCCGGGGAGGTCCACGTGTACAGTCTTCGTGGATGTTGTTTGAAGAAGGTGTTGGCAATGGAGAGGTTGTTTTCCGTGCAGAATTCAACCAGTCTTTCTCCTCGCTCATTTCTGTGTCCAAAACCAAAAAGTCCTCGAACACTTCTCTCCTCTTCGGCTCTTTCCTCTCCGACTTTCGCATTGAAATCTCCAATGATGACCAAGATGTCTCTTTTTTCAACTTTTTCCATCGCTTCTTGCAAGGTGTTATAAAAATCATCCATTTCACAATCGTCTGCTGCTGATGTTGGTGCATACACTTGAATTATTGTTAAATTTCTAGTCTTTTTCTTTAGTCTGATTACAATTATGCGGTCGTTGACTGGATTGTAACCCAGTAGTGAAGGTGCTGTCTTCTTTTACAGAATAAAGCCGACCCCGCATTTTCCACCCTTGTCCGTCCCAGAGTATATAAATGTTTCTCCTGAGGAGCTGGTACAGTGCCCTTGTCCGGCCCATCTATGCTCAGAGACTCCAAGAATCTCTATCTTGGTTCTCTTCATTTCTCTTCCGATCATGAATAACTTGCCCTGGTATAGGCTCCTGACATTCCAGGTGCCTATTCTTAGTTTTGTTTTTAGTCCCATTTCAGAGTTGTCCACTGTAATGCAGTCAGGCTTTGGGCCGTCATCTTTATTACTTTTACTGACTCTGAAATTGGCCTCTTCCCCAGTTGGCGTCGATGATCTGCCTGGTCTGAGGGCCTCACCATCAGATCTTTGAGTTTCGTTTCTCTCGACTGTCATAGGTTTCTTGGCATTTTACATCCAGTAGTTTGCACATATAAATATACTTTAGTAATTGCCTAATGGGAGGCTACTTGGCCTTAAGGGAAGCGTCCATTTTACAATGCCAACGCATCCGGCTCGAATCCCACTCGTGTCCAGTATGCAGACATTGGATCTTTCTGCTCATGCACGTACGGAAAGCGATGACAACCTACTGCACACTTAGCCAAGACACTTATAACAGCCAAAAAGGTTTGCGGTTGTATGAAGCGACATTCTGCAAAGGATATACTACATACTTACTATTGCCTAATTACGGCATGAGTCCCTTTTTTTTGAGAGTTGCACAACAAAGTAAATTAATTAAGCAATAACTGAAGTACCTTGCGCCATTTTCCCAGCAACGTCATTTCATAATTAAACTGCGTAGTTCCTCCTGATTTAGTACCTCATGCAATGGGCCACTTTAACTCACATATGATGACATTACATAATTCGATAAGCCAATCAAATCTACCGTCGCAAACAGTGGAAATACAGATGTACAATTGACAATTAATCAGATATATACATACACCGCTGATACTCAAATTTATAGCTTTAAAAAAGACATTTGACTCGGTTGAAACATAATTCATTTGGAAAGCGATTGATGAGCAAGAAGTAGATCTCCACTACATATAAATACTCCAGAAAGTCTGCGAAGGATGCACAACCGCCATCAGCCCATTCACTCAACCCATCATCTTTGCGACCGAGAAGGAAGTACGACAAGGACACCCCATCTCTCTGAACTTATTCCCTGGATTCGACGATGAAGCAGTGCCACTGTGACCACTGCGGCATCTAAAACGACAAAGCCACCTCAGAAGCGCTAGTGACGTCGTCATTACAGAGACGCCCCTAAATGCAACAAAGATGCTTCGGACCATTAGACATGGAAGGCAGGAAAGTTGGTCTATATATAAACATAGGCTAAACCAGGGATATACGCAACCGTTTCGCAGATCCAACCCCCATACCCTTGAGTGAAATGCCCATGGATTACATTGACGAATATGCCTATCTGGGAAGGCTCGTCAATATGGAGAACAACATAGCACCTGAGATCACCAGATGGAGACAGACGGATATCTTTGACTCGGTAGTCCTACCAGCGCTCTGCTATGGTCCCTAACAGAATCAGCAGAGAACAACTGAGAACAGCACACCCATCTCTTGAAAGATCATTGGTGGGCATTCAAAACAGTTATATAGCGAACTATACAATAACAACATTTGGAGAATGTCCTACAGCACGGCAACCATTCGAAACACCGCTGGGCTGGCCATACAGATAGAAGACAAGATGATATAGGGCGCATGATAACCACCATGTGGTACCCGCGCCACCAAAAAAAAAGATCTCGTGTACGGTCCCCAACTCCTTGGGGTGATCCACTAGAAAAAAGCATAAAACACACCAGACTGCAACAAGTGAACAAACGTATGATGCACATGATGTATGCAGTGTATGGTGACAAAAGTGTGTCTAAGATAACATGAAAACTAGACGAGGTTTAAAGTAGGGCAAGAGTTAACGCAATAAAATGCGACTAACCTGGTCTTGGACGATCTTTCGTTAACTATCGCCGATCTTTAAACTTCTTTGTCCATTTCTTCACTGTTTTCTTCAACACAGTTTTATCACCAAACACTGCCTACATTCTGCGATGAATATAAAAAAGTCAATATCCGTCAGCTGTTAATAACCAAATCACCGCCTGCTGATCAACTCTGGACAGATTACGTATCACAACCGCCATGTTATCAACGGTCTGCTGAGGAAACTATGAGTCGGAGGATAATGACATTTTGCAAACTTGACGGTTGGTATGTGCAGAATTGAAATCATTATGCAACATATTCACTTGTTGTAGTTTTAGTGCGGTTTTATACACGTATACCTGGTTTCTACAACAGGTTAAGGCTAAGAAGACTAGACCGACGAAATGCCACAATCGACTTTAAGATCTTCTTATGCATCGTTGATATTTGTTATGCCATCCAAAATATTGAATCAATTAAAAAAGTTGAAAAATGTATTCTTTGTATATCAGTCATAAAGATAAGCCTCTAGCGCAACATTGGCTTTTGTAAATTTCAGTCTGGTAATGTAAGATGTGATTACATTACTCATTGGTCCATATGCTGAAGTAAAGAAGTAGTGATTGCAGGCATAAAGAAGATGTTGCGTTTAGGGGCATATACAAATCGTTGTGATTGGAGGCAGAGACAAGAAGTATCATTGGACATATAGACCAGAAGTGTGATTGGAAGCAGAGACAAGAAGTGTCATTGGAGGCAGAGCCAAGAAATGTGATTGGAAGCAGAGACAAGAAGTGTCATTGGAAGCAGAGACAAAAAGTGTCATTGGAAGCAGAGACAAAAAGTGTGATTGGAGGCAGAGCCAAGAAATGTGATCGGAGGCAGAGACAAGAAGTGTCATTGGACACATAGACACGAAGTGTGATTGGAAGCAGAGACAAGAAGTGCCATTGGACACATAGGCACGAAGTGTGATTGGAGGCAGAAACAAGAAGTGTGATTGGACACATAGACAATAAGTTTGATTGGAAGCATAGACAAGAAATTGTTATTGGACAAATAGAGAAGAAGGGTGGTTGGAAGCAGAGACAAGACGGTGTGATTGGAGGCAAAGACAAGACGTGTGATTGGACGCATAGACAAGAAGTTGTGTTTGGAGGCATACAACAATAAGTTGTGTTTGGAGGCTGAAACTAGAAGTTGTGTTTGAGGCAGAAGCAAGAAGTTGTGTTTGGAGGCAGAAATTAGAGTTTGTGTTGGGAGGTAGAAACTAGAAGTTGTGTTTGAGGCAGAAACTAAATGTTGTATTTTTAGGCAGAAACAAGAAGTTATGTTTGGAGGCGGAAACTAAAAGTTGTGTTTGGAGGCAGAAACAAGAAGGTATGTTTGAGCCATAAACAAGAAGTTATGTTTGGAGGTAGAAACTAGAAGTTGTGTTTGGAGGTAGAAACTAGAAGTTGTTTTCGGAGGTAGAAACTACACGTTGTGTTTGGCGGCAGAAACTAGAAGTTGTGTGTTAAGGATTAAAACTAGAAGTTGTATTTGAGGCAGAAACAAGAAGTTGTGTTTGTAGGCAGAACATCAGAAGTTGTGTTTGGAGGTAGAACTAGAAGTTGTGTTTGGAGGTAGAACTAGAAGTTGTGTTAGCGACAGAAACAAGAAGTTGTGTTCGACAGCAGAGACAAGAAGTTGTGTTTGTAAACAGAGACAATAAACTGTGTTTGGTACTAGAAACATAACTTTAATGTCTGTGTTGGATTAAAACACAAGTCTTTGGTGATGTATAACTACATCTAAGAGGAGCAGGATTTTAAAGGAATTGCTATATTTCATATCCCTTAAGGTTAGATTTGAAATTTTAAATGAATCGAGTTGAAAATTTGTCTCCTGTCATCCAATATTTCTTTTATATGACTTTACATAAGATGGAACGGAATAATTGATACATTTTTTAACGCCCTAGAATGTTCTGAATAGCCAGTTGCGTTTACCCACTATGAAATCAAGAAGAGTTCATTTGCGTATGTTCAGGAAGGTGTCTGAGAGCGTGCGATGATGTAGAATAAGGTTTCCTATCACTTGTTGCATATGTTGAAGCTGCCAGTCACATTCACAATCCTTGTTAGTCGACATATGACAAGCTGGGGTGGTTACAGTGACCCCACTCATTTCTTTCTGGCTTCACATTAGTGAAATCTCGTTTATTAGAACAATGATATTGATATTGATGAAACATATGCAGAGTCACTGAAACAAATGAATACATTTAGATCAAGAAGACAAGAACCGAGGCAGATGGATACATAAACATTTGAAAGAAGTCACATAGCCGATGATGTTGATGTGGATGAAGTGTTATCCACTTCACTGTACTAGGTATCAGCTTGTCCTGAAGTTGGATTACCCATTGTCTGCCTTCCTGCTCTTGCTAAGCATTCTTCCCGCACTTTGTTCATCTTTCCAGAGAATATGTCTGCTACTATAAGTCTGCTACTACAAGTCTGCTACTACAAGTCTGCTACTACAAGTCTGCTACTACAAGTCTGCTGCTACAAGTCTGCTACTACAAGTCTGCTACTACAAGTCTGCTACTACAAGTCTGCTACTACAAGTCTGCTACTACAAGTCTGCTACTACAAGTCTGCTACTACAAGTCTCTCTCTCTCCTTGTCCTCCCTGTTCTCTTGCATGAGGCACTTTGTTTCATCATGATGTTATTGTTTCTGGAGTATGTTTGTTCTACTCGATTGTGTTGCTAGCCCCATCCACAACTTTGTTTAGTCGCATTTCAATGCATACGTAGACATGGACGGGAACTAATCTTGCATCTCCAATGAGAAATAAATTATCAACTCTTTTCAGTTCTCCCTGGAGCTCAGGTCTTCAACAAATTCACTCCACCATTTCCTGTCCTGTGCAATCTTTTCCAGTTATGTCCACGTTTTATTGATAGAGGACCTCTTGTGACTTTGATCGTGGCGTTTGTTTATATGTGTTGCCTTGCTTTAATTTAAAGAACTCATTTTCAATTAGGCTTGATCGGAGAATAGGAAAGCCACGAATAAAGACCTTTTGTTGTGATAGACGATACGGTTTCGAGAATTAAAATTTAAAAAAATGTTTGAACGATAAAGATGCAAACACCTGTCTTCTATGAAGGATTCCAGTGACACTGGGGTAGACATTCTGTGTCACACATTCAATATCCACGTATGTGTTCGTCACCCTCTGGCTACATGTTGGTTTCTTTGGCCGAGCTGAAAGATACATTTACAATTGTTTGAACATATTGTGATAATTGTCAACATGATAACTGTACTTTGTTCTTTTATTTCTACAATACGAGGTGTGTTCAAATGAAGCCGGAGCAAAGTCCAATAAGTGAACATACGTACGATGCGCATGGTGACGTCAATGTTGGTGTAAACAGCACATACCAACCGTCAAGTTTAAACAATTTCATTATCCGACTCATAATTTCCTGAGCAAACCGTTGAAAACATGGCGGGTGTGATATAGAATCCGTCCAGAGTTGATTAGCGAGCGATGATTCGGTTTCTAACCTTCTCTAAACATCGTTGTCCAGTACTTCACTGTTATCTTCGACACACCTTTGTCACCATACACTGCCTGCATTCTGCGATGAATGTCAACTGGTCGACATCCTTCAGCTGTTAGAAACCGAATCACCACTCGATAATCAACTCTCACCGATTCCGCATCACATTCGCCATGTATTCAACGATCTGCTGAATAAATTATGAGTTGGAGGATAATGACACCTCTACACCTCAAGGTAGAAGAGGAGCGACTAAGTAAGTAAGTAAGTAAGGATATAGACATTTTGCAAACTTGACGGTTTATATGTGATGTTTACACCAGAAGTGACATCATCATGCGCATCGTACTTATGTTTTCTTTTTTATTGCAGCTTAGTGCAGTTCATTTGAACACATCTCGTATTTGGCAGTTGAGACTATATGGAGAAAACGGTCTTTATTAATAATAATAATAATAATATTCACAATGTCCACCTAAGCATATAAGGCGCGTTGTGTCGGTCGACCGCTTAGAATTAGTCTTAGTAGACCTGTACGTCTATTGCCGACTAAGCTCGAGCAACTTATTACTCCATTATTGGCTGATGTGCGAGTCCTTCTTAATAGACTCAAAAATTAGAGCAAAGTAGACTCGCAAATTGTTAGGCGCCATATATGCTCTCTAAACTAATCACCTAACAGTGGCCGGTGTTATACCTATCCCACAGTTAGTCGCCTCTAACGACATGCTCTATGTGACATGCTATTCTTGTCCCTGTCATACACATATACTTCGGCAAACCACTCGGTCGACCACTACCACGTCTAACTATTCAGGCTTGTAACCAAACCTCGTCGAATGTTGAAGGAGAGAATCATTTATGCCTGAGCCACGTATAACAGGGCGCGGCATTACTTACGGCTTCACCTGCCGGTAGGAGACTGTTGATATATATAACTGATTTAAGCATGATCTAGAGAGCCGGATCTTCCTGGTCCAGTCGAACAACAGGACCGAACACAGACAGGCGGTGGCGGACATGAGTGTCCGAGATGGACGGAAGACGTGTCATTGCAGAGACCGTGACATTGAGGACATGATCAAGCCACCGGAAAGCGAGGATACGTCGTTGGTTGCGCATGAGAAAGATCAGGCATCAGGTGTATTTATTTGAGGACACATTATCTTCTTTCAGTCGATCCAGCTGTATATGGCAAAATGAAAAAGGCAGGAGACAATTTTGGAGCAGCTGAGAGAACTACGGAATTTGTGCTCTGTTGTCGGTATTATTAGCAATGAAAGAGATTTTTATATGAGGATTTTTTCAAATATGTGATAAAAGAGAGTAATCGTCACGTAACACATTCTTTCCAAACCATAGACTCTGTCACGGCAGCTCTGTTGGCATCTCGGTTTAAAATGAGTCGGCCCGACACTCTGTCACGGCAGCTGTGTTGGCATCTCGGTTTAAAACGAGTCGGCCCGACACTCTGTCACGGCAGCTGTGTTGGCATCTCGGTTTAAAACGAGTCGGCCCGACACTTTGTCACGGCAGCTCTGTTGGCATCTCGGTTTAAAACGAGTCGGCCGGATACTCTGTCACGGCAGCTCTGTTGGCATCTCGGTTTAGGACAAGGTGATGGAGAGTTAGAGCTGTGATGATCCAGGCTTGAAATTGTGGCGGGCCAGAGTTAAAGCTGTGATGATCCAGACTCAGAATTGCTGTGGGCCAGAGTTAGAGCTGTTATGATCCAGACTTAGAATTGTGGCGGGCCAGAGTTAGAGCTGTGATTATCCAGACTTAGAACTGCGGCGGGCCAGAGTTAAAGCTGTGATGATCCAGACTTAGAATTGTGGCGGGCCAGAGTTAGAGCTGTGATGATCCAGACTTAGAACTGTGGCGGGCCAGAGTTAGAGCTGTGATTATCCAGACTTAGAACTGTGGCGGGCCAGAGTTAGAGCTGTGATTATCCAGACTTAGAATTGTGGCGGGCCAGAGTTAAAGCTGTGATGATCCAGACTTAGAATTGTGGCGGGCCAGAGTTAGAGCTGTGATGATCCAGACTTAGAACTGTGGCGGGCCAGAGTTAGAGCTGTGATGATCCAGACTTAGAATTGTAGCGGGCCAGAGTTAAAGCTGTGATGATCCAGACTTAGAACTGTGGCGGGCCAGAATTAGAGCTGTTATGATCCAGACTTAGAATTGTGGCGGGCCAGAGTTAGAGCTGTGATTATCCAGACTTAGAACTGTGGCGGGCCAGAGTTAAAGCTGTGATGATCCAGACTTAGAATTGTGGCGGGCCAGAGTTAGAGCTGTGATGATCCAGACTTAGAACTGTGGCGGGCCAGAGTTAGAGCTGTGATTATCCAGACTTAGAACTGTGGCGGGCCAGAGTTAGAGCTGTGATTATCCAGACTTAGAATTGTAGCGGGCCAGAGTTAAAGCTGTGATGATCCAGACTTAGAGTTGTGGCAGGCCAAAGTTAGAGCTGTGATGATCCAGATTTAGAATTGTGGCGGGGCAGAGTTAGAGCTGTGATGTTCCAGACTTAGAACTGTGGCGGGCCAGAGTTAGAGCTGTGATGATCCAGACTTAGAATTTTAGCGGGCCAGAGTTAAAGCTGTGATGATCCAGACTTAAAATTGTGGCGGGCCAGAGTTAAAGCTGTGATGATCCAGACTTAGATCTTTGGCGGGCCAGAGTTACAGCTGTGGTTGGCCAGAGATGATATAACAATTTGACGGATCAAAGTTACAGCTGTTTTTGGCCAGAGATGATATAAAAATGTGATGGACCAGAGTTACAGCTGTGGTTGGCCAGAGATGATATAAAAATGTGGTGGACCAAAGTTACAGCTGTGGTTGGCCAGAGATGATATAAAGAAGTGGTGGACCAAAGTTATAGCTGTGGTTTGCCAGAAATGATATAAAAATGTGGTGGACCAGAGTTTGTGCTAATCAAGATATTTCTGTGGTGGTCCAGACTGAGATAGGTGGTGGTCTAGACTTAGAAATATGGTGATCCACACTTAGATAGGTGGTTGTCCAGAGTTAGAGCTGTTGTGCTCCAGAGCTAAATTTGTGATGGGCCAGATTTAAAACGATTGTGGTCCAGAGCTAGAACTGAGCTTGTATCCAAACACGTAATTTATATCTTTTATCGGGTTTTATTAAATGTCTGAATCACAACACGTCATTGGGCTTATGTTCAGTACATGTGCGTACTGTATCAAACGGGGGTACAACCCCAGACCTTTGTCACAAAATACTTGTTTTCTGCCATTGCTTAAATCAGACACAGAACAACACATAAAAGATTGTCACACTATTACAGTGAAGCCGATTATTGTTCAGTGCTTCATTAATAATTCTTCTTGCAAAGTTTCTTCTTGATGTAGCCCCATAAACAACCCTCATTAGCTACGAATAACGATAAGGCATTACGTAAATGAGAATACAGAGAGCAGACTCTGTTGAAAACCCACAATACGAGGATTACTCTTTTGTGTGCCCTGAAAAGGACATTTAATGGCAGGTGGTTGTAGCTTCTCTCAAATCCCGAACGCGCTAATGGAGGTGAAACGGGGTCCTCCAGGCGGGTGTGCTATGCTCGGCTTCATCTGCGTGTCGCTCAATACTACGGGGATTACGTCCATCTCTTGATGAAAAGTTGTATATTACACCGTAACAGGTCACAACCTCTTACGAGTTTGGGTAGCCAGCTGGTAGTAGTCAATGGTCAAACTGTGGAAGGTGCCAACGATTTCTCCTACACAAGCGGATTGGTCTAGCGGCGTTGGGGATGGATGATCTCCCCGCGTGTGTGGAAGAACAGTAGGCTCTCCATGGGCACTAAACTGCGCATCTACCAGGCGTGAGTGATCCCGGTCCTTGTGTATGGCTCCGAGACATGGACCCTGCTAAAAAGCGACACCTCGAGACTAGAGGCCTTCCATATGCGAAATCAACGACACATCCTTGGCATTCGTTGGTACGATTTCGTCCGGAATGTAGACGTTTCTGCAAAGACACATCTTTCAACTGTCTCAGTTATTCTGGAACGTCGCTGCATTTCCCTGTTGTTGTCCGACTGAATAAGGAGGTCCCGGATCACCAAATTCTTGAAAAAAAACAGTCAACAGTGCTTACGGCCTTCACCCTGCTGGCTGGAAACGCCGGAGAGGTCGTCCCCGAAACACGTATCTTCAACAGGTAGAGGCTTCCCCATATGCCTTAGACGAGGCCTGTCAGCACGCAGTTACAACTGGACATGGTGGTGTTCATCCGACGCAACGGACCCCAGACGCCTAAGCGAACATTGTTGTTGTTGTAGCCAGTTCCTTTAATCTCTGTTTTATCAACAAAATTATTAATAAGGGTTCGCTTAAACGTATTGAAACTTAGTATCAATAGCGGTACATGTCATCTGAAAGGTAAGGGTTCTACACTGCTGCTCTACCGCTCATTTGAATGGCACTTACCATAAACATGTAGTAGACAAGTGTCGGAACTTTCCCCATAATCAGTGACGCATCGAAACTGTGTCTCGTTTCTTCTCGCGGCAACAATATCAAGACTACTCTTTTTCTCGCCTGAGCTTGAAACAAAATATCCCTGGTACAACGATGGCATTTGGTTAAAACACGTGCTGGACACACAATTGCAGATCGATAAATTGATGAAGTTTTGTCCATCCGCCATTTGCCAGATAATGTCAGTCACATTTTCGGTAAATGGACAATTCACCTTTACTCGATCTCCTTTTTCCAATGTCAATTCACAGCCTGGATATGAAACATTTTGAAGAAATGAAACATTGATTATCAAATCAGCTAATGTCATAATATATATCTATTGAATATGGAAACGGCACGCCGTGGTATGACGTTTATATATATTTATTAATACATATGATGTGACTTATTTTTTGACTTTATACTCCATTACCTGCATTACATCTGCTTTTATATTTATTTGCCACAATTGCAAATACAATTAGGCACAATGAATTTCAACATACTACAAGATGTATCAATGGAGAGAACCCTGTAGGTCGGGTGAGATTATTGCACGATATTCAAACTGTACTGAGCTAACATAACCTAACGTCTTAATACTGGTTTAGAAGGCCCTGCATAGTCTGTATACAACCACTTTCATTTACATCGCCTTGCTCTAAGAGCTATGCGCATCCAATTTATTCTTAAATGCACTAACTGTCCCTGCCTCTACTACTTCCCGTGGCAATACATTCCAAGCATTCACCACTTTCTGGTAAAAACAATAATATTTCCTAATATTTAATTTGGGCCTCTATTTAGTTAATTTGTAGCTTTGCCCTCTTGTTCTTGTGGGTGGCTGTATTTTAGAAAAACGTGTTATAGTCTAATTTATTCATTGCTCTGATCATCTTATAAACCTGAATTAAGTCACCGCGAATTCATTTCTCTACTAGACACTGTAGGCCGGTTTTTCTGAGTCTTTCCTCATAACTGTAATTCTGAAATCCCACTATCAGCTTTGTTGTTCTTTTTTGTATTCTTTCCAGCATGTTTATGTCCCCTCTACGATAAGGACTCCACACCTGTACACAGTACTCCAATCTAGGTCTAACTAACGCTTTATACAGTTCGATTATCACTTCCTTGCTCCTATGTTTAATATTTCTTTTATCGTGCCTAACATTGCATTTGCTACCTGCACATATTACATACAAAATTAGAAATGAATTTCCAAGTCCAGAGCACATATATACAGTTAACAATTACATATAACTGGATTTATTTAATGGTAAAAAGACCTTATGAACTTCACCTTTATGTAGAAAGATGGTTTGTTTATCGTTCAACAGTTGTCTAGTTGATCTATAACATCCTGGTCTCATTGACCAATTTATCTTTACATGTGATAAAGTCGTCTCGTTATAGACTGTCCTGGCAACCAGTTTATCTTTATGTGAAACACCTATTTTTCTTTTTTTAACTATATGATACAATTAAAACATGTAATACCTGACGTTACTACTTCAACATAGAACAATTCTAAAGCTTATGTGAATAATAAAACAAGATATTTATTTATTACAAATCTATAGTTTACATAGTTAAAACTAAACTAATTAATAACTCAATCTTTATATCTCAGGGAATGTTAGTATAAACTTGAATGGAATCCCTGGAACTATAAACCCAGTTCGGTAGTCTAACCTTATATCTATGACACTCTATACAAACCTTGTTCTACACTTATTTACTACTATCTACTATGTAGTTATGTGTGCACACTAGCAGTTAGTGGTGTTATTGATCTCTGGCGACCGTCGGTCCAGCCACGTGCAACAACATTTTTTTGTTAATATTGTGGAGCTGCTCCCTGAGGATTAGAGTTACAATTATTTTTTTATCAGAGGGGGCGGGGGGGGGGGGGGGGGGCTGTCGCTGACCTGTCTGACCATTCTGATTCAGATAATGTTCTGATGAAATCTGACAAGAGCAGACAACGAGCCAATCTGCGAGGTTGCTATTTTAGTTGTTCCCTTGGATCTTTTTTGTAAGTTCAGTCAAGAGCCATCCTCTCTCTCTCTCTCTCTCTCTCTCTCTCTATCGCTCTCTTTCTCTCTCTCTCTCTCTCTCTCTCTCGCGCGCGCAACAGATCATCTTGAGCTGGTGGCTGTAAGGACTGCATATATGCTTGTTCCGGACATAACTCTTCCACTTGAAGTGAACAGATTATCTTCTCGTACAGCTTTACATGGAGTCTTCGTTCCGATGGGTAGTAGTGCAATGCTCTTGCAATATAGTCAGATAACCTCCACGATCAGCTGTCGCTGTTTGTTTTTAGTCTTCTACCTATATATATCCTCTCAACTCATCTAAAACAAAGATGGCGGTAGTCACTAGGTCTTATCATCTTTCCCAGTTGACTTGTCATCGGTCAATCTTACTCAGCTCCTCCTCTTTTGAATTATATTGACCCATATGCGCACTTGCCACTCTGTCATTCTAAATGTGAAAGCCTGAAGTACAATTAACTGTCGTTTAATTCTTCCATCCGTACTTAGACTCTAGATACTACAACCAAAAAGGCCGGACTTCGCCCCCACCATTTGAAAAAAAATCCATCTTTCTTCACGACACGCCGGTCTCGCTAACCGGAGACTAGGCGAGGTGAATAATAAATGAGATATTATATCCCTGTCTCAACTTATTTTAGCTCCAGAGAATAAGCTCATGGCTATATCTCCTATGTTTCCTGACCGATGGTCCTGTTACATTCTGTTCCCTGACACACAACCCTTTTACAATTATTGTTCACATATTAAAACAGGTAATCATTCTTAAACGAGAAAAAGTATTCTGTTATGATGCTGAAATACGTAGATGTTGAATTATAATTACATCTTTAAATGCTTTCCATGAGTATGGTCTACAAATCAAACATCATCAGTTACCATTTCAATGCCCGCATTCCTCCAAGTAGCATTGTCTGGAGAATAAGGAGACTTGCGAACCAGAGAATTATTGTCTTTTCCCTAGAATGTTCGATCCGATGCAAAGAATTTGCGGGTGTTGTCATGATGGAGCTGTCAATTTAACTTTGTCCACATGCATGGTAGTTCGCGTTGAATAGAATCACGAAGGCGACTGATGCCTTCCAGGTAGTACGCTCCGGTAACGTTTTGACCTTGTGCTGCATACTCGTTCTCTATGGATACAGTCTATTCAATGCAGTTTGTCTAATAATATAGGGATTGAAACTGTGATCCCTACATTGGTTAGCTTACCGGTGAGCCTCTCATTAAATTTGATGAAATTTCAATTTGTTAAATCATCACACAAACGTTTCACAATTTAAAATATGACACTAATCAATGTGATTAGCTATCTGTTATTTTTTAAATACTGTTGTTTCTTTCATTTTTATAGTTTAAATGACTGGTGGATTGCACTGCTCCGATATATATATATATATATATATATATATATATATATAAATATATATTTATATATTTATATATATATATATATATATACTAAATCAGAGATATTGTGTGGTAGTCTTTACTGTACTAGGCTGCGTGTGTTTGTGAAGTTCGATGACTAGTTCGATTTCTGGTCACATTGTAATTGATGTACAGCCAAGATTGGTAGACAACAAGTGTAACGGTATAAGGAAGCAAATCTGGTCCCGTATTCAAGACAGCAAGCAATTTAACCAGAGCTACTCAATCGCTACATTTTCAGACATAGATTGAAAATATAAACTTCTTCACAGAACATAAATCACCGAGGTGTCTTAATACAAATTTTGGACGAGAGAGACGAGGTTATTATTGAAAGTTGTATGTGGAGATTAATGTTTATCCATACTTACACTTGCTTATCTTGAATTTCAGGAAAACAACGAGACTAAAACTGACTAAAACATTCGTCATCTTAGTCGCAGTCTCGCTAATATTGTACAAAGCTAAACAGTCTTACTAGAAATAATCTTCATTATAAAATATACTAAAGTTACATAGTCATTAAATGTCGTGTTTCCAGTTCAGAAATTACGTTGCTGTTTTGGCTGTTTAGTGTCGCACTTACGCTTTTATAACTTTTACTATTAGCGATGCTCCTTTAACATATCAAGTACTGTTAACATTAACAATTGTTGATGTCTCTGTTCATGTTTTGTTTCCTGGTCGAAGTGGGTTGGTTGATAGTCAGGGATATTTCATTACGTGTTCTATTCGTATCCTGTTCTGAACGAGTTTCCCGGAATGAGCAGATGTTATTCGTAAGTGTTCTTACTTGCCGTTTAATTGTTGTATGTCATGCAATGTCCGTGTATTTTACAACAGGAATGTTCTTCAAAAATGTCAGTTGACTGACAACACATTGTACATGTGATCGCAAATGACTGAACTGATATTTATAACTGAATCATCATCGTTTATATTTGAAAAACCAGATTGATGAGCATATGTTCCATCATTGCATAAGATTAGATGACGTGACAGTTACTTAGAGATAGTCCTAGTTACTCCTGCCCTATACATTCGCTTTGTTTGAATTTATTCTCTATTCACATTCAGAACACGTTCAAAAATCAAAGTGTTTCGACACCGAGTGACGGCCCTTTCAACGATGTATTTAAATTAACTATTTCGATTGTCATGGCTGAAACTAGTTATGAGTTTGTTGATATAATGCGATCCTAGATATGAGTTTGTTGATATAATGCGATCCTATATATGAGTTTGTTGATATAATGCGATCCTAGATATGAGTTTGTTGATATAATGCGATCCTAGATATGAGTTTGTTGATATAATGCGATCCTAGATATGAGTTGGTTGATATAATGCGATCCTAGATATGAGTTTGTTGATATAATGCGATCCTAGATATGAGTTGTTTGATATAATGCGATCCTAGATGTGAGTTGTTTGATATAATGCGATCCTAGATATGAGTTGGTTGATATAATGCGATCCTAGATATGAGTTGATTGATATAATGCCATCCAACTTAAACGAAACCGGGGATACTCTGCCGCATAGCAGAAGGAGTTGTTGATTTTCGACAATGAGTAAATTTCCACTTTTTGTGCGGTATGAAAAGGGTACCAGGCGGTGGGTTGCAGTAGCTTTCCTTACATCCCGAACGTGCTGAAGAAGGTTGACTAGGGTTCTCTGGGTGGTTGGGGCATGTTTGACTTGATCTGCTTTTCTTTCACAACAACGGGGATCAAGGCGATCCCATACTACGGTAGCCAAACATGAAACAATCTTGTTCTGCGAGAACAGGGTAAAAATGAGTTGGAGGTCTTGGTCAGTATATTTCGTCTGACCGCAACTAACATTGATCCGATCAATTTATTTTGCCTGATCAGACATTATTATCCATGACCGACAGAAGAGATTGCCGATCTCAGCAGCAAACAGAGAAACTCAGAAGACTGACAGACCATCAAATGCATCAGAGACTAAATAATTTTAGAAATGGGAAACTAAAGCAGAGAAACTTTGCAAAAATAGCCAAAGCAAAGATGAGCGAAGACCCTATGAACGCATTAGCAACACCAAAGCCCATCCCTACTGTACGCAAACCTACCTGGAGACAGCATATATTTCCAGAGGTGGTGGAAAATATACCAGGTATTGGAAAAAAGAACAGCCAAACTGAAAAAGAAAGAAGAGATATAACCCTGAGGTACATAACGAAAAACTACCCAAGCATGGACTGGACCCATGCATACACCGACGGTTCTGTAACAAACACAACACAGAACGGAGGGGCAGGGGTATTATTGAGCCAACCAAATGGTAGAAAAATAACACTGTCAGTGACAACTAGAAAATACTCAAGCAATTTCAGAGCCGAGTCAGAGGCACTGAGGGCTGCAGTAAAAGAAATGGTGACAGGCAAAAAAAATGATAGCCATATAGTCCTGTTTACAGATGCTCTGGCGTAGTCACAGCACTAAAAAGCCAGAAAAATACTGAACTTAATGATTTAAGAGCAGTACTCTGTCAACTATACCAGCAGTTTGCACCAAAAAGAGTAGTGGTACAGTGGGTTCCATCCCACTGTAACATCCAAGGCAACGAGGAGGCAGACAGACTGGCAAAAGAAGGTGCAAGACTACCTCAACCAGACCCTAGTGGGACTTTCGAACAGTCAAAAAGGCTCATTAGAGCTAGATACATGACGAAATGGGAAACAGAACATACTGGCTACACAAAAAACGATGCCTATTACCAGTTGAACAGAAAAGAGCAGATTGTGGTCTTCAGACTCCGCACAGATCTGGGGTAGTTGTCTCGCCGCTGCGATTCAAATTAAACCAGTGTTCGTAAAGCGATCTCAGTCCCGCCAGGCGGAGCGATAGCGCGGGCTTGCGGAAATCGCTCGCTCGCCTCTTCCCGTAGAGCTATTGGGATGCAGTTTTTTTTTGCGTCTCCTCCACCGATGTGCGCTGCTCTGGTCCGTATCGAGAAACGTTGTCAGTCCGTGGTGATTTATCTAAGGCTTATAGAAGAGCTCGACAGTTCGTCTCGCTGGTGGTCGGACTCTCGCAAAGAGCTTGTGACCGGCAAATGGAAAGCATGAATCGTGCCTGAAGGCCCTGTGTTCTCCCGGGGACCAACCCTCGGGAGAAGGGCAGGCCGGCAGGCCAAATTGTCTCTAGTCCCAGTGAAATTCAATCGCAGAGGTCGTTGGGATCCGTTCTGCACAGAGCGCTGCCATCCCTCCTCGAGCGAGCCCGGTCGGTCGGTCGTCTGGTGCGTGTAGGGGCCCCTGTCAGGCGGTCCTAGGTCGACGGAGTGAGGGACGAGTGGAACAACCGTCCGTCCGTTCCGTTAGTCGGTCCATGCGGGCGTCCCAGTGAGGCTTTTTACATACCCGTCCTCCACAGACCGGTGTGTGCGCTACGTACGTCTCCGACATATATCTGGTTGATCCTGCCAGTAGTCATATGCTTGTCTCAAAGATTAAGCCATGCATGTCTAAGTTCACACTGTCTCACGGTGAAACCGCGAATGGATCATTAAATCAGTCGAGGTTCCTTAGATGACACGATCCTACTTGGATAACTGTGGCAATTCTAGAGCTAATACATGCTTACCAAGCTCCGACCCTCGTGGAAAGAGCGCTTTTATTAGTTCAAAACCAATCGTCGTTTCCCCTCGCGGGGTAGCGACGTCCCCACTTGTGGCTCTGGATAACTTTGTGCTAATCGCATGGTCTCATGTGCCGGCGACGCATCTTTCAAATGTCTGCCCTATCAAATGTCTATGGTACGTGACATGCCTACCATGTTTGTAACGGGTAACGGGGAATCAGGGTTCGATTCCGGAGAGGGAGTATGAGAAACGGCTACCATATCCAAGGAAGGCAGCAGGCGCGCAACTTATCCACTTCTGGCACGGGGAGGTAGTGACGAAAAATAACAATACGGGACTCTTTCGAGGCCCCGTAATTGGAATGAGTACACTTTAAACCATTTAACGAGGATCTATTGGAGGGCAAGTCTGGTGCCAGCAGCCGCGGTAATTCTAGCTCCAATAGCGTATATTAAAGTTGTTGCAGTTAAAAAGCTCGTATTTGGATCTCAGGCACAGGCGGGCGGTCTGGCTCGCGCTGTTCACTGCCCGTTGTCTCCTGCCCTACCGTCTGCCGCCTCTCTCCCACGGGTGCTCTTCGCTGAGCGTCCTGGGTGGCCGGCGCGTTTACTTTGAAAAAATTAGAGTGTTCAAAGCAGGCCTCGGCTGCCTGAATAATGGTGCATGGAATAATGGAATAGGACCTCGGTTCTATTTTGTTGGTTTTCGGAACTGGAGGTACTGATTAACAGGGACAACCGAGGCATTCGTATTGCGGCGTTAGAGGTGAAATTCTTGAATCGCCGCAAGACGAGCTACTGCGAAAGCATTTGTCAAGAATGTTTTCATTAATCAAGAACGAAAGTCAGAGGCGCGAAGACGATCAGATACCGTCGTAGTTCTGACCATAAACGATGCCGACTAGCGATCCGCAGGAGTTACCTCGATGACTCTGCGGGCAGCTTCCGGGAAACCAAAGTGTTTGGGTTCCGGGGGAAGTATGGTTGCAAAGCTGAAACTTAAAGGAATTGACTGAAGGGCACCACCAGGAGGGGAGCCTGCGGCTTAATTTGACTTAACACGCCAATACTGTAGAATGACTGTCAAATCGAGAGCACCTTCGTGGGGTCTAATAGTGAATATGTGCTGGTATTAGACCAACGGAAGACAGGTCAGTCTCTTAACCCCCTAATGAAAGAGCGCCTGCTACGGTAATCTGGTCTTAACCCTGCAGAAATCGCAGGTTCCAGAAACCTGGCCATTGAAAAACAAAAAGCCCTCTATTGATTCGTCCTGGCTAATATTGAACGGGTGCTGGAAATAGACCATCGGAAGACAGGTCAGTTTTACCCTACTAATGACAGGGCGTTGCTACGGTAATCCTGCTTAATTCGAGAGGAGCCGCAGACATTTGGTTCACGTACTAGGCTGATAAGCCAACGGCGCGAGGCTACAAGGTGAGGGATTACGGCCGAACGCCTCTAAGCCAAAATCCCGCCCAAAAGCAGCTCAGCACGAATGCAAAGGGAGGCTTCGACATGGTGGGGACCTGGGGCCCCCGCTCCAGCACCGTCCGGTCGAGCCGCAGAATGAGGTCTCTGCCGTCCGCTGATTAAAGCGGGCGGGAAGCTGCTTGATATTTACCCCATACGGCGATGAGGTATGAAACCATTTGTAGAAGACTTAGTTCTCGGTCGGGTTGCCCTAAGCAGTAGATCAGCTACCTCACTGCGAACTGCTGAGACTCAACCCTTGATCATGATATATTGTCCGCTCCCCAGGCGAACAACATCTCCGTGCAAGACCAGGCTTGTCCCCTGGTCAAATGCACTATTTCGAGAGGAATCACAGGTCGCTGACATTTAGTCCACGTGCTTGCTGATAAGCTACCATCTTTTGAAATCGGATGCACTGAGTCACAGGCTTAACAAAATAAAACAGTGCAACGTAAATATCGCTGTAAACAGCGTACGATGAAGAAGAAGAAGAAGACTCCGCACAGGCCACAACAAACTGAGGTACCACCTATTCAATAAACTAAAGATAGGTGACACTGACGAATGCACTTGTGGTACAGGGAAAATGACCGCTGAACATCTGCTGCAAATCTGCCAGACATAAGATGACCAGAGAAAGCACATGTGGCCATCACCAGTGGCAACAATAAACAAGCTCTAAGGCAGTGTCGACAGCCTCAGGATGACCGCTGCTTTCTTCGAACAAATACAAGTTGACGTCTGACAGCGTACGAAGAAGAAGAAGAAGAAGAAGAAGAAGAAGAAGAAGAAGAAGAAGGAGAAGAAGAAGAAGAAGAAGAAGAAGAAGAAGAAGAAGAAGAAGAAGAATGATTGTAGAGCGTGGTTTGTAATCGCAACATACTTTGTTCGAAACCAATTTGTGTGTAATTTGACTAGGTATGTCGAGATTGTTCTCTGTATCACCCTTTTTGCTTTACGTATAGGATTGATAAAACTACTATACTGCAAAACTGCTATAGTGAAACACATCAGTCAGATACACCACATACACACACGCATCCCCTGGTCAATAAATCCATACCAGAAATATATACACACACGCATCCATTGGTCAATAAATCCATACCAGAAACAGACACACACACACGCATCCACTGGTCAATAAATCCATACCAGAAACAGATGCACACACGCATCCACTGGTCAATAAATTCATACCAGAAACAGACACACACACACGCATCCACTGGTCAATAAATCCATACCAGAAACAGATACACACGCGCTTCCATTTACTAACAAATACGTCTTGATACAACTTTAAAGACTACGGTCTGGGGTTGAAAAGTCGTGCCCTCGTCAGTAGAGTACAAAAAGATACACTTTTAAACAAACAAAATCTCTCCACAATTGAAAACTGTACAAATAATTTAATTTTGAAAATGTGATAAAAGAAATGTAGAAATATCAATCAAATTTTACTCAAATTGAGATCATGTGGGCACTAACGAAACAATTCGAATGAAGTGAAACACAAAAATAAAAAAAATATTCAACTTTTATGTAAAATCGATCTAATTGTCCTTTCATTGAGAGCAAATAAACTTAAACCAGAGACCGCCTTTATTAAATGCGCGCTTGTTATAATATGATAAAAGAGGATCACTAAGGAAGAAATATTGCAAGAAACAAGACAGATTACAGTTAAAACTGAAGTGAGCAGAAGACGTTTGTAATGCAAAGACAACACATTGAGAAAAACGGCTGCTATAATTACCAGACAATCTGTTCTGGAATTCTCTGAGTAACAGAAAAAGAAGTAGACAAAAACACACATGGAAAAAATTGTGTACCAGACGTCACATAATCACATTATCCTCAGTGTCAAACCTGCAAGAAGCTAACAATATGCTGCATGCTGCCCGGGCTGTACAAATTTGGACCTAGGTTTTTGGTCAGTTCATCTCGCCATCACATAGATGCGTGGTATCGTGGTTGTGTATAGGTACATTGCCACCAAAATAGTGTTACGTCTCCATCTGTTGTCTGGCATGTCTACCACATGTCCAGCCCAGCGATGGTTGCGTGATATCGACGCAACGTTCAGAAGCTTCTTCTTCTTCGTAAGCTGTCAGACGTCAACTTGTATTTGTTCGAAGAAAGCAGCTGTCATTCTCAGGCTGTCGACACTGCCATAGAGCTTATCTTGTGTTGCCACTGGTGATGGCCACATGTGCTTTTTCTGGTCCTCCTATGTCGGCCAATTTTGCAGCAGATGTTCAGAGGTCATTTTCTCTGTACCACAGGTACATTCGTCAGTACCACCTATCTTCAGTTTATTGAACAGGTTCTACCTCAGTCTGTGAGTCTGAAGACCACGACCTGCTCTCTTCTGTTCAACTGGTAGCTCAAAAACAAAGTTTGATGCCGAATTTCTTCGTACCTGATATTATCCCCGTATCGAAATTTCGAGTTCGAGCCGTTTATTGCTCTATAAATGACTCTGAGCTTCTCTCAAAATCTGTTTTGCCCAAGTTCCATAAGTCACCTCCGTACATCATGGCTGGAAAGACAACGGAATTAACAGTATGTGCTCTTGCCGTAGTGTCTTTCATTTCTTGGAGTATTGGCTTATAGGAGTTACAGGAAAACCAAACTGCTTTTCGTCATCTAGAGATATCGTGGTCGATTTTTGGTTGGCGTAAATCTCTTTGCCTAGGTAGATATATGAGTTGACATCCTTGATGTTTTCATCTCCTAGTTTTATGTACGGCTAGGGCTGTAATGGTTTGTAAGGCATTGTGTTGTACTGGTATGTATCTTCATACCAGCAGCTCTGCTTACCATATGTAGGTCATTCAAGGATTGTTGAGCTTCTTTATCTGTATGGGCGATGGGCACGATGCAAAGAAGGAGATCATGAACATCTTGGAAACTATCGTCCATTTTACTGGTTCAAGCAATACATTAAATGGGGAAAATACATCAATGGAGGATATGAAGAATACCTAAATTGAGGATGGGAAGAATACATAAATGGATGTTGGGAAAAAGACATAAATGAAGGATGGAAATAATACATAAATGGATTTTGAGAAGAATACATAAATGAAGGACGGGAAGAATACATGAATGGATATTTAGAAGAATATATCAATTGAGGACGGAAAGAATACATATATGGAGGATGGGAAGAATACATAATGAAGAAGGGGAAGAATACATAAATGTATATTGGGAAGAATATATAAATGGGTGATGGGAAGAATACATAAATAGAGGACGGGAAGAATACATAAATGAAGGATGGGAAGAATACACACATGGGTATTGCGAAGAATACATACATGGAGATGGGAAGAATACATAATGGATATTAGAAAGAATACATAAATGGAGGATAAGAAGAATACATAAATGGAGGAATGAAATAATTCGTAATTCGAAGAAGCAAAGAATACATTAATGAAGGAAAGGAATAACACATAAATTAAGGAAAGGAAGAATACATAAATAGAGGAAAAAATAAATACATATAATGATGACGGGAAGAATACATAAATGGAGGAATGGAAAAATATGTAAATGAAGGAAGGAAAGAATACATAAATGGTTGAAGGGGCGAATACATAAATGTATATTGGGAAGAATACATAAATGAAAGATGGGAAAAATACATAAATGTATATTGGGAAGAATACATAAATGAAAGATGGGAAAAATACATAAATGGATATTGGGAAGAATACATAAATGGATGATAGGAAGATTACATAAATGGAGGATGGCAAGAATACATAAATAGATGATGGGAAAAATACATAAATGGAAATTGGGAAGAATACATAAATGGAGGATGGGAAAAATACATCAATGGAGGAATGAACGAATATGTAATTCGAAGAAGCAAAGAATACATTAAAGGAGAAAGGAATAAAACATAAATTGAGGAAAGGAAGAATACATGCATGGAGGAAGGAAAAAATACATATCAGGATGACGGGAAGAATACATAAATGGAGGAAGGGAAAAATATGTAAATGGAGGAAGGAAAGAATATATAAAAGGTTGAAGGGACGAATACATAAATGGATGAACGGAAGAATACATACATTGATATAGGGAAAAATGTATAAATTGATGAAGGGAAGAATACATAAATGGAGGAATGAAAGAATACATAATTAAAGGAAGGTAAGAATACCTTAATGGATGAAGGTAACAATTCATATACGAAGGACGGGAAAAATACATAATTTAAGATTGGCAAGAATACGTACATTTAGTGGATGTGTATTCCTCCCTTCTTCTATGATTCGTTAGTTCATTATTGTTGTAGTTCGTTGCCCCTAATGAAGACCTATTGGTTGTAACGTAAGCCTCGCTCCTGCTTTCCTCTTAGTGCATACCTTACACACAATATAGATAAGGAAGAACTTAATTATGTGTTTCAGAAGGCTTGAATGACCTGTGGCACATTTGTTGACGACGTTTTATCCTTAAAGCAACTGAACAGAATTGATAGATACAGTTTATTTAATGTTATCTTTGACAAGTCTCTGCGACATTGCCATACGATATCGAGGCTCTTTAGAATTAATACAAATGCATCCATGCTAAATTGTTTGATAACGTGATAATTACTTCTCGGCACATAATTCCAGGATTAATAAATATTCCCGTTGCAAAGTATTAACACATTGGGAACATTGCATGTGTAAACGTAGGACTGTACGCTTGTGAAGAACCATTTAATCTAAAGTTGTCCCATTTCATTGCACAGTGACGCAATTATGTTTGCGTCAGTAGCAGCAAAAGTGTACACTTCTATTCCGAGATACTATTGCAGGTTTTCCAGTTGTTCTCACTTTACTTAGATGTAACGGTTCGGATGTATTTGCATCAGTTCATTTACTGGGGCAAAACGGGGCTTCTCTAATCGCGACTGTCGATACTTGAACGTCACATGCCATCGATAATCTCATCTGTTCATAATTTAACGTAACGTGTGATATCTAATCCCATCTGTCCATACGTGGATGTAACCCGTAATCTCTAATCTTATCTGTCCATACTTGGACATAACGGTGTAGTTCTAATCTCATCTGTTCAAACTTGGACGTAACGATGCACATCTAATCTCATCTGTCAAAACGTGAATGTAACCCGTCAATTGTAATCTCATCTGCCCATACTTGGATGTAACATGTCATTTCAAATCGCATCTGTCCATATTTGGACGTAACAGTGCACATCTAATCTCACCCGTCCATACCTAGATGTAACATGTCATTTCAAATCTCATATGTACATACTTGGACGTAACATGTCATCTCGTATCCCATATGTCCATATTTGAACGTAACATGTCACCTCTAAAATCATCTGCCCATTTACGCGGAAGTAACGTCATATCTATAACCTCATCTTTCCATTTACACCAGAATAAGTGGTGGAGATATGCATCTTCTTTCAAGGGCAATCTTTGTAGCCTCTATAAACATATACATTCATTCTTCTGAAGCTATTTTTAACACTGCTATCTTCTCTTGTCTGTGGTTATCTTCTTGATCTTACTTTAACTAAGACTATCTGGTTGACACTTATCGTCTGCTCTCTCGGCAACATCGGTTGACTAATTTAAAGTTGCGTAATGGGACATATTGCTATTGGACTTGAGGTCCCATCTTAAAAGGAAATGTACGGTGGCCAGATAGATATGTACATGTGTGGAACCAGCCTCTTGTCAGTTGAAAACGTGTTGCAGATATGTCAAATTGAATAAGAAGTCAGTATGGCAATGTTAGTGGTCTTAAACTGACTGCTGCTTTTGTTAGAGTCATTGGTAGATGTCGCATGGGGAACGAGGAAGACATTTAAAAAAGGTACTATTTGTGTTTAGTTGGTTTTTTCACAGTCGTCTATTTCTGAAGTAATAAAAGCTTGCTTATGTGAGTCACGATTAACTCAATTGAATACATTGTCGTCTTCTATGTGCAGTACCGGTAACTGATAGAGTTGATTAGTTTTACATATACAAGACGTGTTCAAAAGAAAGCGGACCAATCTGCAACAAGTGAACACACGTACGATGCGCATGATGACGTCACTTCTAATGTAAACAGCACATACCAACAATCAAGTTTGCAAAATTGCATTATCCTCATATTTTCTAAAGCAGACCGTTGACAACATATCGGGTGTTATACGGAATCCGTCCAGAGATGATCAGCGGTGAATAGGTTTGTGATAGCTGAAGAATGTCAATCAGTTGACATTCATCGCATAATTCAGGCAGTGTATGGAGACAAAAGTGTGTCGAAGACAACAGAGAAGAACTGGACAACGATGTCTAAAGAAGGATATCAGTAAAACATTCGTTTCAAAGAAGAGATCTCAAACTCAACACATCCCGATGATCCACTAAACGAACTGTTGATTGGTGTGTGCTCATGAACAGTTGCACTCGTGTAAGTTCTAGTTTTGTTCAAATGGATATGTTTACAATCTTTACCGAACAAGAGGGGGGATATGTTCAAACATTTGCTAATCATAAGACAAAGTAGGTAAGATTTTTTATCTACAAGGGCCTTGATATGTGTGTTGTGGTGCTGGCCGAGAGAAGAATGCAGGTAGAGAGCGATGGGAATGAAGCGTGTTAGGTCCACTGCTTGGAAGAGACAGGATTAGAGATGTAGTGATTTTTTATTCGATAAAGACAGAACAGCCTAATATAAATATAACAAGAACGATAGCGTGAAAAAGATCTATCTATCTTGCTGAGAGATCAGACGATAGAGCCCTATGTTCACATGTCCCATATTTGAATGCATATCCCCTGTTGAGTGAAATCTTCTTCTTCGTACGCTGTCAGACGTCAAATTGTATTTGTACGAAGAAAGCAGCTGTCATCGTGAGGCTGTCGACACTGCCATAGAGCTTGTCTAGTGTTGCAACTAGTGATGGCCACATGTGCTTTCTCTGGTCTCGTATTTCGGGCAATTTTGCAGCAGATGTTCAGCGGTCATGTTCCCTGAACCACAGGTGCATTCGTCAATGCCCCCTATCTTCAGTTTATTGAATAGATGGTACCTCAGTCTGTTGAGGCCAGTGCGGAGTCTGAAGACAATGACCTGCTATCTTCTGTTCAACTGGTAATAGACATCATTTTTTGTGTAGCCAGTATGCTGTTTCCCATTAGGCCTTGTATCTGACCCTAATAAACTATTTCGACACTTCGTAGGTCATACTAGAATCTGATTGTGATGGTCTTTCATCTTCTTTTGCCAGTCTGTCTACTCCCTCGTTGCCTTGGATGTTACAGTAGGATGGAACACACTGTACACCTACTCTTTTTGGTGCGGACTGCTGGCATAGTTGACAGAGTACTGCTCTTAAATCATTAAGTTCAGTATTTTTCTGGCTTTTTAGTGAAAACAGGGCTATCCGGCTATTATTACTTTCGCCTGTCAGCATTGCTTTTACTGCAGCCTTCAGTACCTTTACCTCGCTCTGAAATTGCTTGAGAACTCTCCAGTTGCCACTGATAGTGTTATTTTTCTACCATTTGGTAGGCTCAGAAATACCCTCCCCCTCCGTTCTGTGTTGTATTTATTACAGAACCGTCGGTGTATGCATGGGTCCAGTCCATGCTTGGATAGATTTCCGCTATGTACCTCCGTGTTATGTCTCTTCCTTCTTTTTCCGTCTGGCTGTTCTTGTTTCCAATACCTGGTATATTTTCTACCACCTCTGGAATGATATGCTGCTTCCATGTTGGTTTGCGTACAGTAGGGATGGGCTTTGGTGTTGTTATAGTGTTCATAGGATATTCGCTCATCTTTGCTTTGACTATTTCTGCAAAGTTTCTCCGCTTTAGTTTCCCTTTTCCAAATCTATTTAGTCTCTGATGCATTTGTCTGTCAGTCTTCTTAGTTTCTTTGCTTGCTGCTGGACTCTGTAGTCTCTTCTGTCGGTCATGGATTGCAGATTTGTAATCTTTTCAAGTTTTACAATTGGCGTTGACTTCATGCCTCCTGTTATAACTCTCATGGCTTGGTTTTGAAGTTTAACAATTTGTATCAAAGTTCGCCTTTGCTGCTGTTGTCCATGCCGCAATGCCATTTTCGAGAACTGGTCTCACTCTTCCAGTGTACAGTTTCTTTAGTATTCTTTCGTCCGCTCCCCAGCTTGTGTCAGCATGTTTCCTCATGATCGTCATTCTTTGTCTGGCTCTCATTCGGTTTCTCTCGATCTGACTTGTCCATGTTATGCGCCGATCAAATGTGACGCCTAAGCAGTTAGGGTTGTCTTTTAGCCGCAGATATTTGCTGTTAAGTCTTATTTTTGTGTTCTGTGGTTTATATTAAAGCGAGAATATCGTATATGTTGTTTTTTCTTCATTTATTTTGACCAGCCATGAGTTCGCTCACTCCTCCAACGATGTTAAGGTCTGTTGCATCCGATTGTTTGCTACGTGAGATTTTATTCAGAGGTCCACATAGCCAGACCGTCTGCAAACATGGAGATGTGGACTCTTCTTGGTATATTCTCTGTGATATTGCTTATATACACTAGAAAAAATGTGGGTGACAGTACCCCTCCCCCTCTTTGGAGTTCTCCTTGCTCCAATGTCACCTTTTTGGTCATCTGCCTTTGTACTTAAACTCTGGCTGTTCTGTTTTCGAGGTAGTGGCTGATCCATCTGTACATTTTTCCAGATACTTCACTTCTTCGTAGCCTTACTTTAAGTCCCTCTTTCCACACCTTGTCGAATGCCTTCTCTAGATCCACCCAAACCGCTACTGTATGCTTTTTCTCTTGGTAAGCATCCTATATTTCTTGAACTATGAGAGTGATCTGGTCCTAAGTGGATCTGTGCTGTCTAAATCCTGCTTGCTGTGGAATTAATATGTGTTTTTCTTCCAGGTGCCACATTAGTCTGGTTTTTATGATACGCTCTATCAGTTTACCTACACAGCTCAGTAGACTGATAGGCCTTAATCCATTTGGATCTGTTCTATCTTTTTCTTTCTTTATTTTCCGGTATAAGTACATCATCTTTCCAATTAGTTTCCAAGCGGTACAATTCCCCATTTCCAGCTTTGGTTCAGGACTGACAGTAACTTCCTCTTTGCTGTTTCTCCCAACCCCATCATCGTTTCATTTGTTACCCCATCTTTTCCGGGCGTTTTATGTTTCTGTAAAGTTCTCATGACCTCATTCATTTAATTCATCGTTAGTTTTGCCATTATGTGCACCTCTGGCGCCATTTTGACATTGTCGTGGCTCTTTTGCTCTTCACTAATGTATGAATGCATTTCTGTAGGGAAATCAATGGGGTTTGCTCTGGCATAATGTTCTATAAAGTCGTTTGCTGCTTTCTTCCGGCAAGCATGTTTTCACCCTGCTTGATGGTAATTTGTTTATTTGATGGTGTTTCGTCGTTCATGGCTCTGAATAAATTCCATAGTTTGTTCCCTTCTTTATCTAGATTGTGGCTTTCTGTTTGTTTTCAACTCTCTCTTGTTATTTGGTTCAGTGTTCTTTTGTAGTTCGCAGTGATGACCTTGAGGGCGATATTTGCTTCAATAGATTGCTCTCTCTCTCTCTCTGCCATGTTCCTAGCATTTGAGACTTCATCCTCGGCTTTCTGCAATTCATGATTTCAAAATGGCTCGGAGTTTTTCTCTGCCCCTCTTGGGATGGTCTCGGTGGCTGCTTGCAGTATTGCTTTGCTTAGGATTTCCACCATAGGTTTCCTATTGTTATTTCGTGTGTTGAGAGTTTCACACAGTCCATCTGCCAGCATTGCAAATCTGTCCCAGTCTGATCGTCTGTAGTTACAATGTGGCAGCAGTTTCATTTCCTGGGGGCCTACTTCTATATCAATATCTAGCCTAATTTTCCTGTTGTTGCTACCTGTCAATTGGTCGAGCACCTGACGATATATTTTGTGGTGAATATCCCCCGTGGAGAATACCAGGTCTGGAGTGGAGATGATATGCCATATTCTAGAATAGAAGCTAGGGCTGTCGTCCGGACTATTGATACGATAGAGATTTGTGTCTATCTCCCAGTCTTCCACTTCATCCCCTCTGCAGTGTGTATCTGAATATCCTCATCTCTCCGAGTGGCTGTTGAAGTCTCCAACCACTAGGCAGCTGGAGTCCTTGATTTCCATATTCGAGAGCGACAAGTCTTTGTTTGGTGGACCAAACAGGTTCAATATACGGATTTTCGTTTTTTGTGTTATTATGTCGACTCCTACAATTTCTGCTTGTCCTGAGTGATTTACATATAGTAAGCTACTTGGTATGTAGTTACGTCTCAGTACCAGAACCCCTCTTTTGTGACCTTCTCTATCGAGTCGGAAGGTCTGGTATCCTCTGATTGAGATTATGTGGTTGTTGTTGAGGTGCGTTTCTATCTCGCCTTCGTACATGCGATTTGTTTGGGAAAGCATTTTGTTAAGGACTCCCTCCGCATTCCCCTGTAGTTTTTTAAAAGGGTCTTGGGTTTTTGGTCAATGTTAAGTGAAATAACAACAGTTAAAGGGATTTGTTCAGTTTGCTGTAAAGCCCCTTTCTCTATTTTTCTTCTCGTTGCCAAGGATACAGCATTTAGCTGATATATAATAACTTGTGATTTTCTGAAAGTACAGGACGGAACCTTAAAGTGTGACTGTCAGGTCCTGAATTTTAGCGCAATGTTGACTACTCACTACGGTTGTCACGAAGTGGGTGTCTCTATGTAGCGTTAAAATACTTCCGGGTTTAAAATAAAACGCATTGAAAACGACAATTTGGTTGTTGTTGGTCGCAAATCTCACAATGTCTTTTGTGTGCCCTGAAAAGGACGTTAAGTGGTGGGTTGTAGTAGCTTTCCTTACATCCCGAACGTGCTGATGAAGGTGGAACGGGTTTTTTTTCCATGTGGCTGTGCTATGTTTGGCTTAATCTGCGTGTCACTCACTACTACGGAGGGCACGTCGATCGCTCACCATGTTAGCCAATCTGCCATAAAAACAGCGCGTTTCCAGGGAGGGCTACTAGGAAGCCGAGGTAAGGGGCTTGGCCAGTATGTTTGCCTGATCCTGACTAACATGTCTGATCAGTTTATTTTACCCGACCAGACGTTAGTCTTCCTTCCACGACAATTTGGTAAAGAAATCAGATAAATACTTTGAGCAGCGCCTTACTAATATTGCTTTGAGTACTTCTACTTGTTCATTGATCAATTGCTGCTCCCCCTTCTCCGCCCCCACCAAGCATTTCGAGCATGGTCGTTCCCTTAGCCTCTTAATGGCCACAATAGACTGAGGTATCACCTATTCAACAAATTGAAGATAGGTGGAGCCGACGAATGCCCGTGTGATACCGGGAAAATGACCGCTGAGCATTTGCTGCAAAACTGCCCGACATACGAGGATCAGAGAGAGCAGATGTGGCCATCACCAGTGGCAACACTAGATAAGCTCTATGGCAGTGGCGACAGCCTCAGGATGACGGCTGCTTTTTTAGAAAAAATGATGGTTGATGTCTGACTGCGTACGATGAAGAAGAAGAAGAAGTCCAACGGCATATGGCATGGCTTGGCTTGGCTTGGCATGGCATGGCATGGCTTGGCTTGGCTTGGTTTGGCTTGGTTTGGATTGGCTTGGCTTGGCATGGCATGGCTTGGCTTGGCTTGGTTTGGATTGGCTTGGCATGGCATGGCTTAGTATGGCTTGGCTTGGCTTGACATGGCTTGGCTTGGTTTGGCTTGGTTTGGCTTGGCTTGGCATCGCATGGCTTGGCTTGCCTTCGTTCGTTCTCAATCTCCCGCAACAAAGCCCTATAAGGGCTAAAGTAGCAGAATGTAGTCCAGAGAACGGAATGCCTTGTGTCGTAGTTTACAGCTTGACTGCGCATTTCCACCATTCGGTCTAACACATCTGACTTCAGCAAGCATTTTTTTAGTACCAAGTTAGCATTCCCTTTTCGATCCCTTCTCCTTAGCCCGTCTGCCCTGCTGCAGCCTGTTATCCAGGATCATCTCATAGAGGTCTAGAAGGGTCTTGGCAGCTCTGTTTCGCTGGCCCTGACGCTAGTTGTCAGTTATGGGTCAGTGACCACTGCAGCTCATGTGCTGCTCAGCATCTTGATCCTTCCAACGGCATATGGTCTTTGTTCCCAAATTGAGCACACGAGTTATGTTAGCGTGTGTAGCAGCACAGGGCCTCCTACTTTGTAGAACAGCATCGGACCAGGGGCTCTGCCACTTGACATTAAGCTGATTGCTTTTATTGTTAATATTGACAACAGCAGCATTGCTACAAAACAGTACAACTAACATGCTCACAGTAATTGAAGATAAAAAGTAATTTTGTTTTTATTGTGATAAAAATAACAGAAAATAATGCTGATAACTCTAAATACCCAATGTGTGCATATTTTAATTAAAAAGAAGCATTAACGATCATTAAGATATTTTTCACAGAATCATGAAATTTTATGATTAAATATAGTCAAACAGATGCTGCTTTCTTTGTTGTGTGATCCACCAACCGATGCAATTAGACAAAGCACGAGACTTTTCACGATAAACGTAAATGAATGAGAGAAAGAGATACAGAGGAAAATAAATAACATGTTCACAATTTATCTCCAAGACATAATGTAGATAAGTGAAGAGTTGCACATCGATTATTATCGATTAGGAGAGAATGAACAGACAGACATATAATATAAATTGTGCAAGACAATTAAAGCAATAATTACATAATATATATATATATATATATCAGTTCAGTTCAGTTCATCACGTAACCCATCAGGTCGTTGGGGCACACATGAAGACATGAAAATCCCACGCCAACCCTCTCTGTCTGTCGCCGCCTGACGTATCTCACCGGGACGAAGGCCTGGCCACTCAGTGATGTTTTCCACCCATCTCTTCCTTGGACGTCCACGCCCTCTCTGTCCCGGTACGGATCCAAAGAGTATCGAGTTGGGAATTCCGTTGGACCTCGCGACGTGCCCGCACCAGGCCATCTTTCGTCTTTTGATAGCTGTGAACAGATCTTCAAAAGGACCAGTAGCGTATTTTTACAGTCGTGACACGATCTTTATATCTAACATTTATAAGTTTTCTATAGCACCTCATTTCCATTGCATGTATTCTGCCCTGGATATCTGCTGTAATGGTCCAGGCCTCGCAGGCATTCAGAAATATTGACAGCACCAAAGAGCGCAGAAGTCTGACTTTTATGCCGAGGGCGAGGCGCTTGTCACGCCATATAGGTTGCAGCCTAATCCTAATGCTGTTGTTTGTGCTTTTCTTGCAATTACCTCTGGCTTCGAACCCTCTTCGCTGATCAATGATCCGAGATATTTGAAACGTTTCACCACTTCAAGTGCCTGCCCATTTGCCTCTATCACAGATTGAAACCCTGCAACGTTATTGGTCATGAGCTTCGTTTTATCAGCATTTTTTTTCCATACGAAAACTCAGGGCCGTTCTATCCAATCTACCAGTGAACTCCTGGAGTTCCCTTTCTGTGCCTGCCAATACATCAATATCATCAGCAAAGCGGAAGTTTGTGATAAGCCTGTCACCTATTTTAACCGTGCCAACATGTCCTTTTAAGGTCGTCTCCATTATTCTCTCCAAGAAGATATTGAAGAGTGTGGGGGAGAGTATACAACCCTGTCTCACACACACCGTCGTACGGAACCAATCGCCTAGCGTTCCCTCTACTGGTCGCCTGCTGATAAAGGTTTGCAATTACCCTCACCATATCACTGTTGAACTTATAATGCCTCATTGTTGACCACAGCATGCCACACTCTGTCAAACGTCTTTCGAAAGTCAATGAAGGCATCGTAGAGTGGTCGATGATACTCTGAGTACTTCTCATTCAGTAGACGAAAATTACATATCTGCTTGATAGTACTCCTTCCCGCTCGATAGCCCGCTTGTTCTTCGGCAATGATACTCTCGGCCTGAGGATTAAGTCTGTTAAGTAATATTCTCAAGAGAACTTTACTTGGATGACTAATCAGACTGATTGTTCGATAGTTCTGACACATATTTAGGTTTCCCGATTTAGGCAGTGGTATAATGACTGATTTTGTCCAGCAGGTGGGCCACACTCC